>VZRJ01012559.1:1827174-1910905 GCA_013397565.1 Ptilonorhynchus violaceus
CCCCCCCCTTAAGGCTTTCCTGCCACAGCCGTGGCTGTTCCCTGTGGCACATCCTGGCTTCCTCTGGGCTCCATCATCCACCTCGTGCCCCCTCGTGCTCCTGGGGCTGAGTGTGAGCTCCGAGCAGAGGAGGGGGGCATGTGTTTATTCATCTCCCTGAGATAGATGTTTTTCCTGGAAGCAGAGTTTTGCAAGCCAAGCAGGAGGTTAAGGAATATTGGCTCGTGCTGCCTGCATGCATTTTTAATGCAGCTGAGAACGGGAAGGGATTTTTCCCATCTCCACAGTGCAGTGAGAGGAGAGAAGCTCAACATTGGGATTCGCCCAGGCTGGAGCCACCTCCAGACACATTCAAGGGAACTAAATGAGTACCAGCATCGTCCCACCAGTGAGGATTTCTCCAGAGGACCCTTCCCTCCACCCTGCCTCCCCTGCAGCCCCCCTGCCCTGCTGCCAGGGCTGCTCCCTGCTCCCTTTTGCCCGGGAGAACCATCCAGCCACACTGGGGGCTCCAAACGAGCACGGCAGCATCATCAGCCCTGGAGTATCTGTGCTGAACAGCTTGCCAATAATATCAGGATGTGTGGGGGGGTGAAAGGGAGGAGGGATGGGATGGGATGGGAAGGGAGGGTCGGAGCAGCATTCCTGGTGTGAGGTGCCCAGGCTGCAGGGGAGGAGCGGGGGGGGCACATGGAGCTGGAGCTGCAGCCTCCATCCCCTGTCCTGCAACATTTCCATGTCTTTGCTCCCAGTGTGTGTCATTGGGTGATCAGGAAATTCCTCGCTGATTCGGCCACCGGTTTGGAATTAAACCTGGAGTTCTGTCCAGGTTTCATGGCTTTAATCCATTTCCCCCTGTGACTGAGCCCCACTGTGATGTGGGGGTGCCCTTCTGCCAACCCCACTGCTTGCAGGAGATGCGGGGGCACAAGCTGGAGCTGATCAGGATGTTCCCCTTGCTGTCCTGAAGGACAGAAGGGACACAGGGGGAAGTCTTTTATGGGATTCTCCAGCGTGCTGGAAGCTCCCTGCAGATCAGCCTCGGTCTCTGCTCCCCCTGCCCCTGGGGACGGGAGGCGGCTCCAGCTCTGTGTGAAAATGGGAAGCGATTAAAGTCAATAACAATTAAGTCCTCAAGTGTCTTCTGCCGAGGAGGTCGTTACGGGACCTCTTCTCCTTCAGGTTGGTTTTACAGGGGCTGTTTTATCCCCTGCCAGTGGCTCTCTGTAATTGCACTCTGCCCATTATTCTTTTACTGCTGCTGTGTATTCATTGTACACCCTTCTAAGTGTGGCTGTAAAATGGATGGAGAAGGCTGTGGGAGGATCCATGTCTGGGGGTAGGCACAGTTGCTGTGCAGAGCTCTCCTGGAACCGGGACCAGTCCTGGGACTGGCCACCAGCACAAATCCAGAGGCTCAGCACGGACCTCACAAGCAGGAGGTCAAGCGGAGATGGTTTCTCGTGACGGGGACAAACTTCTTTAGGGGCTCCCATAAAGCTCCTCCATTTGTTGATAAGCAGAATCCTTGGCTGAAAGCAGCTCCTCTGCCTGCAGAAACGTTCTTAACACATTTATTTTGGCACGTTTGCATCCTCACAGAGAGCCTGAAGAATCTCACTGATGTGTTTTCCTGCACGCCTGCTTTGTGGGCTGGGGGCTGCTGGGGTCACCCCCTGAGCATCTGCTCCCAAAGCAAAGGCGGTTTGTGGCCCCCTCCCCACCAGCAGCTCTGCCTGATGAAGGCACAGCTCTGCTGAGCCTTGCTCTGGAGGGTGGGCTCAGCTGGGGCTTGCTGGGTTTTGGGGTCGCCTGCCTGGTCACTGCTCAGTGCCTTTGCCCCCGTGGTGCTTCCCTCAGGGCTGCTCCTGTGTCACTGCCCACCCTGAGATCTTTCCAGCCCCTCTGAGTGTCTCCCGGAAATGCAGCTCTTGCCCCAAGGATGCTCCAAGGATGGAGAAGGGCTCCAGGCTCAGCTGGTCCAAACAGGGGACTTGGGATGCTCCCAGTGCTGGGGGACAGGGAGCTCAGGGCTGGGGGCACTTCCACGGGCTGTGCCTGGAGAGAGGAATCCTTGGGATGCTCTGGGACAAATCAGCTCCCTCTGCACCTCACTGGGGATGGGATTGCTGGTGGCCCTTGGAATGGGCTGTTGGGATCTGGTTTATGCTGCACAGTTGGGCCCCTCTTGGCTGGGAAGTGCTGGTGGTGCTTCCACACAAACAGCGGTGCTGGGGCTGGCCTGGAATCGGGGAGAAGGATCCATTGAGGTAATTATTTGTTTTTATTGGCACACGTTTCATAGGGTGGCAGCTGCCCAGGTACAGAAAAACTCAGAGTGCTGAGAGATCTCCTTGTGCTGCTTTGCTGCAAGTTACAAGTGGGGGGTTCGAGATTTAATCAGGTGTTTTCCAAAGAGAGGCAGCTGATGTTGTTGGATGCCATGGGATGCATCCCAGGTCTTTCCTAGGGCAATCATTCCCTGGTGATCGGTTGTGCTGTTACCCCACAGGGTTCGGGTTCTTTATTTTTTTTTCCCCCCTTTCAAGAAAGACATTTCTGGATTCCCCTTTTGCTTTTATCCATCTGTTCTCCTCAATGCGGAGCCGAAGCGAGGGGGAAATCATCCCTCTCGCTTGATTGGTGCACGGGGGCTTTTCAAAAACTCGATAATGTGTTGAAGCATAAAATGATACGAGCTGTTATTTTCTTGTCTTTATCATCTCCAGAAGCGCTCAGCTCAGATTTGAGCTGGGGATGAAGCAGGGCCTGCAGCTCACCCCTGGGCGCTCTCCTGCACAATCATCATCTTTGTGTTATCTGATGATGTAACTTGCTCTTTCCCCGCTGAATTGCCATCAAAATTCATCTTATGAGAATTTTTCCGAGTTCCAGGCCACAAATAAAAGCGAGTCGTCATTTTTTCAGGGGACGTGTCTGAAATTTGGCGCGGCGTGGGGTGCTCCTTTCCAGAGATGAGTAATGTGACACAATAGCGTGATTTTAATTAAATTCAGCAGCTTTTGGTATGCTCTGTGTCTTGTTCTGCGCGGGGAGAATTGATTCTCTTCTGCTTTATATAAATGGATTTGGGGGGCATTAATAATGTGGTTTTATCTCGCAGCGCTCGACCGAAATCATTCCCTGACGCTGTTCCCGTTTCACTGAGGGGAACCAAACCTTGGAGGTGCTGCCTGGGTTGGGGGCAGGGCCGGAGGAGCAGCTCCAGGTCACCTCTTTGCTGGCCCCTGGTCAGCTCACAGCCACCTCTTGGTAAATTAATGATGCTTTGACCTGTCTGATTCCGTGAAGCTGATGAGGGAGGCGTTTTCGGTGGTGTGCAGAAGTCCTGGAAAACGGCATGGTTTTCTTTGGGAAGCTCCAGGAGTGCTCAGGATGGTGGGCCCAGGGTTCCAGAACTGATGGGTGACAGGGGACATTGTCACAGGGATGGGGTGATCCCATGCTCAAGGAATGACTTGTCCTCCTGGAGAAAAAGAGGAGGAAAAAAGAAAAGGGGAAGGTTGGAGCTATCAAATGATGAGCTGTGAACAGCCCAAGGCTGAGATTTTGGGATTGAAGCACCGTGAAACCTCAGCAATGGGACAGGTGGACTTGTCTGGAAGCATGGGAGCTGTGGGGCTGAGAACTCCACACCCAAACTCGCGTGGAAGGCACGGCCTGAAGCCCAAAATCTTGGTGAACTCGGTGTCCTGAGGGTTTTCTGGGCATTGCCACGACCCTCCCTTCAAAGCAGGGAGGTCAGGGGGTCTGTACACCCAGCCAGGGCAGCTGGGGAGTCCTGCAAGGCGTGGATTCCACACTAGGGAAATGTTTCTGTGCCAGATTCCGGGCCAGGAAGACTCAGCACAGCCCCATCCACCCCAGCAGAGCTGCAGGGGCTCCTTTGCACCAGCCTGAGGCTCTACTCCTTCCCATGTCTGAAGAAATCCCTCGCAGAAGGGACAGCAGATGGGAGCAGCTCAGGTTTCCCGGGTGTCACAAACTCCACCTGCTTTCTGAAACACTCAAGTGTTATCACCGGACTGAGGAAAACAGGGGGAGATTATCCTGCTGGTGCTGGGAGGCTGGAATCCCCCTCCTGAAAGGGATAAATCACCTCCTTTAGACTCCTGAGGGTGTTTGCACAAATCCTGGAAACTTCTTGTGGATCTGCCTGACAATCTCCACCGAGAGCAGCCTCAGGTGGGAACAGCTCCTCAGGATGGAGAGCCCTGAGCGGGACATTTCCACCCTCCCTGCTTCTCACCGGGCTTCCCATTCCCAGGGCTCGTGTTTGACCCCAAGAAATCAGAATGGAGACAGGAAAAACGGTAAATAAACCATGTTGGATCCTCCTTGCCCTGTCCCACATGGATTTGGGGCCGAGATGCTGCTGTACAGAACGAGCAGACTGAAGCTGCCCCATCCCCGACCCTCTGCTCTCCGCAGAGGTGAAGAGCCGGCTGCAGTTGTGAGGCCAAGGCACCCAGACGCTGCAATATGGCTCATAAATAAATAAACCTCCCTGTTTATTGCTGTTGAAATTACAGCCTACCTGGCTCTTCCTATTAAATAATTCAGAGGAGAGAGCAGAGAGGGATTCTGTGCGGGGGTGGACGGTGAGGATGCGGCGTGGGAGGGACCGTGGGGCAACCTGAGAGCGAGGGAGGGGTTTTTTTTTGCACGAGGTGCCCGGTGAAATATTAATTGATTGTGCCCCTGGGTGCTGTGCTGGGGCTGGGGATGGCTCTGCCTGTGCTGCGTTTGCAGGGAGCTCTGTGCGATCCAGGAAGTGGCCAGAATGTTTTGTAAGATCAAGGGGGTGCTTTGCATCGCATGCCGAGAACCATCACCTGCTGTGAGTCCTGTCCTCCAGAGGAGCAGCTCCCTCTAAACCCCAGAACAAATTACTTGGGCTTTCCTTCTCATTTAGGCTCTAAAACAAACTCAGCAGATCGATCCCGCTTCCCTTCCCTGCTTTGATCTGTGGGAGTGATGCTGTTGGATGCTGTGGGGTTTGTCTGTGAAGGAGTCTGCTCTGGGAGCTTGATTATCTCTAAGAGCCCCTTCCAGCCCTGTTTGATGGCACTGGGGGCTTTCTCTTTTCATCTGGGTGGGATGGGGCTCTCTGCAGCCCCGGCACGGGCTGGGAGGATGAATGGCTCAGCGGGTGGTTTTGCATGATGGTGGAGTAAAAAAACCTGGTGCTTCGCTAAAGATAGGGAAGAAGAGACATTTTCAAATGAATTTTAATAAACTGGGATCTCTGCAAACCTGTTGGGTTTCAGTGGGCTCAAAATACTCATTACTGTTGAGCATTCCCAGCCGTGGCTTTTAATACTACATGAGAAGTTGCAGCGTGCCTGGAGGTCTGTAAGAATTTCCCAGGGAATCAGGAGCTTTTAGACCTCTTGACTGATGTTTCTACTCATTTTGCCAAAAAAATGACAGAGAGACTGGTCCCACACAAGGTGTTTGCTGCTGGGAAAGGTGCAGCATCATCACCCACTTGGATGGAGATGCTGCTCCCTGCATGGCTGAGGCCAAGGAGGTGATCACTTAGGTGAAAAGTAGGGAGATATTTTAAATAGTGGGTGTTTGTAGAGCCAAATTCAGTTGTGCTGTTGCACTTGGAGCTCTTGGGGAAGAGCAAGGCACGAACAAAGGAAAAACCCAAGGCTTTGTCCAAAAAGCTGCCCTTCAGCTGCAGATTTTGGATGGTCCATTTAGTAACCCTCACCTCGGTGTGACTCTTCCCTCTAATTGCATTCTTATTTAGCCATTAGCTGCCTTTGCAGGGACACAGGTTATTAATTCCTTCCCTGCCCTGCCTTTCACTCTGGTCCTTTCCCAGCAGTCAAGGTGAAGCTGGGAGGGCCAGCGGAGCTGCATCCCCGTGAAACTCTCATTAGAAAGTGTTTTTCTCCCTTTGCTGTCTCCTTGTCTTCCATGGGGGGTGTATCCCAGGAACCAATTACACCTCAAGCCCGGATTTACGGCTGGAAATGTATCCATGTGATTTTAATATTCTTTATGGCTCTTTTACTTCTCTCTTTCTGGCGGGGCGAGCGCTGGGGAAGGAAATAACCGAGATTAAGAGCAGAAGATGTGTGTAAAAGAAAGGAGGTCGTGCCTCGTGGTGGATTTCTTTTTATTATTGTTGTAACAAGTGGTGTTTAAACAGAGGTCACCTCTGAGTTCTCCTTTCTTGCCAGAGCTTTGCATCCTCTCCCTTCCTCCCTCCCGTGTTCCCACTTTGCCATGGCCGTGGTGGGACACACCAGCCTTGGGTGGTGCTGGCTGCAGAGGCAGGGCAGCTGTGATGGCTGGTGGAGCCTGGAACCATCCTGCTCCATGGCTGGGGTCACCACAGCTCTTTTCCCTGCTGGGCTCACCACCTGGTCGGGGTTTGAATTGAACTCCCCGTGGGTCTCAGCGCTTCTTTCAAAACGCGGCGTCTGAAGCTGCTCACCCGAGGAAGGGGAAGTGTAGCAGGGGAGAGAAAGCAAATTAATGCCAGTGAAAGGATCCAAAAATAGCAAATTCGGGGGTTAACCAGGCCAGGTATGAAATCTTTCAGGAGAGGCAATCTATCACGGGTGGGGAGGGTGGGAGGGAAGAGGAGGAAGTTGCTCTGGAGGGCAGTTAGGAGTTCACGTGCATCCGGCTTTGCTCCTCCGCAGCATCAGTGTCCCATCCCTGCAGTTCATAGCCTGGGGAACCCCACCTGCCTTCTCCAGGATGTCCAGGAGGGATGGACCGAGCTGCCCTGCTGCCACCCCACTGTGTCCCTGTGCTGGGGCAGGAGCAGGGCTGGCTGTGCCCGTGGGGACCCCCAGCCCGGCACAGCCGTAGCCACGAGGTGCATCCAGCCCCAACTGAGCCACAGCCCACCCTGGCCCCGTGCCAGCAATAATACATTTGGTTTAATTAAAACAGTATTTTTCATCTCCTTCGTACATTATTGGGTTATTACTTCAGAACGAGCCAAGGAATTCTTGTATTCCCCCCGCTCCCTCCCTCGCTCTTTTAATTTGCTTTCTCCCGCCCTCCCTTTTTGCCCTTTTGGTGTCCTTTCCCTCATCCCCAGGGGTTTGACTGTTTTCAGCTGTCACAAAGTTGTTCAGATGATGAAGCCCAGGGTCCATAGGGACTCCTCATCCCGGTGGGATTGGCTGTGCAGCAGTGGGAGATGCCAGTGGGAAGCAGTGCAGGGTGCCCAGCCCTGCCTGGCTGAGGACGGAGCTCACAGGAAGAAAGGCTCCATCACAGCTGGAGGAGAAGGTGTTTCTCCATCCCAACGCGTCCAGCACAGACTGGAATTAGATCCTGAGGTGTTTGTGCCCTCAGGAAGCAGCAGGGATGGTGTCATTGCGGGAGCTGCTGGGAAAAACTGGATTTGCAATGAACATTTTGTTCCGAAGCAGCCTCTGCTCAGCGGGATGCTCAGGGCTGGGCTGGGTTCGGGGGCTCTGCTGCGAGGGGTGAGGCACCAATAACTCTGTCATTCCTTTCCTCCCCAGGCCCTTCCCCTCGGAGGAGACCACGGAAAATGATGACGACGTGTACCGGAGCTTGGAGGAGCTGGCAGAGTGAGTGGCCTCACCTTCTCCTGGGGTGGAGGGTGATGCAGGCAGGGAAAAGTTGCCGTGGATTTCCAGCAAAGGCAGATAAAATTTGACAGCGGGGCTGGGAGAGCCAGAAGTGCTGCTTTGATCCTTTTGCCAGGAGATTTTTGTGCTCTGACAAAAGTCCCTCTTTTCCCCGGGAGACGTCGCTTTTAATCAGGTTGAGTTTATCAGGCTTGGTGGGGGGTGAAGGGGGCCAAACCCACAGGATCCCCTCCGCCCCCTAAATCCTATCGTTGGCTGCAAAACCCTGGGACATAACTCATCCTCTGGGGTGCCCAAAGCCAGCCCTGGGAGTGGGGTACCCACTGCTCACAGTGCTGCTTCCCCCCACGGCATTTTTTGGGTGCTGGCACGTGGGTCTGCATCCCCCAGGCGTGATTTTGGACCACACCAGGGCAGTCAGAGAAGAGTTTGGGTTCAAAGGGACCTTAAAGACCATCTCATTCTACCCCTTTGCAATGGGCAGGGACACTTTTCACTATCCCAGGTTGCTCCAAGCCCTGTCCAACCTGGCCTTGGACACTTCCAGGGATGTGGCAGCCACAGGCACCCACCCTGCCTGTCCTTGGTGGGATGTGGGGTGATGCTGCTGCAGTCTCTGTGTTTATCTGGTGTCTGTGTTCTGCTGCCCGTGGTGATGACATAACAGGCTTTTAAAATCAACCTTGAACTACAACACACACGGTGGAGTGCAGGAACTATTGGAATTCAATGGCAGCATTCCCATCAGCCAGGGCTTTGCTTATGAAGTGCACTCTGCTTTATACGGAGGGATGGAGTGGATGGGTGGATATGTGGCTTTATACAGTTAAATATTATTGTTCCACAACATAAATAATGAGACTCCTTAATCCAATGAGTTCCTTATGGCTTCAGTTATTACAAAAGTAAATCATAAATTACCAGCGGAGGGAATGGGGTACCCTGGAATTCCCTGCTTGCTGTTGGCTCCCAGCAGCTGCAGTTTAATAAAATTCTAACTTAGAAAGGGTTGCTTTCATGAACAGCATTTCTGTGCCCCCTCTCCAGAAGTTCTCAAAATCCCTTTAATATTGGGGTTTAAAATTCCTGCTGCTTACACATAGACGTGCTTTTAATTGGAAAGAGGTTTGGGTGGGAACTCACACATGAGTGGGGATGGCACTGCTCTCCTGGAAAGGGTGGGTTTGGGATGCTGCACTCGGAGCAGGTTATTTGGTGCTGGAAGTGGTTTCCCAGCTTTAACTCTGCTGGGTACAAGGTGTCCAGAGGGAAGCTTCTCAAACTGCTCCTTGTCCCTTGATGAGGGGGGCTTAAGTGCCCAAGCTCGGGTGATTTGGAGGTTTATTTCAGTTGATCGTCCTGTTCTGTCCCAGGTCTCCAACTTTTAACTTTCCCTTTTTTCCCATTCTTTGCAAAATCCTTTTCTTTACATCTTTATTTAGTGGGGGAAAATGTGTTTAAATCAGCAGGGATTGCACAAGTTCCTTCATCCAGATCTGCCCTCCCAGTGCAGCCAGGCTGTGCACGGAAACACAACCTACGAAACAGAGCCAGAATTCACCCGTAGCTGTAAAAACCCCAGAACTGCCCTGCAGAACCCCTTAGCACGAGTGCTGCTGCTCCCACTCCCTGCAGCACAACAGCAATAGTGCCCTTTCTCCCTTGGACAGGGAAACTCCCACTGGGAATGTGCTCTGGTGTGCACTGGGCCCCGCTGCTGGGCGCTGGCAGCCCGTGGGACTGATGAGAAAGCTCTTTCTCAGCTCCTGCCCTCTCCAAACAGCTCAACAAGGGCAGCATTCACGAGCTGGGAATGATTCAGTCCATCCAGCATCTCTGCCTTTAATTTTGCTGATGATCCAGCAGCCTTGAGAGGATCTGAGCGCGGCCAAAACTCTTGGAGGCGAGGAAGGGATTTCCACAGCAGGCGGTGAAATGCCCCAGGGTGTGTGGAAGGAGCTGCTCCAGCCCTGTCCAGCAGAGATGTGTCACCTCAAGGTGCCAGCCTGCTGTCCCCACGGGCCTCAGAGGGCCAGGGGTGGGTGAGGAGGGACAACCCCGGTGGGCTCTGCACCAGCAACTCACCCTGGGAGAGAGGAGCCTCCCAAAGGGAGCTCCCTGTGGGTGTTGTGCTGCTGGGGTTAAAAAACCCGGAATAAATACTGAGCTGCTTCTAACAAGTCATTTTGGGGGGGCTGGTAAAAGAGGTTTTTTGGAGAGTGTCAGAATGCTTCATTTCAGCCTTAAGTCCTTCAGTGGAGGAGTTTGGTGTCCCCTGGGTGGAGATTTTAGGTGAATTCCTGTTCTGCAAAGCATTTACAATATGAACATGTTTGTGATGGAGGCGCTGATCTGGGGAGCACAAGGAACCAGGCTTTGTCCCCGTTGTCTCCGTGATGCTGTAAAGAGTGAGAACTTTCATCCTGAGCCCGGAAGAGCTGTGGGACAAAATCCAATCAATGCCAGGGACGGATGGATCAATGGCAGTGCCAGGGCTGGACGGACCATTTATGTGGGGGAACAATCTGGAACAACCTCTGTGTGCAATCATGGGGCAGCCACGGGCTGCTGGTGTGTTTAAAGGGTGTTTAAACCTCCACGACCCCATTGTGCTTTGACCTTTGGGGTGTTGCAGGGACTAATCCCAGCTCTGGACACATCCCCCAGCCAGCAGATCAAGGCACGTAATTGCCTGGAAACAGCTACTTAGTTTAAAAAAAAAAAAAAAAGAACAATTGGTGCTGGAAAGGGGAAGGGAAGCTGAAAGGCTATCGGGGGAGTTAGGAAGTTCTCAAATTCCCTGTTTTCAGCCCGCTGGCCCCTGGGTTTGGCAGATGGCAGCTTGCAGCCAGCCCGGGCAGATGGCGAGGGCCGCTTGCGGTGCCCGATCGATCCTGGGAGCAGCAGCAAAGGGACAATTGTCCTCTGCTGCCTGATTTATTCCAGCCTGCCCCGGTGCCAGACCTTGGAGCAGCAGCAGGTTTGGGGGGAGTTTGTCCATCAAATGAGGTGGGTTTTGCAGCAGCAGCGTGTGGGCTCATCCTCTGGAGCCCGTGCCCCCATATCAGGGGGTAAATCGGTGACCTTTGCCCTGAGGATGCTCCTGCAGATCCGTAGGGATGGGGGCTGCTGCTTCCCACATGGCTGTGGCTGCCGGGAGCTGATGTCAGGAGGCAATTACCCACCTTGCTGCTGAGCATCCTCCCTGCCAACTGCTTTTCCATCCCTCTTTATGGCTCTTCCAGCTGCTCCAAACCATCCTGGTGCCTCAGAGTTACATTTAACATTTAACCTAAATTTTCTCTGCTGCCACTTAAGCTCTCTCCAGTTATTTTGTCTCATTACATTTATGAGAGCCATTAATCCTGGTCCTCTTTGCAGCCCCAGAGCCTTCTTTATGATGAAACCTTCCCCACTTTGTGGCACTGTCCCTCTCCATTGGCACAGTCAGAGGGATTACACACAGGGCTGGTTTGGGGTTATTTGTTGGCTGTTTGAAGAATTCGGAGTCAGGCACAAGTTCTGTGAATGGTTTGACGCAAAACATCTAATTTGCACAACTTTCACCTTTATTTTCTCTTCTGAATGTAATTTATTTTGAGGAGAGGATTTGTAGGGTTACACAATGGACCAAATAAGTGTTTTAGGCAAAGCAGGTCCCCACCACACCCCACCCCTGCAAGAGCTTCATGCCACAGGTTGGTGTTGATGTCCCCTGCTATCGTTTTGAGCCGCAGCTCACTGGGAATTCATCCCCAACAAATGTACTGGGGACAGCTGTGTATTCCCAAACATTTCATCCTAGAGAAGAGCAGGGGAAGAAAACCTGCCCAGCCTCAATTTCTCAAGGGATGCACCTTCTGGGCACAGCTTTTGCCACTCACCTGTCTCCTGCCAGCAGCTCCGTGCTGAAGTTCCTCTCACTGCTGCCACCAGCATTGCCCCCTCACACCTTCCAAAACAGTGCTGTGCTCAGCAGAATTTCTCAAATGCATTAAAAAAAGTAACGAGTGCAGGAGCTGAGGTGAGATGATAAGTTAGCTGCCACTTTTCCCATTATTTTTGCTGTGTTGGACAAACCAGGCACAACAGCCCCTTAAACAAATGGCTCCGTGGTCCAGGGCACTTGAGCCAGAGCACTTGTAAAAAGTCTTTTCTTCTTTGTCACCTGTATTGATTTTTATACGTCCTCTGGTGCCATTTCTAGGCTCATACTGGTAGCTGTAACGGTGTGAGGCTCGTTCCTAACGTTCCACTTGGAATGGGGAATGCAAGAGCCGAGTAGAATAGCTGGGAAAAGGCTTCTCTGGGTGTTTCCAGAACGGTGTCTCCATCCAAGTACAATCTGGGTAATTAAAACCCTGCAAGATCTCGAGTCCAGCAACTGCACATCTTGCACTCCCTCACCCTGAAACCCAAGCCTGCCAGATGGGCTGCAAATTTGGGACTCTGCTTGTCCTCTCTGACAGACACCCTGAATGAGGGGCTTGGTTGGATGAGCTGTGTATTTATAGCTGTAAGTGCAGTGTGAGTGAGAAAATGGGGGATTACTGGGGTGGGCTGGAGCCTCACAGCTGCTGGGCAGCTGCCTCAGAGACCCTGCAAATGCACTCCCAGCCTGGACCCAGTGGTGGCTCTGAGGTCTTCTGGCTCTTAGCCTTGGCCACAGGACTGGAAATTTGAGTTTGGCTCTTGGTTGTCTTATTTTAGCTCCTTCTGTCCCCTCCTCCTCTTTCTTTTGCTGTTCCTGGTGGTTCTGGCTCTTTTCATCAGCGTGGTTTGGATGGAGTTGTAGTGTGGTGGGTTTGTCCTTGAATTTTTGAGCCTGGTACAAACTCATCAACTTCCCACAGCAGCTTTTATGGGTGAAGAGGTTCTTCAGTGGCCCTCAAATCCATCAGAGCTTCCCCACTTACCCTCACCCACGGTGTCACTGCAAACACCATGTGCAGGGCTCCTTTAGCAGGGACCTGCTGCATGTCATTTTTTGGGGCATCATGGGGTATCTGTGCCCATGGTCTTTAAGGTCCCTTCCTCCAACCCATTCTGTGATTTTATGGACTTACTCCTTCCATCCTCACTCCCAGGCAGCATCCTGGCATCAGTCCCCCTCTTCTGGGAGCTGCTCCTCGGCCTGGCTGCTGCCTGCCTGGGTAGCAGAGCTCAGCCAAAAGCATTGTTTCTGCCCGAAATTGCCTTAGATATGAAAAGTTTTATTCATTCTAAGCTTTCCTGGCTCGGCAAGATGCTGCCAGCCCAAAGCTGGTTGGATCCATCCTAATAACAGTAATTGCAAATGCTGGCGTGGACTCCGAGGGGCGGCTGAAATGCCTTCCCTAAACCCAGAGCTGTCAGTGAATCTCCTAATCCAGGCAGTAGATCACAGGCTCTGATACCCACGGGTGACTCTCAGACTCTGCTGCTTTTATTGGAGGAGTAAATTGCTTTTCTCTGTGAGGAACGAGGTGATCTGGCTTTTCCTTGCTCAAGTTGTTCCGTCTGCCCGTGACACGCTTGGGATGCCGGATTTATTGCCTGAATTCCGTGTGTCCTGAGGTTGCCACTGGCTAAAATCATCCCAATCCCTGTTCCCTGTTTTAAGCACTTGCAGGGTGTGTACTTCCAGCTCTGACACGCTGTGGGGACGGGTGAAAATCGATATGTGCAAGGCAGAGATGTCAACATCTGTACAGCACTGAGGGGGCTTGGCTGCTCATGGGCTGCTCCAGGAGAGGCTGATCCTCATGGTTTACTGCTCTCCATAAAGCTGGCAGCCTCTGGTGTTTCTCAGAGGTGCACTGAGAGTGTGTTTTAATAAATAAAAGTCTGCTGGACGAAGGTAATGTTTTAATACTGCCACAGCTTTCAGTTTGGAGCACCTCTAGTGCGTCCCTGCAAAGCTCTGAGGTGGAGGTGTCTTTCTGGGTGTCCCCAGGACGTGGGAGTTGTTCTTATTTTTTGCCCAAGTCCAGAAATCAGGGATGGGAAGGGCTTGTTGTGGCGCTGATGAGCAGGAAGGAGTGGAGCAGTGAGGCTCAGCCCCTTCATTAGGGGAACAGGAGGAGCAAGGCGCTGTCAGGATGTGGCCCCACGTGACGGGTGCAGGGTTTGTGTCAAAGGTCTGTTGGCAGTTCTGTGGGCAAAGCTGCTGGGATGTCCCTGGGTAGGCATTTCCTTCCTGGTGGCCCAAGTGGGGCCAGGTCTGTGGGGCGTCCAACCTTTTCCAGTCTGTGATTGAGCAAAACCCATGTGGCACTTGGGGACGTGGCTTAGGGGTGATTATGGTGGCGCTGGGTTCATGGTTGAACCAGATGATCTTGAAGGTCTTTTCCAGCCTTGGTGATTGTGTGAAAGCCCTTTCAGCATCACGTGCTGCCACCTGGGTTTCTCACAGTGGTGCCCCGGTGTGTTCCCACCATGATCCAGAGCTCATGGCTTCTTGGAGAGGGAGAAAAGGAGAATTTGTCCAGGCTGGGAACAGCAGCAACAGGCTGGGGATGCTCTGAGGCTTGGATGTGGCACCTCTTGTGTAGGAGGAGAGTTCCAGATGATGCTCAGGACACCTCAGGATGCCGTTTTCTCCTTCTGCACACATCCCAAAGCAGTTTCCAAGCGCTCCCAGGGATCGGGATGTCCATCCCTCACTCTCAGCAGGCTCTGCTCCAGCAGCAGCAGCACCCCACCCTCACCTGGCTGTGTCACACCCAGCAGGGCTCCTGCTCACAGCATGAACCCACCCAGCCCTTCCCAAGAACCCTCCAGCCACGGGAACAATGCACGGAGAGACAGGCGGCGATCCGAGAGGTGCGGGCGGGGAGATCCATCAGAGCCTGGGAGTGCCTGGCTGTGGATGAGGAGAGGAGCTGGGAATATAAATATTGGTGCAGATAATAACAGCGGCGCCTGGGAGGGGGAAGATGGATCACCAGCCATTAGTGGGCATTATTGCAGCAGCTGCAGTGCATCACTCGGGGAGAACGGGGCAGGTGCGTTGTGCCAGCGCGTTTATTTAAAATCCCCAAACTTTCACTGAATAAATCTGTCCATAAAAATAGAAAGGGCTGTGTTCAGCAGAGGAATAAAGCTCTGCTGCTCCTCGCTGTGTAACGGGGAGATGTCGAGTGGCACGCTCCGAGCAGAGCTTTACACCTGAATTCATTTGTGCGTAATTAATGCCCCTGTTGAAAGACGCGGCTCGTAAAATATGCGAGCGCTGTTTGATATTCCAGCGTTTCACGCTGTCCTGATCCTGTGGGATTGACTTCAGTGGGAGCCGTTAGCCATCGGCACCTGTAGATCTGAGCACTGGAATTATTGTTGTTAATTGGTATTTAATATGGGGCTGAATTTTCAAAAGTATTCCGAGGCTGAGGAGCCCCTGGGAGGGGTGTGAAGGCTCAGATGACAATTGATGGCTGAACACCATCACCTTCAGCACAAACTGGGCACTGCATCTCTGGGGCCTGTGCATGCAGGGGCAGCTCCAAAAGTGGTGGGGCTGGTTCTCAAAATGTGACATTTTGCTGCTTAATTTCTCTCTGATGTAAATGTTATTATTGGCCTCACCGAGCTGAGTGTCTGGCGAAATTGCCTTGTGGTGGTCAGGAGAGTTTCTTGTTCCTCTGGGAAATGCTGGATTAAAAATCACCCAGGTGCCCACCAGGGCAGGGATTGGGCTTTATGGGAGTTGGTGCATCACTGAGAGAACCTGGATGCAGAGCTTTTAAACGTGGCTGGAGCGCCCATGGCTGGCACAGCTGCCTGGTCCAGGCTCTGCTGTGGGTCCCGCAGAGCCCAACGGGGTTGGTCCATCAGGACTGGGATGTTTCTCCTGCTGCACAGAGCAAAGGATGAGGGTTTAATATCTGCTCCTGCTTTGAGTGGATCTGGGTTCCTACAGCACTTTGCAGCCCTGGCTGGGGGAAGGGGTTGGTTTTTTGGCACGAAGGAAGCCTTGCAGTGAGGAAAAGCAAAATCAAATCAAGAGCGAACTGTCTTAAGCAGACTAAAATCCAACCCATAAAATGCATTCTCATGAGTGTAACATAAACTCACTGATGCCAGAGCTGCTCCTGGTCCCAAAGAGGAGCTGAAGAGGAGGCTGCGGGCACCTTGGGGGGCAGGTGGAGCTGGAGCTGGACACTCTGCTGGCTCAGATGGCCCCGCTGGGCGCTTGGCCGGCAGGTCTGTCTCGCTCGGGTCCATTAATGCCGAGCAAAAGCTCTGCAGGGGCAGAGCTGGCAGCCCGTGGTGGTGTGGGCACCGTGGGCACGCCTGGCACGGGGCATGGAAAGGCTCTTGGCTGTGATCCCTGCTCGTGCCGAGCAGCATTTCGCCTTTCCCAGCCTCCAGCGAGCGGAAAGAGACGTGCAGCGGGCACTGATCCGGGAAAAACAGGGAGCAGGGGGGGAGCACGTGGATTTTCACAGGGTTTTCTTGCCGTGCTTCTCCTCCCTGCTCGGTGCAAGGGCTGTTGTTGCTTTGCTGACGGAGTGACAGTGAACATCCCCTCGTTATTATCCCTGAGTCGTTCCTCCTTCTCGTTCCAGCGAGCACGACCTGGGGGAGGACATCTACGACTGCGTGCCCTGCGAGGATGAAGGCGATGATATCTACGAGGATATCATCAGAGTGGAGGTTCAGCAGCCCATGGTAACAGCCCAGCTGCGTTTTTACAGCTGCACCTCGGTGGGAGGGCGAGGGAGGGGATTCCATTGAATAAATGACTCCGTGCCCCTGGCAGGTGATGCTGCTCCGTGTCGCTCCTCAGAGCGGAGCTGCCTCCTGGGTGCTCAAAGCAGCTGGGATGGCACTGGCCCAGAGGGGTTCTCCCAGGAGTTTCCCAGCCCAGCCTGTCACCTGAAGGAGTTTGGGGAGGAGGAAGGGAAAGGGAGACCTAATAAGCCCTAAAAGATGAGCTAAAAATAGGAGTTTGCTGCCGAGCCGGGTGTCGCTGCAGCCCTTTTTCTGGGGAGGCTCCGCCTGCTCCGTCAGCCAGAGGTGCCAGGGTATTTTTAGCCAGCACTGACAGATCTGTGTGAAGGATCCAGCACTTGTTTGTGCCTGCTGCTCCTACCTGGATGGGGAAGTCTGACTGTGAGGCATGCGCGGCCTCACAGAGGAACTTGGGTTATCTCCAAGCAAAATCACACTCCGTGGATGAGCCAGGGAGGTGCTGGTGGCCCTTGCACCTCCCCAAAGGTGCCACCCTCCCTAGCTGTGTCCCCAACCTTCTGC
This sequence comes from Ptilonorhynchus violaceus, assembly GCA_013397565.1. Lineage (NCBI taxonomy): Eukaryota > Metazoa > Chordata > Aves > Passeriformes > Ptilonorhynchidae > Ptilonorhynchus > Ptilonorhynchus violaceus. Next base: position 1,844,028 of record VZRJ01012559.1, read on the forward strand.
TGAGCAGAGCTGGGAGGGACCTTCTCCAGAGTGTGACCTTCCCAATTTTCTCTGGTATCTGCCACCCCCAGGCTTTGTGCAGACTCTAATTACTCTCCCCTGGTTCAAACAGTGCATAGCTCTCCCCAGCAATCAATGGACAAGTTCACGGATCGATGAAATCCCCGGAGCAGGACGTGTGGCTGAGCCAGGCACGAGGGGCTGGAGCCTGGGAATGCAGGGCTGCATCCAGGGATGCCTGTGCTCTGATTCCTCCCTTCTCCCGGCTTGGCTGCGAGTGGGACAAAGATGGTGCTGGTGGTGGTTGAGGAATTCCATCCCTTCACACACCAGGGGAGCTCCCTGCACACCAAAACCCTCTCTGGATCGAGGAGTTGGGCACAAAATATTCCCATTGATCCTGCCAAAGCGCTTGGATCTGAAGTCAGCACAGCTCGTTGGCCACCAGTGTTTTTACAAAAGCCTTTTGCCTCAAGATCTGCCCCTTGGGGAGGTTTTGGTAGGAATTTCTTGCATAAGTGGCAAAAATGGGGGAAAGTTCCACCAGCCAGGTAGGATAGGATTAGGAGATCAGGAATTGGCAGTTTTTCGCTGTCCCTCCACATTGTTTAATGTTTTCTGCTGAGCAGTGTTGGAGTTGAGAGCTCTGATTTCCTTTTCTCCCCTTCCCTGAGCAAAAGAGTCTGTTTTTAATGTGATACCTGCCCAAACATTGAATTTTTGGTCAGATTTGCTGCGATAGCAAGCGTGTGATGCTAATGGCTTCTTGTATTTCTGCATGCTGCAGATTAGATACATGCAGGTAAGAGGCTTGGATTAAAGTCTGGGGTTTCATCCAGCTCAGAGCTCCGAGCTGTGAGTTCCGAGGGGGTGGCCAGGGGGTGTCTGTTCCTGTGCATGATCCATAAAACCCCACCACTGAATCCCCTCCCAAGCTCAGAGCCTGCCCCTGCCAAGTGCAGCAGCTCCCAGCACGTGCTCCCAGCTTTGCAGATGTCAGAGCAGGAGAAGTGACTCCAGGAGCTGGAGCTTTGGGAAAAGCACGTTTTATCAGATTTGGCCTAAAATCATGAGAATTGGCAACCCTGGCCAGGGATTTGTGTAAGTCTGACGTATTATTTATGACCCACTTAGTGTCTGTTGTGAGTTTCATCTTAAGCAAAAAAAAAAAAAATAAAAAAAGAGGGAAATCAGCCTTTATCTCTTAGTCTTTGGTGGTGTGGCTGCAATAAATGCAAAAAATGCAGTGCTTGCCATGTTCAAACATAGTTAATAACACAGCCAGGGTTCCTCCTTATATTTTTTGGATAAAAATAGTTCCCTTTAGCCTAAAGCAGTAGTGGTGCTCTCCTGACCTTCCAAACTTGTGCTTGGTTGCTGTTGCTGAAGGCTGAACTGGAGCTCCACCAGGTTGCTGGACCACCCTTAAGAGCATCTGACCATGCCTTATTTTTCCTTTTCCTAGAAAATGGGAATGACAGAAGATGACAAAAGGAATTGCTGTTTGCTAGAAATCCAAGAAACCGAGGCCAAATACTACAAAACACTTGAAGATATAGAAAAGGTGAGAACAGAGCCACGTTTTCCACGGCATCCCCTTCCCCATCAGCCCTTGATCCCACATTAGCTGTGCTGGGTTAGTCCTTGCTCTCAGGGCTGGCAGATGTGAGGAGGCAGGATCGATGCATCCACATGGAAAACGGGAGAGCAGGGAGATACGGAAAAGCCGGGCTGACGGGCACAAATGTAGGAGCCGAGCAGCATCTTTTTTGTGATTGCTGCAGATCAGAAAGAGGCTGAAAACCCTCCTGCTGTGTCCCCCCCTATCCCGGGGTGAGAATCTCCCTCTCCTGGCTCAGGCAGGCCAGGCTGGCTGATAAGAGCCACGTTTGCAGATATCTCATCACTCCGATAGCTCCGGAATAATTTCTATCTTCCGAGTGCTTTTCGGAAGTGCTGAAGCTGTGCTGACGCGTCGTTGAAGCTAATTGGATTAAAAGCAACGTTCTGCTGCTTAAATTCGCGGGGTTTAATTGGTTCTGATGAGTTATTGTGGTGCCTTTCTTTCGCAAACAATTCAAAGCCAACACCTCAGCGAGACGGCGGAGCTGTGGATGCGGCGGGAGCCTGGAGGTGGCTCCTGCTCCGAGGAAAGCAGCAGGAACGAGGAACAATAATGAATATCCAGCTGCCATTCCTGATCACCCCCATGCTTTTGTTTCCTCCCCTTTTGCTGTTCTTCCCCTCTGTCTGCCAAAAGTTCCCCCGAAGAAGCTGCGAGCAAACGTGGCACGGTGGAACGAGGTTTCCCGTTTTCCCAGGAAAATGTCCCAATGCACATGGCATTTCCGTTTCCAGGGGACCCTTGTTCCTTGGAAACAGCCACAGCCCTTCAGCTGAGTATAGATGAAGAGTTAAATTATTGCTTTCGTGTCAGTTCAAGCTTGCAGAGGCTCCGTGGGTTCTGGTGGTGTTACGGGGGGAAGTTCCCGTCTTTGGTGTGCTGTGTTGGGGTTTTTTTGGAGTCACAGGTCACGTGGATGTTCCTATTAATATGTATTTGTTCAGAAAGGCATTTCCCATGTAATCACATCATCGCTGCGTTTTCAAGGGCAAAATTCTGGGGAGATAAAGGGAAATGCTTCAGTGCAGCCAGGGACTGCAGCGAGGGGAAGGAGCTGAGTGCATTAAACCCTCCTCGCTGTGGGTTTAGCAGGGGAGGGGGCTGGCTGCACCCACAGAGGGGGTCTTGCACCCTCCCACCCCTGGAAGTGCCACGGGAGCCAAGGGGAGCTCAGGGATGATGCACTCGTGGGAATTCCTGCTTCCCACTTCTGTCCCTGGTCCTTCTCTGCCTTTGCAAGTGCCTAAACTCATTAAAAGCTGGCTCTTCCCTGCCCAGGTGAATTCAGCTGGGGAAGCAGAAGAAATAAACCCCTTGCACAAACCCCCCCTTGTTCCCTCCTCTCCAGTGTCTAAATCCCTTTTCCACTTCCCTCTTGCAGAACTATATGAACCCCCTGAGGCTGGTGCTGACTCCCCAGGACATGGAAGCTATTTTTATCAATTTGGAGGTAACAGCGTGGATATTGTGCCTTAAATCTTTGTTCTTTTCACAGCAGCTCAGCCCTCTCCCTGCTCAGGAGAAGGTTTTCTGATTTCCTGTTAGATTTTTGCATTCACCTGGAGAGGCTCAGCCTTTCGTGTGCTGTGGGGCTTAAACTGGTTTAGGAGATATTCTTTAACACTCAATTTTAGAGGTGGGGAATGTATGAACTCTAGATAAGGAAACAATTCTATCCAGTGGATGTTCCAGGGCTGGGGCTGTGGGTTTTAGCTGGTTTAGATGGTTTGAGATGAAGGATTTATTTCTGCTCTGGCTTGCACAGGGTCTGGGTGAGAACCTGGCATCTCCTCCCTCCCCATCCTGGGACATTTATCACTGTGTAACCTCACATGGAATTACACCCCTCCACTCCAGGCCAGTCAGGGCTGCATCCCACTGGAATAACTTAGTTTAAAAACACCTAAAAGAGGGAAAACCCTGCCTGCTGAAGTAGTGAATGTGCATTTCTTTAGGCTCTGTTTGCCCACTCGATTGGAATGTGTTGAAAGCATTGACTGTTGCTTCGTTTTAGGACCTAATTAAAGTGCACTTCAGTTTCCTGAGAGCCATCGATGTCTCGATGATGTCTGGGGGCAGCAGCCTGGCAAAAGTGTTCCTGGAATTCAAAGAGAGGTAAAGGAATTTCGGGCTTCAGGCTGCTCCAGTTTGAACAGATTTGGGTTAATATTTTCAGAGATTTGAACAGAGCTCTCTACTCTCTGCCTTCTCACTCTCTACTACTGCCCGAAAGGAGGTTGGAGCCAGGTGGGGATCTGTCTTTTCTCCCAAGCAACAAGTCACAGGACAAGAGGAAACAGCTCAAATTCCACCAGGGGAGGATTAGATTGGATATTAATGAATATTTCTTCACTGGAAATGTTGTCAAGCACTGGAAGAGGCTGCCCAGGGAAGTGGTGGGGTCACCATCCCTGGAAGTTCCCAAAAACCGTGGAGCTGTGATGCTTGGGATCACGGTTTAGTGGTGGGTTAATGGTTGGACTTAATGGCCTTAGAGGTCTTTGCAAACCTTAATAATTCTATGCAGCAGACCAGCTTTGCATCCTCCACAACGAAAATGCTCTCAGGAAGCTGAAATATCACTCAGTGCTGACACTAAGCAGCCAAATCCGGTCACAACCATGTTGGATCACCCAGGGCAGAGCCTGGGACATCTCCCCTGTGACCAACCAGCCTCAGTCGTGTGGCTCCCATGGATCCTTGTTCCTGCAAGCCCCTGGCTGCACCTGGATTTTTCTTGAGCTCAGCACCCCATAGGAGACTGAATATCCAATGTGTTTATGGGGACACATCAGAGGGGATAAAGGTGGGAACGCTTTGGTTGCGGTGAGCTGGAATGGAGCAAAACCCCACCGGCCTTCAAGGGTTTAGCGTGGTCTCCTGCAGGCAGCAGAGGGCCTGTGATGTGGTGGGGTGGCTCCTGTGCGGGGGAGACGTGGCCCTGGCCGGATCAAAGCGATTCCTCACTCCTAAAGAATCCCATGTTTGGCACAGTGCTCGTCCCGCACCTTTTGCAGGGAGAATAAATGCAAAAGTTGCTTTCCCAAACAGGATCGATCCTCTGCTTTGGCAGCTGCAAGCAGGAGCACCCCAGCACACAAAGATAAGGTTGATAAAAGCCTTTAATATCCTTAATACTAATGAAAGGGTGATTCATTGTGGAGTCGTGCCAGGCTGTTATTTGGCTGTGATTAAACCAGTGTCTAGACACAGAAATGCCATTCAGGAGTCAATAACTCCAGAAATACCATCTGCATTCATAACACACCGTGAGCTCACATGCTCCATCATTCGTGGGGGCCTCTTTTTACAAAGGGCATTTTTTTCTGGATTAAATTTAAAAAAAAAAAAAAAGAGTTTCCAAAGAGGAATGCAAATAATTTCAAAATCCACCTCCAACTCCCTTAGGTGCTTTTGATCTCCTGATTCCTGGCTCAGCTCTGTGCATGCCAGTGCCATTCCCGGGGCAGGGAGCAGGGAAGGGACACGGGAAGAAGGGTTGTGGGGGTGGCACTGCTCCCCAGGGACATCCCATGGCTGTGCCAGGAGCATGAGGCTTGGGTTTGAGCCTTTAAGTGAGTGTTCAGTGAACAAACTGCCCCATGTCCTAAAGGAGCTTGCAAACAACTTCTTGAAGGACCTAAAAGCCTTGGGAAGATGTGAGGGAAGGAGCCAGACTGGCTCTGAGGTGGTCACAGCGGATCTGAAGCTCTGTTCAGCCCATGGGGGTCTTGGGGACCTCAGTGCCGTGGGAAACTGCTGCTCAAGGGGAGTTTTGCCTTGGAGAAGTCCCCAAAACCAGATTGTTGGGGATGAAGAGTTTGGAGCAACCTGGTGTAAATAGGCAGAGTCCTTTCCTGCGTCAGGAAAGACAGGAATACCACATTTTACAGCCAGGAAATGGAGGAGGAGGAGAAAGTGAACTCACTGGGGAGATGGTGTTGCCTCACCAAGAAAGGAACACAGACCTCCAGAGTCCCCAGCTGGTCCCTGGATATGAGACCTTCCTCCATCAAATCTCTCCATGACAAATAACTCTTGACTCCCCTCCGCATCCTTGGAGACATTCCGGCAAAATGATGCATCGCTCCTTGGCTTTGCAGGGGCTTTTTTGAAGGAAATAGTTTGTAAATCTCTTTCTCTGAAAGCCAGAGGTTTGAATTTATGCCCCTGAAGCCTCTTTGAAGCTCTCCCAGTGCTGGCAAGGTAGATATTATTGTGCCTGCTCAGAAGTTGTCAAGGGGAAAAGGTAGAAGAATAATCGGTGCTGGCTGTGGCTGCGCCGGGGCTGTGGCTCCATAAATCTCTTTATTCACTTCCCTCTGGGGTCTGAGAGTCCCATGTTTATGGAGCAGTGCTGGGTCAGTGGCTCCCAGATCATCTCCATCGAGAGACAAGGCCCTCAGATAATGGATGAGTTGCAGGGCGTGATGGAGGATGTGTCTTATCAGCAGCAGAGCGGTGAACGGCCGGGAAGGGGGAGAAAACCCAAACCTGTCATGCAGGATTAATGAGGGAAGCGAGGGAAAAGGGGGAATCCACGACAAAACTGCTCTGTTTTGTCAGGTGTTTAAATTTATGGCCCGAGGTGACCATACAGAGCTTCGCTGTGTTTCCAGGGGCTGTGACAACCTTCTTTTCCCAATTACCCAGGCTCTTGATCTCTCGGTCCCTGTGGCTCATTCAAGGAGGAGTGAGCTTTCTCAAACGAGTGAGAGAATCATCACAGAATCACAGAATGGCTTGGGGTGGAAGGGACCTCAAAGCTCATTCAGTGCCACCCCCTGACATGGGCAGGGACACCTTCCACTATCCCAGGTTGCTCCAAGCCCTGTCCAGCCTGGCTTTGGACATTTAAAGGGTCAGCCATGAATTCTCTGGACAGCTTGTGACAGTCCCTCACCACCCTCACAGGGAAGAATTTCATCCCAATATCTCTTCTAACCCTCTGGCCACCCGGCCCCTTGTGCTCAGCATGAGCTCAGTCACCTCCACGGGCTCTGGAAACTTCTAAATGTTTAAATGCTGAAGATCTAAATGTCAAAAAGGCACGCAGTAAAGGAGAGTTAATACTCTGCTGAGCAGTTCTGTGTGGGAATAGCTGTTTGCCTGGTCCTTTTGCTGTGCACACACCTATAGATCTTTTACAACAGGTTGTCACTGCCAGTGTTTCTCATGAAATCTGTGATTCCCTCCTCTCCAGACTGCTGATTTATGGCAAGTACTGCAGCCACATGGAGTATGCCCAGAACACCCTCAACCACCTCCTGGCCAACCGGGAGGACGTCCGGCAGAAGGTGGAGGTGAGCGGGCAGGGGCTGCTGAGTGCTGCCCACCCCCTTGTCACGGGTTTTGGAAGGGCTTGCTGGAGCTGAGGATGAGGTTTGGGAATGTTTGATGTAGCAAAAGAGGAGAGGGATGTGAGGGTGAGTCTGTGGTGCCCACAGAGGGAGTTTGTTAAAGCCAGACCCGCGCTCTGTCCTTCCTCCCTGAGTTTATCCAAGTTAAAACAACCCAGGGGCTTCATCTGAGTGGGACTGGCTGGGACAAGTTCTCTGAGTCGTGCAGGGAGACCCAAAGGCCCTGAGCATCCCCAAGCCAGCAGCCACTTGGTTTTCCAAGGTCCCCAGCAGCATCAGAGACCACGAGAGGCAAACCCAAGTCCCCGGGCAAACGCTGGAATTACTGCCCTGTCCTCCTTCCCCAGCATAAAGGCTCAGTGTGAATAGGGGCTGATGCAGATATTAAGTGAATCAAAGGAGCTCCAGAAGGGATGCATTGTTGGAGCTGCTGTTTTCACCCAGCTCTAATTCCTGCTTTGCTCTGGATGCTAATCGGAATTTGCCGGGCTGTCTGTACGCGTTACTGAGCGTTCCGCTGACGCTCTTTGATTTCCCGTGTAAGCCCAATTTATCAGGGATAAAACTGCATTTAGGGATTGTTCAAAACGTGTTCTCTGGGTCCTGCATCAAGGCTGCAGCATCCAGTTGCTCCTGTGCTTTTCCTGCCCCTCGTGGCAGCTCTGGCAGGGCACGCAGGGGGCTCAGCCAGCACGGTCACGTTACTGAAATGGGTCTGGGCGAAGGTAACGGTGGCAAAACTTCCTGTGACCACAATTAGCTCATCTTAATGACTCAGTGCTCATCAGTGACACCAGAGCCACTGATGAGTGCTTGGTGCCAGCCCCTCACACGTCAGCCCCATGAGTTTGGCCCGGCGAGGAGGTGGCTGAAGCGAATGTGTTTAATGTGACATTTCCCCAGGTCTGAGAGCGTCCGTGTGCTCCCCTAATGAGCAGCGTCTCATTAAGCTGGAGTAGCTCATTTGCACGGCAATGGCTGTATTTTGGGGTCCAGCCCCTGGGATTAATTCCATGATAACCTCCGTGGTGGGAGCCCTGGCTGAGTGCCTGCAGGGACCACGAGCCCATAGGCATCAGAACTGAGTTTACAGCAGCCAAATGAACATCCACAAGACATCAGAGACTTTTTTTTGGAGTGGGAAGCTGCTGTTTTCCCTCGGTTGCCTCACTGCTGATTTATTGATCTCTTTCCTAGGAATGCACGCTAAAGGTCCAGGATGGGAAATTCAAATTGCAAGATCTGCTGGTGGTTCCAATGCAAAGAGTTTTGAAGTACCATCTCCTGTTAAAAGTAAGTTTTTCAGCTCTGGCACTTCCCTGCAGCTGTAACATCTTTCAGCTCTATCAGTGGAGAGCGAATCGTTGCTGAATGCAGAGGAAGGGTTGAGGTTTTTATTCCCCTTCAAATAAAATAATTACTAGAGCTACTTAACACGACATAATATTTGTGCTGTCTCCTAAAGTACGGTGACCTAGGGTAATTCTGCACTTGTTAGCCACGAGAGGCACTTAATGAATATAAAATAAGCTTGCATATAATCTGATTATGTGTGAAATTCCTGCCGTCAACTCCATGTAACAGATCTCTCAAGCACCGAACGCTCGGTGTGCTCCCTGTCCTATGGCCACAGCTGCTTGCCTGGGGATCCCTGCATCCCTGCCACCTCCCTGGCATCCCTGCCTTCACCCTGGCATCCCTACAGCCACCCTGGCATCCCTGCCACGTCCCTGTCACCCCCTGGCATCCCTGTCACCACCCTGACAACCCTGCCAATGCTCAAGTGGGTGCCCGCAGTCAGACCCTGACGGTGCAGGCAGGGTCTGGGCAGCCTTCCTAGCACACCCCAACTCTTCATTTTTATTTATTTATACTTTTTCAGGAGCTGCTCAGCCATTCCTCAGACCGACCAGAGAAGCAGCAGCTGAAGGAGGCTCTGGAGGCGATGCAGGTGCGGGAGGAGGAGGGCGGCAGTGGGGCTGTGCCGGGCTGGGTGTGCAGCAGAGCTCGGGGTCCCTCTGCTCTGTGAAACAAAAGCTTAGATGGAAAAACCATCCAGCACCAGCTCCAGGGAAGGCAGCATCTCCTTTCCTTGGGCCCACAAGTGTGTGTTGGTGGCCATTCCGTGCGGTGGCTCCGCAGCAGATCCGTGCCCAGCGCCGCCGTCCTCCTCCTCCCGAGGCAGCTGAGGGAGCCGGGCTCTGTTGACAAGTTACGACTTTCCACTGATTGCTATTGTGTGTAAGGAGGCCGTGCCAGATCCGGCTCTTGTTTTTGCTAGGAGGGATTTGGAGGAGCTCCAGACGGATCAGCAGCTCAGGGAGTGTTGCAGCAGTGGGAGCCTGTCTGTGCCGAGCGTTCCCTGTGTGCTCTTAGCCAGGTGCTGGGTGGCAATCCTTTTATCCAAGTAGTTTTTATTTTTTTTTTGTTAAAGGGAAAATGTTCTTTCAACAGTTGGCAGCTTCTGGCATCAGCATTTTGCTTTGCTTAAAGTTTTTTCCAGCTTTTAGCTAAACCCCCTCCCAAAATCTCGGGAAATCCATCAGCACCAAAAAATAAAATTGTAGAATCATCCAAATGTTTTTTGACTTGGATACGGCTCCCCACACACACACATATTCACACCACGGGAGCCTCATCAGCAGAACCTGACCTGGGGATGCTCATTAACTCCGGGTTTTTCCTCTGGAGAGCCCCTCAGGATTCATCCCTGGGTTCGCTCATGCACTCGCGGTCACTTTGTTTCCTCCCTCGGCGCTGCAGCTTTTGTAACGTCGCTGCATGTCCTGGCACTTACATAATTTGGGTGACCTTTCCAGCCGTTATCCCTGCCAGCCCAGGCATCCAGGGCTGATGTGTGGCTCGCTGTAGGGCTGAGGTTGTTTGAAGGACGTTGCATTCACGGCCCGCTGCTGTGGCCTCAAATGAACGCTCGACCTGGTGACAGCACTTAAACCCCACTCATGGCCTCATCATCCAGCACCCCCCAACACCACCGCTAAAATATAAATGTATTTTTGCTCTGGCTCTGCTGCAGACTCAGCATTTTGTGCAGGAAGCTGTGATAGCCATCGGGGAGGTTTCTGCCTCTTCCTCCCCATCACCAGGAGCGTGCGGGAGCAGTTCCGACCACGCCGGGCTCGGGGGGCTTTGGGAGCCGTTCAGTTTGGTTTTAATTGATCTGTAAAGCAAGGCTTAACTTCCAAGTGATGTCTTTCATCACCAGTCCAGCCTTTCTGTCTGCTGTGCTGGCAGGCAGCAGACACTGCTGCTGTCTGGGGTGAGAGCCATGCAGGGGGGTGGATGGAGTGATGTTCCCAAAGGGATTCAGCTCCCTTTTATTTTGCATGAATAGTTGGTTTTTGCGAGGCAAGGGCAGGATTTGCACCAAAAAAATCGTTTGTGGTGGAGGTTTTTTGGTGCAGGTACCAACTCTCTGCCTAAGAAAGCAGAACTGAGTCCCCAGTGGTGGGGGGGGAAAGGCAGCTCCCAGTGAAATTCCACAGCCAATGTTTGCAGGTTGTTGTTTCAAGTCATGGTTGATCCTGGGACTGTGTGTTTCCCTGGGACTGTGTTTCCCTGGGATTGTGTTTCCCTGCTTCAGAAGGCTGTTGGCTGTGTCATTTCTCATCACCATCGCTGCCATGCCCGGGCTGGTGATGTTACAAGTATTGTCACGGAGATCTGTGGTTCTGCTCTGTGATTAACCCTTCTTGTGTTGGGGAGCTGCGGAAGGTCTGACCCGGGGGGGGGATGCCTTCGCAAATCCCATGCTCAGATTTAATCCAAGTTGACAAGAGCTGTTGTTGAGGTCAAGGAGGGAGCAGGGAAGAAGCAAACAGGCACAGAAAATGCGCTCTGAAAGGTGCAAGAAGTTGTTTCAGTGGAAGGGATGGTTCCTTCTGTTTCATGGATAAAAATTTGGGGTTTGGGATTACTGTGCTGCACGGGATTCTTGCATTGCCAGGGGTTCTTGCATTGCCAGGGATTCATGCATTGCCATCTTCTGGGAAATGGAAAAAACTGCAGCACCAGCCTGGCTCAGCAGTGGGAGCACCAACAGCCTGTCCCGGGCTGCACTGGAGTCCTGCTCACATTCCTGAGAGATCCATGGAGCCAGGCTCCTGCTGGGTAAGGTACAAGTGTCATCTGGAAAGTAAAAATCACTGTTCACCTTGCTTTTTAAGGACTTGGCCATGTACATCAACGAAGTCAAGAGGGACAAAGAGACTTTAAAGAAAATAAGCGAATTTCAGAGCTCCATAGAAAACCTGGTAAGCTGGAAAATCCTCATGAACCCGATTTAATTTGATTTTTATTAACACATTTGCTTTTTTTTGTGCAATTACTGCTTACTGTGATGTGCTGAAAGATCCCCATGTGTTCAGACACTCTCTTATTTTACTGATGGTCCAGCAGTGGATGCTCCATCCCAGAGCTGCTTTGGCTGTGGTGGAGGGTGACTTTTGCTGATGTTACCCTAAAAATGTTTCTCCAGCTTTTTCTCACGTTGCTGGTGTATGGAGGACCCAAGAATTCCCCAAGCTGGCTCCCTGGCTTCTCTTCAAATGGGTTTTCTTTTGCTGTTAAGAGGACAGAGGTTAACTGAAAGTGCAGAAGGGCTCATGTAATAAGGCACCCAATCCCCCAAAATCTCAAGCAGGTATTTTAAGGAAAATCTCATCCTGCAAACTCCAGAGGTATCAAACACTTGGCCCCATTACTGTGCATCAGCAGGGCTGGAGGGGTGCTGGGTTTGGACCTTTAAGCCTTGACTTCATTTGGAAACAATGAACTTTTATTTGATGGTTATTTAACAGAAAGAGACAAAATCCTTAATTACTGTAGAAACCTCTGAAAAACAGGTTATTGGAGGTGGGGAGGGGTTTGTTTTCTGGATCCCAAACCTTGCAAAAATACTTTGACTGCTGAGCCTTGCCCTGGGATGCCAGTGCTGGAGCTCCAGGGATTTCCCATGGTCCTGTACCTGTGCTCGTGCCCCGGCTCTCCTTGGAGCATCCCTGGGATCCCCCTGGAGTGTCCTCCCTCCCCTTGGCGAGGGCAGTGCTGCTCCCAGGAGCCCGAGGCAGGGCTGGGGGGTGGGATCCGGGCAGCTTTGGGTTTCCACCTGCCCAGAGCATCGTTCCAGGCCTGGCTGTGGATCTCATCCCTCGGGATATTGGGAAAGCAAGTGAAGCTGGAGGAGTTTGGGAGGCCGAAGATCGACGGGGAGCTGAAGGTGCGCTCCATAGTCAACCACACCAAGCAGGACAGGTGAGTGAAGCACCACAAATGTCCCCAAACTAAATGTGCCTTCATTTAGCAATTCCCCTGGAGCTCATTTATTTAATTACTGCCTGGACTTTCACTGACATAACCCAGCATCAGCGTGAAACCACAGCAGGGTCCAAGCTTTGAGGGGAGCTCTGCAGACCTTTCCAAATCCTTCCCCTTGCATTTTCCAATGAGGTGTTTGAACTGGGTTTCTTGTTTGTTTGCTTGTTTGGGGCAGGTATTTATTTTTATTTGATAAAGTGGTGATCGTCTGCAAAAGGAAAGGGTACAATTACGAGCTGAAGGAAATCATTGAGCTGCTCTTCCACAAGATGACTGATGACCCCATGAACAACAAGGACATTAAGAAGGTAGGTGGACCAAGAATGAGCTCTGGAGAGCATTTTGGAGCTGTTTCAGGGTAGTACGTTCCCATTAGCCTTTCAAAATAGCAACAGGGCTGGCAAAAAGCTGGAAAATAAATGCTCAACTTTCAGGGCAGCCGTAAAGAGCGTTGGGAAATGTTTATTAATGTGGGGCCGGGCTGGATCCTTGACCTCTCTCCTGGCAAAACAGCCCTGAGGAGGCTGGGATGGTTGGAGTTAGGAGGGAGGAAGCTGCTCCCTGCTTCCTGGCCCAGTGTCAGGGAGCAAACATCAGATGGGCAGGACAGGAGGGCAGGGAGGGAGGGAAGGTCCAGGATGCTCTCGCTCCCATGAGCCGGGGGGTGGAGGAGCCTGGAAAGGCAGCGTGACCTTTGCACACCAGCCTGCCAAAACTGGCACTCAGAGCACGGAGGGAACATCACTTTGCTGGGGTTTGATGCTCAGGCTGCAGCCATGGAGGAAAAACCTCCCAGCTCTCATTTTAGCAAAGCCCCGTGGGCTCAATCCACTTCCATGCCGTGGGAAGAGCCGTTGTACAGCAGGGATAAGGGACACTGGGGTGAGAACAGCCAGTTTTGCCACTTGGCTGCCGAAGGAATGCTGCTGGCTTCGTGTTTTAATGAAATCTGTTTCCACTTTGCTCTCCCATGCTTTCTAGTCTCATGGAAAAATGGTAAGCAAAGCCCCCCCTTCCCCGTGGTGTGTTCGTGCGCGCTGCCGGGGTGAGACAGGCCGAGCATATGTGCACTGGGCAGGTCAGATGTTCCTCCTGGGCTGTCACTTGCTGTCAGCCAGAGATGGAATGGCCGGGGAGGATCCAGTGGAGCAGAAGGATCTGGGTTCTCTCGTCTGCCGCCGTGAAATCCCGTTTGGTCCAAGCGCGCGGCGCCGGGGCGCTTCAGGCGTCGGTAGCTGGGATGTGTTAGGGAAACAGGGAGCTCCCCTTCCTCCTGCCCTGCTGTTTCCTGGCATGGCTCAGCAGGAGGGGTAGGGGCAGGCGCTCAGGGCAGCTCTGAGGTGTGTGGATGGAGCTGTGCTGTGCTTTGCTGTGAGATCAGCGCTCTCTTCTCTCTTGCAGTGGTCCTACGGCTTCTACCTAATCCACCTGCAGGGGAAACAGGGCTTCCAGTTCTTCTGCAAGACAGAGGAGATGAAGAGGAAGTGGATGGAGCAGTTTGAAATGGCCATGTGAGCATGAGTGGCTGCTCTAGCCCTGGGTGCAGTTCCCAAGGGTGGGGGAGAAGTGTCTTGGACCATCAGGTCACTGGAGACCAGCTCTGACAGCAAAACTGTGATGGGGAAGCTCGTGGGGATTTGCTGGATGGATCCCTGTGCAAAGGGAGCTTGGAACTGTTACTTAGAGCATCCCCACCAGAGCATCTCTGAAATTGGATTTCATCTCTGAAATTGAGACGGGATATTGGGAAGAAACTCTGTTGTGAGGGTGGGGAGGCCCTGGCACAGGTTGGGCAGAGAAGCTGTGACTGCCCCACCCCTGGAAGTGTCCAAGGCCCAGTTGGGATGGGGCTTGGAGCAACCTGGGATGGGGGAAGGTGTCCCTGCCCATGGAAGGGGGTGGGATGAGATGGTTTTTAATGTCCCTTCCGACCCAAACCTTTGTGATCCTCTGGAATGACACCTTGCTGTGGTGCTGGGCCGTGAGGAAGCGGTGACCAGGAGGGTGAGCAGGGTGGTGCTGCAGGACCTCGTCCTAAGCAGAGCAGGGCTTGGCCCCGAGCCACAGCTCTGGGCTGATGATTGACCCGGGCAAGGGCCAAATCCATGGCTCTTGTCCCAGGGGAAGGTTGATGGGCAAAATCCTCTCTGCACAACCCAGCCCTGAGTCTCCTTTCACGTTGGATTTCATATCCGTGTGGTGTCCAAGCTTGGAGTGAAATGCAAACAGCCTCATGGGGACAGGTTGATGACCCCCAGGTCCTTTCCTTCAGGTCCAACATAAAGCCAGAGAAAGCCAATGCAAATCACCATAACTTCCAGATGTACACATTTGAAAAGACAACCAACTGCAAAGCCTGCAGGATGTTCCTGAGGTGAGCTACAACCTTCCAGCTGTTCCGCAGCAGCACTAAAACACGGAAAGGAAAACCTCAAAGCTGAGGCTGGATTGGGATTTTCTGACCTGGTTTGTTTTTTTGGCACAGAGGAACCTTCTACCAGGGCTATCTTTGCCCCAAATGTGGAGCAGGTGCTCACAAGGAGTGTTTGGAGATCATTCCTCCCTGCAAGATGGGTGAGTTATTCCCCACCGTGAGCAGCTCATTGCTGCACGTGAATGACCTGAGAGATTCCCTCTGGAAAGCACCAATGGTTGTTAATGCATTAAAAAATAGAAGTGTGCCCCCACCCACCTCCCAGGGCTGTAATTCACGTTGGTTGGTGGTTTAAAAAACAAACAAATCAGCCCAAATCCACCAAAATAAAACAACTGCATCCCGTGGATGGCAGGATGGTGGCAGCTCTGTGCAGTGGGTGGGTGGGCAATTAAGAGAGATGATCAGTTCTTCATCAGAAGATATTTAATAGTGAAAGCAGGAGGGTCTGCAGCAGGGATAACATTTCTGATGAGGAGAGAGCTCATCTCTGCATCCCAAATGTCCCATAGAATGGAAAAAATTCATGTTCCTGGTCTAACCTGGGCAAAGCTGTGGCTCACCTGTGCTCACCCAGCTCAGAACCCTGGTGATGCTCCAGGGGGCTGTCACAGGGTGGCTTTGGAGAGGTTTTGGGTGGGGAGTGGAGGGAGGAAGAAACAAAATTGCAGGACTGTGTGGGAGTGAGGAAATGCCCCTGTCTGGCTGCAGTCCCTCCCCAGCTCCTGCCCTCCTGGAGCAGAGGGGTGGCTGGAGTGACCCCAGCTCTGCCTGGGGCTTCCTCCATCAAACTCACACCCTGATGCTGCTTTGTTGATACTCACAGCATCAAGAGAAGCAGAAAATGGGGTTTGTTGCCTGTAAAATTAACCCCTTATCCCACCATTTCTCTTGCAGGTTCTTCGGCAGAGCAGGTATGTTGTTTGGCCCTTTTCCTCACCCCTTGTCCAGTCTGGGTGTGGGCAGCTCATGGGAAGAGCCAGCATTGGCCTCAGAGGGGTCCCAGCAACCTGGGAGGCAGGACTGGGGACCAGTGACCTCTTCCCCAGCCTCAAACTGGCCCAGTTCGAGCAGCACCAGAGCCCTGAGGAGGTGCCAGCACCCAGCTGGGGCGAGCACCGTGGGCTGGGGGTACCAGGGAGGTTTGGGGAGGGGGTTTCTCATGGAAAGAACTGAGACTGATGTGTCCTCACTGAGACTTTTTCCTCTTTCCTTGCAGGATTCACTACCAGCTGGACCTGGTAAGGGCATTGCTGTGTGACAGGAGGGCAGGTAGAGGTTGTGGCTGCAGGAATCCCCAACTCTGAGTGTGTGGGAGGGGGAGGCTCCTTCCAAAGCCAGGAAAGAGCTTTGGTACCTGCAGAGTACCTGGGGCACTGGAGTCTCTCCTGTCCCTGCTGCTGCATCATTTCTTTGGGTGCCCTCGTGCCCCTGGCTGGCTTTGCTGGGCCAGTAAAGCTCCTGCCCATCACACCAGTGATCAAGGAGAGCCTGGAGAACACCCCTGGGCCAAATCAACCTTCAGAGCAGACCAGACATGTCCTGGCAGGGAGATTTGTTGCTGCTGGGGAGCATCTTCCTGCTGGCATGTCCGGTGTGCGCCAGGGCCGTCAGTCACAAAGGTTACTGCAATCACTTTTTATCTCCCTTTCTTTAAAACTTGCCTGGACAGAGCTCTGGGCCTGCCCTGCCCCTGCTCTGGCTCAGAGGACAAGAACAATTTGTTTTTGTGCTTTTTCTGATGGAAGGAAAGCCAAGCTGGCAAAAAGAAACCTGAATCAAATTGGTGGTTAAAAAAAAAAAAACCAAAACAAGCACAGAGTGCTCCTGCTGGGAAGGGAGAGGCAGAGGTGGGGAGGCCTTTTGAGGGTAAACACTGTGGGTTTAGTGCAGTGGGGGAAGCTTGTTTAATGTGCAGTTGTTGTGAGACAACTGGACTTTGACTGGGAGCTCCAGGGGCGTTGGAGTCCCAGGTCCAGCTGAGATTCAGTGGCAGCCGAGGGTTCACTGGTCCCTTTTGCAATCATGGGGTCACTGCTGGTCCCTTTTGCGGTTGTGGGGTCACCTCTGAGCCCAGAAGGGTTTGGTGCTGGCCAGGCACTGCCTGGCAAGAGCTCATCTGCCTCAGCAAGGCTCAAATCCGGGTGCAGGGCTGGGAGCTGGAGCTTGGGCTTGGCTCGGCCCTTCCTGGGTTTATTTTTGCTCAGGGAACTCAATCATCCATGTAAGTGCAGCAGCCAAGAACATTCACTGTGGACACCATTCCCTTCTGCTTTCCTGCTTCCTGCCCCCAAATCCTGCCTGCTGTGCCTTACCACAGGATAAGGAGTAACAGGCTTCAGGAGGGGTGGTCTGGGTTTGGGTTTTTTCAGCAGGGACAAGGTGATGAAACTGTTCTGCTTCTCTCCCAGGTCCTAAAATGGTGGCAGTCCAGAACTACCACGGAAACCCAGCCCCTCCTGGAAAGCCAGTGCTGACCTTTCAAATTGGGGACGTGATCGAGCTGCTCAGGGGGGACCCCGACTCGCCGTGGTGGGAGGTGAGACCAATTCCCCTTGGGAAACCCCTGGGAACTCTTCAACCAGTGACTTGTGCATTATCCCCTTTATTGGAGGGCTCTCCTGGTGCAGGGATGTGCCGGGGCTGGGAGGCAGCCGGAGCCTGTCCCCAGCCCTGCTCCCAGGGCAGCCCCAGGCTGATGCCCGGCTTGGCTTTGCAGGGCCGGCTGCTGCAGACCAAGAAGTCGGGCTATTTTCCCAGCTCCTCGGTGAAGCCCTGCCCCGTGGATGCCAGGGTGAGTCCCGGGGATGGGGCCGGGAGTGCCATGTGGGTGTGAGTGCTGGGATTGTCCCTGTTGCCTTTCTCAGCCTTCTCCTTGAGACCTCAGTCCTTCCCTGGACCTTCAGCGAGGCCTTTACTCTGTCCCAGTTAGTGGGGAGGTGGATCCCTCATCCCACAGTTGCTGGTGTCAGATCAGGGCGATCCCAGCCCTGTTCCCAAGGTTAGGGTTGGTGTGACCAGATCCAGACTCCAGGGCTGACTCGGCAGCAAAGTACTGGAGATCAGGCCCAGTGCAGGAAAACTGCACTTGCTTTATTTTAATTGTTTTTAGCTGTTTGCTGTAACGTTGTCAGCTGCTTCCCAACTAAAACCCACCCAGGTAAACGAAACAAGCACAGCCTGCTCATCCCAGGCTGGGAGCTGAGAGGGAAATGCTCAGCTACAACACTGCCCTCCGCTGCCCGAGCCCAGAATCCAGGGATGGCTTGGGAGAGGGAAACCTCCCGTGGAAAGGAGCATCTCACACGTGATCCAGAGCCCGAGGAGCTGCTGGTTCACCACTAATGAGCAATTCTCGATTCGCAGCCCCCCAACAGCCGACCACCCTCGCGGGAGATCGACTACACGGCGTACCCGTGGTGAGTGACACAAAGGGAAACCAGCCCTGCCTTTTGGTGGTTGTTCTCTCAGGAATCCACTCCAATAAGGAATTCTGAATGCAGGCTGGCAGTGCTCTGCATCCTGCTTTCCCTGTGGCCGTGGAGCAGCTGCCACAGTGGTGTTTGGGTGTCGAAACGTCGTGCACCCCTGGCAGCTTCCACGGGGATTTCTTCACTGATGGAGGGAGAGGCAAAAGGAGGGATGCTGGTTTCTCTTCCCACTTTCTGTGCCCAGAAAATGATTGTGGGAGGAAGGAGGCAATTCCTGCCTGGGTGGGAGAGGCTGTGCTTGGCTTGCCTGCTGCTCCTTCTCTACAATTCCAGCCAGGTTTACAAATTCATGGATATAAATTATCCCCGCTCTCCAGCTCTTGCTGAAGCCTCATTAACCTGGGGACTTATTCCCAATTAGTGGGATTTTCTAGGTGTCAGGCACTTCAAAGGGAAGAGGTCACACTCTGTGTGGTTCAGTGGCTCAACAGCTTCTTGCACATCTCGGGGCACTTTCCTTCCTTCTCAGGATGTTTGGGATGAGACCTGTTCCTCTGCCTGCCTTCCCACCTTCACGGCCTTAAAGAAAGATGTATCTTTTTATCCAAAACGTGCCTATTTAAAGATATTTTAATGAATTAAATGAACTGACTGACCTCTGGGCTCAGGTTTGCAGGGAACATGGAGAGGCAGCAGACGGACAACCTGCTCAAGTCCCACGTCAGCGGCACTTACCTGATCCGGGAGCGGCCGGCCGAGGCTGAGCGCTTTGCCATCAGCATTAAGTGAGTGATTCCTCATTTAGCAATTCAGGAATTCAATATTTCTCACTGGCAGAGGACAAGCCAGGGCTGGAGCACATGGCTGTGGTTTTTTTGAGCGCTTTTGCTGTTGGCAGGTTCAACGAGGAGGTGAAGCACATCAAGGTGGTGGAGAAGGACAACTGGATTCACATCACGGAAGCCAAGAAGTTCGAAAGTTTGCTGGTGGGTTTTTGTTCGCCCTTGCAGCCCGTGCACTGTCCCTGCCAATCACGTCCCTTCGAGTCATGCAGGGGACAGCAGACACAGCCAGGTGTCTCTCCCCCCTTCCCAGGAGCTGGTCGAGTACTACCAGAGCCACTCGCTGAAGGAGAGCTTCAAGCAGCTGGACACGACGTTGAAATACCCCTACAAATCCCGGGAGCGCTCTACCTCCAGGACCTTCACCCGCTCCCCAGGTACAGCCCAGCTTGGGAGCACTTAAAACTTCTCATGGAAAAACCTGCCCCTTCCAGCCAGCTGTGGGAGCTCTGGATGCAGGGATTTGCAGCTTTGCTGTAGGGCTGGAGCTCCTCAGTTTGCTGAAAAGTTGTGCTGGTGGCGTTTCCAGGATGGGTCTTGGAGGAGGTGGTGGGATCAGGGGGATGCGGCTGAGCTGGGGCTCTGTGGCACTGCTGCTCTGAAGGGACAGTTTTGGCTGGGGAAGGCTGCTTCCCCTCCTGTGGTGTGTCACCCCCTGGCCCTGCCAGGACATCCCATCCACCTGCAGGTCGGGAGCGGGGATGTGATGCTCAGTTAATGGGATTTATTGTGTCCTACCCACCCACGTGAGTTTTTGTGTGTGTTTTAATGGATCCGGTCCCAGTGTGACTTGTGGTGGTTTGAATCCACCTCCGTTAATGGAGGTGGTGGGTGAAATGGTAAGTCTGTGTCTAAAAGAAAGAAAAAAGACCAAAATGGAAAGCAAAATGTGCAATAGTGCAAAATGCTGTTTGTCCAAAAGCCTGAGTGCAGAACTAACTGCTTTGTGGGGAAAAATAACTTTTAAATATTTTTCTCCATGGTATATTTAAACAAGAATACCAAAAGAAGATAGGTTTTAAAAGTTGATTAAATATCCTTTTGCATTAAATACAACCACAGGGTGAATTTTGAGCCCCCACAGTGGCTGTGAGGCTGTGGCCAGACCTTCTGTCAGCTGTCCCAGCTCCGAGCCCCCGCACAAGACCCTCTGCATGCTTTGCCCTGTATTTCTCCATCAGCTTGTAAAGCATTGTGCCTTGTAATATTTTATTTTAATTTCCCTTTTAATGCGTGTTCTGCCTCTTTCTGTTTCTCTCTAACCTCTTTGCAGCCTCCTGCGCTTCCTACAACTTTTCTTTTCTCAGTCCTCAGGGCCTCAACTTTTCTTCTCAGAGCTCCTCCAGTCCCTTCTGGTCAGGTACCAGTGCCTCTCCCTGCTGGAGAGACCTGCCACCATCCCCAGCTTGAAAGCCATCACCAGTGGGACCTGCGGGGTCCCCCCTGTCCCTCCATCCCCACAGGCAGCTCAGGGGGTCCCCGGTGCTGCCCTGGGAAATAAGTTGATTAACTTAATTAACCGTGGCTTGGCCGGCAGCAAAGCGCGCTCCCCCCCTCTCCCCGAAATCAAGGCAGGGAGGAGACGGAGTTGTTGCTATTTGAGAAAAGGGGCTCAAATTTAACAACAAAAAAAAAGTGGATGTGGCACTTTGGGATCTCACGATGTACTTCAAGCTCGACCTGCTTATCCCGTGTGTTCCACCCAACGAGCATCGGCATCGCACCCTCTCCCAGCCTGGTCCTCCTTGTCCTCCAGGGCAACATCTCAGTGTCAGCAAGTTTTGAGCTCTGCCATCCCAGGCTGCTCAGGAGCCCCTTGCTGAGGAGGGGCAGATGTGTTTTGTCTCCCTGCAGAGAGTGCAGTGGTTCCCCAGCCTTTCCAGCCCGGTGTCATCCCCCCCGTGGATGGGATCAGAGCAAAATCCTGCCAGTTTTTCGTCCCATTGGAGTTTTTATCCTTCAGTCTTTCCTTTAGGCTGGACAGGGCAAATCATCAGCAAAGCCACACGTGCCTTCCGTGGTGTCGTGTGTGGGAAGAACGCGTCACTTTTCGAGCGTAAATCTGGGAATTTGGGATTCTTTAAGCACATAGGAAGTATTGCAGGAAGTAATCTGTGTAGCAGGGGGCTCTGAGCAAGCTCCTGATGGAAGAGCTCAAAGCTGCCGTGATTCCTGTGTGTTCTCCAGCCTGGCTGCCTGGCCGGGATGGATGAACCCTCCAGTGGTTGCACATTGTGTGTCCGAACCGTCTCCATCGTCATCCTCATCTCCTCCCACCCCGAGAGCTGAAAACCTGGGCAAAGCTTTCCCTCAGACTTCGTTCAACCTTGGTTTGCACACTCTAATAGTTGAAATTAATCCTTGGAAATCCTGGGACAAAGAGGGGAGTGAGACACAGCATCCCTCCAGGGTGGGGTTGGCGGGGTTTTGTTTTGCAATTTTCAGAGAAAGTGCATTTTTCTCCTCCTCTGCCCATCCCATCCTTCCCACTGTTGCTCTCCAGCCTTTTTCCCCCTGCCCAGGCCTTGGGGCAGGAATGCTGAGCGCTGCCCCTGCCTTTCCCCTCCTTGTGCCTCCCCTGAACATCCCCTGCCTGAAGCAATGGAGATCTGTGGTGCTGGGGCTGTGCCTGGGCTGGGGGAGATCGACCCCCCGGGATGGCTCCTGGGGTCATCTCCTCATCACAAGGTGTTGGTCAGCATTAGGGTTTGGCACCGTTTGGTCAGGAATGGGACCAAGTTTCCAAGGGCCCTGGTTGCTCTCTGGCAGGGACAGGAGCAGGGATGTTCAGGTTAGGGGCTCATTTCTCCTCATGGCAAAGCACACAGGATTTGCTCAACACCTCGAGGAGAATCCATTCCCAATAACTCAGTTTTTGAGGTAGCTTAAATCCAAGTTGATCTGCAAAGTCTTTTGGCCAGGTGGTTCCATCAGGTGTGTGGCAGCCAGACCTGAGACTGAGAGCAGAACAGGATTTTTCCGTGATTTCATTGTTAATGGTTGTGCATTCCTATGAAATCCCTTCTTCTACCACCTCACAAAAGCACCCTTCACCTCAGCAACCCCCACCCAGCCCCTGCCCAGCAGAGAGGGGCTTCCCAATCCCACAGAGGCCAGCAGAAATCCAATTTAACCCCGACCACCCCAAGCGGGGTGAGCATCTCGGGTGATGCCACCCCTCCCTCCGAGCGGCTCCAGCTCACGGTGCCGTGCTGGAAAACCCAGGTTGAACCTCTCCAAGCTTTCCCCAGGCTTCAGCCCGTGTGGGGCCGCTCCTGACCCGCTGTGCTTTGTGCCCTGGCAGTGTTCACGCCCCGGGTCATAGGCACGGCGGTGGCTCGGTACAACTTCGCGGCGCGGGACATGCGGGAGCTGTCGCTGCGGGAGGGAGACGTGGTGAAGATCTACAGCAGGA
The DNA here is from genome assembly GCA_013397565.1 of Ptilonorhynchus violaceus. Lineage (NCBI taxonomy): Eukaryota > Metazoa > Chordata > Aves > Passeriformes > Ptilonorhynchidae > Ptilonorhynchus > Ptilonorhynchus violaceus. The sequence goes on from VZRJ01012559.1 coordinate 1,866,471, forward strand.
TCGGCGGGGACCAGGGCTGGTGGAAGGGGGAGACCAACGGAAGGGTGAGTGCACCCACAGCAATCCCTGTCCCGTTCGTGCAGCTCCAAGTCATCCCTGCTGGCAGGGCAGGAAAAGGGTGGGGGGATGTGTCCCGTTCCCTGTTGTTTTTTCCTGGATTCCGGATGGGCTGTCGCCTCTGTGTGGCCGGTTGGTGCTTGGTGACAGTGACAGTGGTGTCCGGTGCACACGGGGATGGGAGCACGTGGTGGAAGGGTCTGATCTTCCCTAAACTGCCCATGGGGGATGGACACGGGAGTGGCTCTGCAAGGGGAAGGCTCAGCATCCTGGGAGGCTGATGGCTTGACCTGGTGTCCCACGGAGTTTGTAGCACTGGAGACAGATTCTTCGTGCCCTGATCCCGTGTATATTGCAGGCAACCCATCTGTCCAGGGCAGTGTATAGGTGTTAGCTCCATCCCAAATCAGTGTGATGCTGACTGCTTTTGGGATGTGGCACATCCAGGACTGGGAACAGCACATGGTGACAAGGCAATAATCCCAGTGACAGGACAGGAGTTCCCTTATGGAATCACAGAATACCCTGAGCTGGAAGGGATCACGGAGTCCAACCCCTGGCCCCGCACAGCACCACCAAGAACCCCACCCCGTGCCTGAGAGCTGTGACAGCCTTGCTGTGACCCTGGAGCTGCCCAGTGCCCAGCTCACCTGTCCTCTTCCCCCACAGGTGGGCTGGTTTCCCTCGACGTACGTGGAGGAGGAGGGGGTGCAGTGACCGCGGGGACGGCCGCTGGAAGTCGTCGAGCGCCCAGAGCTGCGGCCCGTGCGCCCCTGTCCCGCTGCCGGACGCCTCCCAGGACTGCTCCCGCAGCCTCCTCACAGCCCCTCCTCTGTACAGCGCCCGCCCGGGGGCCTGGCCCCTCTCCCGTGTATAGAAGATGGACGGTCCGTGGGATAACGCCGGGGGAGCGGCTGCGGGACGGTCCCGGGAGCGTGGACAGAGCTGAGAGACTCTGGGGTGCCCTCCGGGGCGTGGGCTCCGCTCCCCTCTCTTGTCAAGGTGTTCTAAAAGCCACCGTGGGGACGGTGGTGGGAGGGGGAGGCTGAAGGTTTGTGCCTCGATGAGGATTTAGGGGTTTCCAGGGGAGGGAGCCCCGAGGAGACAGGGCAGACCCCCGGCCACACCACCCAAGTGGTTCCCCAGGTGAGGATTTCGGCGTGGCCCTGGCAGCCGTGGGCAGCATTGTGCTGTGGCCGGGGTGAGGGGCAGGGTGGGGACACCTGGCCCGGGAAGAGGAGAGGGCTGTGAAACCATTTCGAGCATCAGACATGGGTTAGAAGTGAACCTTTGGGTCAGACAGGAGGGGAAGGAGCCGCTTAGGCACCCCCAAGGTCGTTTTCTTTACAAGCACCCCAGTCCCACCAGCCTTGCTGCGGGCAGGGGGGGCTGCCCGGGGCACAGATCGGTCCCGCTGGTGAGCAGGAGGTCTCAGTGCATTGCAGGACCGGAGGTGTGCTTTGCCACTCGAGGGCTTGAGAGGCCACCAAGGCACCGGGCACATGCAGAGGGTGTGTCCCTGGCTCTGCCCTCCCCTTGCTCCCAGCAGGACCCCCCAAGCCAGGCTGATTTTTCTCGCAGCCGTGACAGGTCCCACCTCACTGAGCTCAGGGCGAACCCACCTGAGTAAGGGCTACGGTATCAACTCCCGATCCCTCTTCCCGAGCTGTGAAAGCCTCTTCTCCCCAGCTCTGTGCACTTTTGGGGGCTGTGAGCGTTGCCCCCCTCTCTTCCTCCCACAGGCTGTTCCTGCTGCTGCTGTCAAGTAAAGGTCCGTCTGTTGTGACATTCCCGCTGTGTCCTGAGCACCGTCTGTCCGAGCCTGCCCTTCCCAAAGTGCAAATATGAACAGTGCATGTGTGGGAGCGTGACAGGGAACAACTTTCCTATATCTGAGCCCCTGGAGCTGCCTCTCTGAGTATTTTGAGGCATTTTGAGCTGGTGCTTCCGTGCCCTGATGTTGTTCCCTTGGGATTTGTGGTGGTCCTGTCGTGGAGCATCGTGTTCCCGGTGTGGGATCCCGGTGCAAGTCTGGGAGATGCCAGGGTTGGGTGGGTGGGTGGTGCTGATGCCCTCAGTCCCTGGCATGGGGGTGCCCTGGCTGCACCCTAAGCCTTGCTGTAAATGAAGCAGCAGTGAAAACAAATGGAAGAGCTTGGGGCTCTCAAGGACGAGGAAATGATGATAATTTGGGAATTCCGTGTCGTTGCTCAGTGACAAGCCCAGAGCCCACCCTGCTTTGCTCCCTGCTCCTCCTGGAGCTCTGGGGGTGCCCCTGCTGAGGGTGCCATGGAGGGGTGTGGGGTGGGTGCAGCGGGGTCTGGCCAGGGCAGATGCCCACTGTGGGTTTTCCCCTGTGAGGTGACAGGGATACAGGGGGGCTCAGGGCTTTCCCCAAGGTACTGTTTGGTGCTAACCCCCCTCAGGCAGCCCCCCTGTGCAGAGCAGAGGCCTCATTCCCATTCCAGGGAGCTGAGGGTGTATCGGGGCGGACGGGACACACAAACTGTGAGGGATCATGTCATGCCTCGGATCCTAAAGCCTTACAGCCCCTCCTNTCAAAGAGATTGTTTTGTTTGTAAGTAATTATTCAGCCATTTGCCACAAATATATCTGTGAATAAGAAAGGGAAATGTTTTTTTTATGATGGCGAGAAAATTGTATATATATTTTAGTTCATCGCAGATCATTGGAAATTGCAATGGGATACGTTGGAAAATAATATGTAAATTCCTGGGGTTTTTTTTCCTTTGCACTGCACTAACTGGGGTAGGGTGGAGGGGGTTTAAAGATAAAACTGTTTGTTTATGGAATAGTTTATAGCTGGGAATTTGGAAATCATTTGGAATAGCTTGTAATGCTGGAATAGAAACTTTAGCTGCTACTTAGAAACCCTTTTGCATGTGGTTTTTCCAGGCCTTTTTAAGTTACAATTCATCAGAGTAAATTCCCCAACGAGGAAAAAAAAAAATAAAGTGTAATTTTGCTGATAGGTCTTTTTTTTCCAGCCATGGTTTTTACTGTGCCAGAGGGCTTGGGATCGTGTTGGGGTCCTTGTCACCAAACCCCTGCACTGGGGCTGGAGGGTGGCTTGGCCCATCCAGGGGAGATGGGTGCTCACAGGGATGGATCCTTCCCGATTCCTGGCATGAACAGTAAGTGTTTGTACCCCTCCAAAACTCGGAGCAGATCCCTCCTGCAGTGCCTGTCGGGTTCCTTCTCCTCATTCCTGCAGCAGCTGCCCCTCGTGCAGTTGTCCTGTGTTCCATCCAAGAGCTTTCCTGGGACTCCTCTCCTCCTGTGAGCTGAGCCCCTGCGGGGTGAGAGAAAAGGGGATGATTTTCCATGGCTTTTAGTCACCCCCGAGTATCATATTCCAGAATCCCACTTGGCCCTGCAGGCAGCAGCATATTCCAGAGCAATAAGGAAGTTGCACAGTTGCTTATAAAAACCTGAGGCGTTCAGGAGGTTTCACCCCGAGCAGGGATGTGATGTCCCTGTGAGCTGCCATGTCCTTTAATTAAGAACATTCTTTTTTTTTTTCCTGCTCCTGGAGTCCCCAGTGCTTCACTTTTCCTAGGATCAGCTGGAAGGGGCTGTAGCAGTGAGCAGAGGTGTTTTGCTCAGAGAACCAGGACGTGAGCTGGGCACTAAGTTGTGGGTGCTGGTTTGGGAAGGTGCTGCCCAGATGGGTGTTTAGGCTTGGTCCAGGTGCTGACCCTGCCTGGGATAACCCCTTTCTTTCCCTGTTGCTGCTGTTTGGCCCAAGGGAAGCTCTCCAACATCTACCACATATAAAACACCAGGTTTTGGTGCCTGGGTCTTCTCTTGCTGGTGATGAGCCTCAGCCTGGAACCAAGAGCTGGGAAACGCAAAAATCTGCTCCCATTCTGTCCTGCCTCTGGGGACATCCCTGCCAGCCCAGGGGCTGGGGACATTCAGCCCTGGGAGTGGCTGGAGCTGGCAGGGGGGTGCCTGGACAGTGGCTTCGCTCAGCTCCGTGCCGAAATCTTCCCCTGGGGGTTGCACCGAGGCGAGGTCTGAGAGCTCAGGGATCAATGGGGCGTTTATCAGCCGTGCCCAGCCTGGCCAGGTGCAGTAACCAGAGCAGGAGCAGCATTCCAGGGGCATTAACAGGACAATCCATCTCCAGGCACGGCCAGCACAGCCGGCTCCAGCCCCCGGCCTGCCCCGGGAGGGGGGACGCGCCAGGCACGGGGTTGCATTGATCGTCGTGATTTTTCCCCCAGCGAGAGCAGCTGCTGACAAAATCCCCCACGTGAGCCGGGCTCTGAGCAAACACGGCGTGGGGGTGGCTGTGTTTGCTGCCTGCCCTCTGGAGCTCCTGCTCCTGTCACGGTGTGGCCACCTCCCTCCGCCACTGCTGGGGGTGAGCTGTGCTGCCCAGCCCGGTGGATCTGGGTCCAAACTGCTCTGCAAGGATGGGGAAACTGAGGCAGGGGGGTGCCAAGAGGAGAGCTCAGAACAGCTCTGCCCAGCAGGGCTCTGTGGGATGCGGGTGCCTTGGGTTCGGGGTCGTGTGCCGGTGGTGCTTTCCCAAGCCCACACTGAGGTTGTGGTGCAGAGGTGAGCCCACAGCTCCGGTGAGGATGGGGATGGCACAGGAGATGCCGGCTGTGGGGCTGCAGCACGCCTGGCTGGCTCATCCTGCGTTAACCACAGCGTTTTCCGTGACCTAGAAAGCTCCAGCTGGCGCATGAACCACTGCGCTGCTTTATTTTAGAATTAACCTCAAAATCACAGGGAAAGGTTGAACTGTGTAGGCTCCCCCTACACTGGACTGACCATCCCAAAAAATAACCCCCTCATTCCTGCTCTGGAGTCCCATCAGGGCTCGGAGGGGCTGGAGCAGCTGCCAGTCTCCCCACTGTCCCTCCTGAGCTTGGTGGAGGGCTCAGGCTGCTGAACTGGACTTGGGCTTGTATTGTTCTAGGTCTGGTCTAACCCAAAGGTCGTATTTATAATTAGGACACGCTGATGAAATGGTTCTGGCCCGTCAAACAGAAACACCCCCCTGCAAACAGGAGTTTAGACTTGTTTGCAGCTCTGTGGTTATTCGGAGCAATTTAGTCCGTGGAGAAGTCTGGAGGAGTCGGGGCTCTCTTTAAAAGCTGGTTTTATCTTTGGGAGAAGGAGGGGAAATGCTGGAGACAGGGGCTAAAGCTGGAATAAGTGAACCCCTCGGCTCCTGTTCAAACCCTTCCCAAGCTGGGGGAGTTTGGGTGCACGCTGGGTGCCACAGTGTGTCCAGCAGGCAAGGGTAGAGGGATTGGGTACTGGGGAGCAGCGGGGGGGCACTTCCAGGGTCACTGCAGGATGCTTAAAACCTCCCAGAAACCATCCCTGGGCTACTCAGGGGTCTATAGGGGTGGGTAATGCTGCCTGGGGGACTATGATGCTGCTGGGATCCCAACCCCTCCCAGCCACCAGCCAAATCCCAACTCCACTCCGACTTCTGCTTCTCCGAGATACCGGGATGAGGCCTCTCAGCAGAACTGTATCCTGCCCAAACAGGCCCTAATTCCAGGGGTGACTCCTGAGCAGAAGCAACAACAAACCTTCTGGAGATCTAAATCAAACCCTCATTTTTCCACCCAACTCCCAATTCAACTTTTTTGCTGTTCTCACTTTCGCTTTGAGCTCTCGGGTCTGGCTTAGGAGAGCTGTAAATTAATTTTAATTCTGTTCTTACCCTGGAGCCATTGGGAACGGCGGCAGGAGGGTCAGATGGTGCCTTCCCTCGCCGTGTTTGCTCTCTGGCATCCAGCTGACAGCTCCAGCCAGCCCGGGAGGCTGCGAGTCCCCCTGGCCCCAGCCGGGCTGTTTGTTCTCCGCTGGGCACCGAGCCGGGGAGAAAAGCAGCATTTTCCGCCCTGTTTTGAATTTCTCTGCTCTGCCGGATTTTTTTTGTCTTGCCTGGGAAGCAGCAGAGCCACGAGAAGGGGGAGAGGGAGGTAAGTCCCTCTTTCCTGTCCTCTCGGGCTGGCTGTGCTCGCCCCTGGGTGCTGGTTAATATTTTTTGCAGCAGGGGCCAAGGGGACGGAAGAGGAGGAGGAGGAGGAGGAGGAGAGCATCGGAGGAAGGCAGGGGCCCCACGACATCCCGGCAGGGAAAGCCAGCCCGGAGTGAGCCTTGCTGGTGAGTGGAGCCTGGTGGGAATGAGCCGTGGGCTGTCCGGGAAACTCCTGCGGGATGTCCGGGTGGGAGTTTGAAGTTTGGGGGGACAGTAGGGGACAGTGGGGGTGCAGTGGTGGCCACGTGGCAGCAAGCAGAGGGTCTCAGTGGGGTGATCTCCAGGGCAGACCGTGGCCATGGCCTGTGGCTTGCGTGGGAGGGGGTCCGTGCTGGCCCCAGCGCAGCCCCCCCGTGCACCCAAACCCGTGTGCTGGGAGCAAATCCCGAGCCGTGCCCTCAGCCAGGACCCTCACGGGGGTTACGGTGTCCGCAGGCAGGATCTGCCCCCGTTTGTCCCCCAGCAGCCATCGCACCACCCTCTGATAGGGAGCAAACCTGGCACCTCCACCGTGGCCAAACAGCTCCCGAATTCCGGTGGGAAAAAAAAAAGAAAAGTGGTTTCTGGAGGCGTGAGCGAGCACGGGGTTATCGTGCCCCGGGAATTCCCAAGCCCTTTTTTTAAAGGGGGCTCCTCCGAAGGGTGTTTGGGAGCTGCACACACATTCCCCTGCTGGAAAGGGATCCCAGCAGCCCACTCAGGATGCGCCCCGGGGCTCACACCACGCGGAGATGCCGCAGCCCCGGACAGGGGTGAGACGAGCAGTGGGGCTGGCCGGAGATCCCTCCCGGTGCCAGCCAGGCGATTTTGGGGATTTGCAGGCGGAGATGTCTTATTTAAGCGGTGCCTGGCGGGCAGCCGCCCCTCGCCGCCTGGCAGCCCCCTGGAGAAGCCCCCGGCCCTTCAGCAGCGCCTCGGGACCCACGGCCGAGAAGAGCGTCCCGTACCAGAAGACGCTGAAGGAGGAGGGCGCCGGGAGCGGGGAGCCCACCCGGGCCCCCCCCGCCTCGGCACACGTGGTGGTGGTCGGGGGGGGCAGCCTGGGCTGCCAGACCACCTATCACCTGGCCAAGCTGGGGGTCAGCGACGTGGTGCTGCTGGAGAGGGACCGCCTGACCTCGGGCACCACTTGGCACACGGCGGGTGAGTCCGTCCGGGCACGGTTTGGGTGCTCCCCGAGGTGGGCAAAGGGATGCTCAGGATTTGGGATGTGCCGTTGTCCGTGGAGCGGATCCTGGCACAGGCTGCCTCTGGATATGCTGGAGTGTTTCGACTTCAAACGTCGGGAATTTCTGTTTTTCCTTTCAGCATAACCTCTTTTTTAACAGCCCCGAAATTTCCTTTTTTTTTTAAATTAAGATTTGTGTGGCCGCAGGAAACATTTTATTTCCACAATTTTATTTTCCTTCTTTAAACCACTTTTCTTTGGCAGGGAGGGAGAGCTATACAAGCTCTTTTTTTTTTTTTTNCCCCTTTCCCCCATTCATTTAATACCCGAGGAAAACAGAATGGGATGGTTTGTAGCATTCCCACGTATCCACGAGATGGAGCACGAGCCCTGCAGGGCGACACTGGACACGCGTAGGACCGGGGGACCCCCGCCCCTGCATCCCACTGCGGGTGATGGAGGGGCTGACAGCGCTCCCGTCCCACGCGTGGGCTGTCCGTGTGTGTGCGTCCCGCAGGTCTCCTGTGGCAGCTGCGCCCCAGCGATGTGGAAGTGGAGCTGCTGGCGCACACGCGGGACGTGGTCAGCCGGGACCTGCCGGCGGAGACGGGGCTGCACACGGGCTGGGTGCAGAACGGGGGGCTCTTCATCGCCTCCAACAAGCAGCGCCTGGATGAGTACAAAAGGCTCATGTCGGTAGGGAGGAGCTCCCGGGGTGGGATGCGGGAAGTGGGGTTTGTTTGGGAGCGGGGCCGGAGGTCCCGGGGGCGTGGAGACCCCAAGTGTCTGAGTGTCCCATCCCTCACTGCCTTCCCGCACGGAGAGCAGCGAGTGGCCCTTCCAGGGCAGCCTCCTGGCTTCTGTAAGGCTGCCAAAATCTGGCAAACTGCCCCAAAGTCGGCAAAATAAAATCCAGCCATGGATTTTTGCCCATTCAAATAGCAGTAGCATCATTTTCCCCCTTGTCCAGCATCATTTTCCCCGTTTTCCAGCATCGTTTTTCCAGCAGGCAAATACAGGACTATATTCCTTGGAATCTGAGCACCATCCCACCCCGTGCTGGATTTAGGGTTTGCCCCACATGGGAGATAACCACGTCCTGGGGGTTTTCTCCTCCTCCTTCAGCAGCAAGTGATGAACAAATCTTTCATCGCCCACCTGAGCTCCCGGTTTTCCTGTCCTCTGGCAGCTGGGGAAGGTGTACGGTGTGGAGTCCTACGTCCTGACCCCGTCCCAGACCAAGGACCTGTACCCACTGATGAACATTGATGACCTGTATGGCACCCTGTACGTCCCCAAGGACGGCACCATGGATCCCGCTGGGACCTGCTCCACTCTCGCCAGAGCAGCAACTGCCAGAGGAGCTACGGTAGTCCTTAATTAGTGGTTACTCATTAATTTCATCCTCTGCCTTGCCCATCTCCTCCTTTCCCACTGGAGCAGAGCTGCTCCTGCAGAATCGGGTCTTCCCCAAGAAGGGTGTTGTCCTCTTGGTTGGGTCACAGTGACAAAGCTGGCAGGAACCATGAGATCCAGGGAAAATATAGGGTGGAAAAAAACCCTTTAGGAGCAAGAAAAGGCACTCAAGGAACATGGCCGTTGCCAGAACGCCACTTATGTTCACTTTTCCCAGATTTGGGGGCTGGATGTCAGGTGAGGTGAGTTGTCCCCCTGCCCCGGTGACCCTGCTGTGACTCTGCCACCCTTCCTCTGCCACCAGATCATCGAGAACTGCCCGGTCACGGGCATCCAGGTGAGAACTGATGACTTTGGGGTGAAGAGGGTGCATGCAGTGGAGACAGCCCACGGGACCATCCAGACTCCCTGCGTGGTGAACTGTGCAGGTACGGGGCAAGGCACGGGGGAAGGTGTGGGACAAGGGCAGCGGCCACAGCTCACAGGTGGCTTTGCATCCCATAAGTCCTTGCCCTCAGCTCTCACCCCCAGCCCCAGTGGCTGTCTGGGGGTGTGGGGGATGGAGGAGGGCTCAGCACGGGGTTGTTCTCTCTCTCCAGGGGTGTGGGCATGGGCCCTGGGCCGGCTGGCGGGCGTGCACGTGCCGCTGGTGGCGATGCACCACGCCTACGTGGTGACCGAGCGCATCGAGGGCATCCAGGTCAGTCCCCTGTGCTGGAGAGGCAGCAAAGACCCTCCCCCATCCTTCCCAGAACCCCCAGACCTGTGGGACCCCCTCATTCCTGCCAGGTCAGGCTCTGCACTTGGGGAAGTGCCACCCTCAGCAGGGCTGTCAGACCACCCTGGGCAGAGTCAGGTTTAATATTTAACGATGCTACAACTGGCAGGGTATTTTTTTTTCCTCAGGATCTCTGTGTTCAGTGTCTGATAACAGCATCCATAAAGACCCCAAACCCTTTCTGAGCGAGCCCCAGTCCCAGCAGGCAGAGGTGTAGCTCTCCAAGCGTTTCTGAACTGTCCCACTAAATCTGTTCCTGCCATCTGGCTGCGGAGAATTGCTCGGGAGTTGAAGGAGGCTTCGTTCTGTCAGGCAGCAGCGCTTTGAGGGTGACACATTAATTAGTTTCCATCCTGCTGACACGGTCTGTGTCTGCCCTTTCAGCACGAGGTGCCTTGTTGTAAAAAGTGCCGTTGTCCACGATTACCCTTCTCTCGCAGTCACTCCGCTGTGCCGCGCGCAGCAAGGAAGGCTTCAGAGAAGAGGCTGCGGCTTGCAGACCTCGGCGCCTCCTGTTCAATCCACTTAATTCCACTTGTCAACACGGATTGCAGCAGGCCCTACACCGATTCTTCCGTGTTATCTGAATGTTTCCCCATCCATTATTCAGGAGAACAAATCCCCCATTCTTCTTGCACCGCTGCCTGCGCGTCGAGCTGCCGCATCCTCCTGCGGAGGCGGCTGGCAGAGGAGTGATGATTCCCGAGCTAGGATCAACCACACGGGCTGCTCCCAGTCCCCAGGGCACCCCTGGTGCTGCTCAGGTGTCTGTGCAAGCTGCTTGGCCCACGGTTTGGCCAGGTTTGCTGGAGCCGAGCTGGATGCTCTTGGGGCAACGCAGGCGCCCAAATTTCAGTGCTGAGGGAACAGCCCCGGAGCCACTGCTTGTCCCATCCTCAGCAGGTCACTGCTGCGGGTGCCCCGGGCCTCCATCCCATCCTGCCCAGCCTCGCTGGGTGATGTAGGGGTGTCCCCGGGCTCTCGGCCTCCCCTGACCCCTGCGCTCCCCCTCCCCGCTGTTCAGAACATGCCGAACGTTCGTGATCACGACGCCTCGGTCTATCTCCGTCTCCAAGGCGATGCCCTTTCCGTGGGTGGATATGAGTCAAACCCCATCTTCTGGGAGGAGGTGAGTGGAGCCGGGAGGTTTCCTGGGGGGAATGAGGCAGGTTTCCAGGGAAGCCACCTCGGGGGAGCGGGCGCGGGAATGGGCGCTCAGCCCCCGGGTTCTGCGGGTGCCAGCCTCCCTTGGCTGGTGGGGCAAGCAGGGGAGAGCATCTTGCCCTTGGGTGTGTCTGGGGCACAGATGGGCAGTGCAGAGGCAACAAGAGAGTCAGAGGCCGCTGTGCATCATCCCTCTGTGCAGGTGTCTTAATTCAGGCTCTACCCCTGACCTCTGGCTTGTCTGGGCTGTTCATGAAAACCCAAAACCCCCAGAGATTCAATGCAGCCTCTGTTTATCTTCTCCGGGGCCACCAGGGATGAGAAGGTCTCACACCATCAGCCGTACTCTGTTCTGTGTCCTGATTCCTGTTTCCCACCTTCAGGTATCTGAAAAATTTGCTTTTGGCCTCTTTGACCTGGACTGGGATGTTTTCATGCAGCACATCGAAGGTGCCATCAACAGAGTGCCGGTTCTGGAGCAAACAGGGATTAAATCCACTGTGTGTGGGCCAGGTAACGCGGCTGTGGGGGCACCCTGGGGGCACCGGGGTGGCTGGGTCTCTCCAAGGATCTTGCTGGAGGCAAAGGGAAACTTCATAACCTGGGGAGAAGAAAAACTCCCTGAATGCAGAGAAAGTGCTGATGGTCTGGCTGCAGTGGTGGCATCTTCCAAGGGGTGGCATTCCAGGCCCAGCCTGGGTGGAGAAATAGAATCACACACTCATAGACTCACAGAATGGTTTGGATTGGAAGGAATCTTCAAAGATTATCCAGTTCCAACTCCCTGCCATGGGCAGGGACACCTTCCACCATCCCAGGTTGCTCCAAGCCCTATCCAGCCTGGCCTTGGACTCTCCCAGGGATGGGGCAGCCACAGTTTCCCCAGGCAACCTATCCCAGGGCCTCACCACTTTTGTTGTAAATATCTTCTATCTTATAATTTTTTATAATCTTACAGATTTCTTATCATCTAAATTGACCCTCTTTTAGTTTAAAACCATTTTCCTGTGGAGCTGATTGCTGTGGTCCAGTCTGGGCTGAATGGATTTACAGCTGACGCTGTGGAAAATTAAGGGGCAGATTTTTTTCCAGCAGTGTCTGTTATTTTACCAAGTGTTACATAATTATTTTTACTACTTGCTCCTGGTCCGGTGACATTAGATTTACCCAGATTTCCATCCCAGGCTGTCTGGTGTGGAGTTAAAGCCATCCCTGCAGTGGCACCTGGAGGTGGTGCCAGATACTGAGCCCGAGCCTTGCACACTTTGTTTGGCCTTAAAATCCACTATACACTAAAAAATGAACTGTAATAAAAACCCTTTTTGCTGAGGCACTTGAAAAGAAACTCTCAAGGCCCTTTTGGTTGTATGAGGGGAAAGTAGGGCACATCTCCCGCCCTGCAGCAGATCAAACATGACTTGTACAAGGTGGAGACCTTGGCCCTGGGTCCAGTGGTTTGATTACACTGCGGTGTGAGCAGAGCTGGTGGGCAGCTGCCTGCTGGTAGATGAATATCTACCCTTTGTAGTACAATAATGTCATTTTCCAAGGCTCAGCACTCCTCCTTTTCTCCTCCTTGATTGAAACCAGCAGCCTGTGGCACTGAGTCACGCTGGGCTGAAGCGAATGGCAAAGGCTTGTCCCCTGTGCTGGGGTCGCTGTGCCAAGGTGCCAGGGCAAAGTCAGGAGGGCTGGCAGGGGAGGTGCTTTGGCTGTTGCTCCATTAACTCCCTGAGTTGGTAGCCTGGGGTGTCAGTGAGACTGGCACGTGAGGAGCTGCTCTGGTGACAGTGGAAATATCCTGGCTCTGCTCCTGCCTTCTCCAGAGCAGTGGGATCAGGGAAACAAGCTGGGCATTGCTGAGTGGGGAAGGACCAGACCGAATTCAGTTTTCACTATCTCCTTTCACATGGATGGATGGATGGATGGATGGATGGATGGGTCGGTGGAGCCCACCAAACAGGGAGGAGGATTGCACACCTCCCTCAGGGTGCTTTGCCGTCCTCCCTGGTGAGGATCTGCACAGGGACCGTGGCTGATTCCATCCATAGGGATGGAACAGCACTGGCAGCAGGAGACATTATTAGCACAGGAGCCTTGGGAGACATCACCAGCAGTCCCTCAGCTGAACTAACCGGCTCAAAGCCATGAAATTTCCCAGCAGGAATTGAGGAAGGTGGAATACAGTCACCATCAGGAAATGTGGCTCAGAGATTGAAACAGCAACAGATCAGTGCAGCCCCCTTGACTGGGGGACTGGGAGGAAAGAGCCCTCACAGTGCCTTGTGCACCTTCTGTTGGGGAATACATTTTGCTTCCCAAATTTTCAGTCTAAGTCCCAAAACCTATGCTGGGAATTGCTTGGTGTTGGTCCAGTTCTGGCCCCACTGACCTCTCTGGGAGCAGCCTGAGGTCAGCACAGGAAGCTGCAGGAAAGCTGCTCATAAAGTGTGAGATGTGTCCCCAGAGTGTGTGACCCCCCTGTCCTGGCCTCGCTGGCACAGCCCCTCTCTGTCCCGCAGAGTCTTTCACAGCTGACCACAAACCCCTCATGGGAGAAGCTCCAGAAGTCCGGGGGTTCTTCCTGGGCTGCGGCTTCAACAGCGCTGGTAAGAGAGGCCTGGAGGGGTCACACCCTGCTGGCATCGGATTCCGGGCAGATCCCGGCGTTCCACAGCCGTGCTTGGCCTCCTGGCCTCATCTGCATCCAAACCTTTTCCCCAGGGATGATGCTGGGCGGCGGCTGCGGGAGGGAGCTGGCTCGCTGGATCATCCACGGCCGGCCGGAGAAGGACATGTACGGCTACGACATCAGGCAAGTCCCCATTCCCTGGCGTCCCTCATCCTGGGGCGGTCCCTGGGGACGGTTTCAAGGCAGGGCTGGGTGCTGGCACCGGGAATGGGTGTCCAGGAAGCATCTGTGCCAGCGCCCGTGTCCCTCCGAGGAGCTGGAATCAATTACACGCCGTGGCTTTAATGAGTTTACACGGGGGGTTTATCTCATTTGCCTCATTCCGCTTCCACACAAACAACTTCCACCAGGCACGAGGAGAGCGCGGGGCTGGGCAAGGACGGGGTAATTGCGTTTGGGTTTTGTTGTTCAATTAGTGCCGTGCCTAATCCTCTAAGTTAATAATGGGGGGGGATGATTTCGGCAGCACACAGATTAGCCTGGCCCCCCTCTGCAGCACCACCCGGGCCGGGAGCTTTGACTGTGCAGATGTTGGCTCAGTAATTGCTTTTGATTTGCTTGATTATCTCTGATTGGGTTTGGGCTTTCCTACGGGGCTGTAGTGACAGCAACCACCTTGTCGGGGGCAAAGCTTTGAAAATCACGTTGCTTTAGTGGCCAAGCTGGAAAATGTCCAGTTGGCCTGGGCTGTGGGAGTGAGGGGCCTGCAGAGATCAGGGGGAGATGCTTCCAGCTACCCCATTCCACCAGCTGGGCCAGGGATGGGGATGGAGTGATGGAGAAACCTCCAGACTGGGCAGGCACTAAATTGGCACCTGCACCAGGGGATCCCAGCCCCACTCAGAGCAGCCACCCCTTGCATCTGGATTATCCAAACATCTCCCATGTCCCATCTGCCCTGTCATCAAGCTGTCAGCCCCATTCCTTCCTTTTGGTGACGATTACTGAGCTCCTCTTTAAATAACTCCCTTTTCTGCACATTTCAATATTTATCCTCTCGGAACACTCGCTTGTAAATATTTCATCTGGCAGCTGTTGCCTGCTTGCTGCTGTCAAAAATGCAGCACGTTGGTGGAGGGGCTGAGGCTGACAGGGCAGCCAGGGGTGCTGTGACGTGCCATGTGTCACCTTCTGCCTGTCCCCTGCCAGCAGAAGAGGCAGCTGCTCTCACAACTCTTGGGCAGCATCACTTGTATTCCTTGCAGGGCTCAGCCCCACTGCCCTGCCTCTCCCCTGCACCCAGGCAGCAAGGAGGGAAGCTGAAAGTGACACTTTAAAAGTCCCTAAAAATGACATTTTGCCTTGCCTTTCATCCCCTGCCTGGCTCCCTTTCTCCAGCCCCGGGAAAGGTGCCACCGGTGCCCAGGGCTGCTCTCCGTGAGTTATAGGTCTCTGGGAATAACAGCCTGACCATGTGCTGAGCTGGCACATTCCTTCAAGGAGCTTTTCCGTTTGAAAGATGAAAATACGTCAAACGAATTTAAAATGATTCGGGTTTTATTTATGTTTCAGCCTGGGGAGAATTTCATGAAAAATGTAAGGAACGTCCAGCGCTCATTCCCTCACCAGGGCTGCGTTTAAAACCGGGCTGCGCCCTGAGGCCGGTCCCGTGCTGAAGTGGGGCAGAATTAACCTCAAGTTTCATTTTTTTCCTATTTCCCCTCCCCAGCAGGGCTGTATTCTGCTCCCAGTTGCTCTGGGGTAGGGCTGGGGGCTCTGTGGGGGCTGCAGCTCCGATGGTCAGCGCCGTGGCACGGCCAGCACCGAGCCCTGCTTGCTTCCTCTGCTCTCCCGCCAGAAACTGGAGCAGGAAGAGCAATTTTACCCCAGCAGCTGCATCCACAGGGGTCTGGTCAAGAGGGCCACGAGCTGGTGGGCTCATCCAGATGTTGCCATCTCCCTGCTTTCCAGGAGGTTCCACCACTCCCTCACCGACAACAACCGCTGGATCCGGGAGCGGAGCCACGAGTCCTATGCCAAGAACTATTCCGTTGTGTTCCCCCACGACGAGCCACTGGCAGGGCGCAACGTGAGGAAGGACCCCCTGCATGAGGTGAGGACACGGCCTGGGCTGACCCTCACGGCGTCCTCGCAGCAAAAAGGAGCTCACAAGGAGTGACCGCAGCTGTGTCGCTCCCCAAAGCATCTGTGCTCCCATCCATCCATCCTGGGCAGATCCCTGCCTGATCCCAGAGCTCACTGTGAGGGTGCTGGGGCTGTGGACAGTTTAATGGAGAGATGCCAAGCATTCCCCTGATATTTAACTCAGCAGATATGGATTAAGAGCCTGGTGATGGTCACTGAGCAAGGGAAAAGGGGAGAGAAGAGCTCAGAGGGTGAGCGCATCCCCTGCCAGCCCAGCTCAGGGGCAGCTGAGAGGGCTGAGGATTCTGGATGCTCACAGGAATCTCCTGCCCTTGCTCACACTTTAGCAGCAGCTTCTCCCCAAAACAACATTTCTCCATGTGGAGTGAAGCCAGGACGCAAGGAGGGATGTGGGAAGAGTGGGAAGAGGGATGTGCCTCTGTGGAGGTGGTTTTGCCAGCACCCCCTAAGTGGTTTTGCTCCCTGGAGCCACCAGCCAGGGCTCCCTCCCGCTCCTGCCTTTCCCAGCCACTTCCTCACGCCAATCTCCATCGGTGGATGCTCTCGAGATGTAGCTCTTGAGAGAAAAACCCAGTTCCCAGCATTTTGCTGCACCAGCAGCTCAGAGCCCCCCAGATCCCTCGAGGTGCTCAGGGTGACTCAGCACCGGTGCCTCATCCCACTGCCAGCCCCAGCCCTGGCAAAGCCACATTTCCCAAGCCCGTTCCTGCCTGTCTCTGATTCATATCACACCATTCCTCTTCCAGTTGGAGGGCAGAGGCTCAAGCAGTAAAACAGACACCCCTGCCCGCCGGCCCCCGGAGTTTGGTTGACAGCTCAGTTGTTTTCTGTCACTGAGGATGCAATTTATATTTTAATAGCACGTCTAATAAGCGATGCCCACTTGACTGACAGCCTGGTATTTATCCATGCAGCTCCAGAACATGTGCTGTGTTTTATAAATAGGCACTGAATGATTGCTGAGATGTTCAACAAAATCTATTCTTTTCCCGAACAGAGGCACCAAACAGAAATATCTTAATGGATCCCTAATTAATTGCGTGCAGAGAGATTTTCCTGAGAGCACAGAGGAGGAATGAGAAGGTTGCCATATAAATATTAAATGTTGTTATATAATTACTCTGTAAACATCGTGGGGATTCTTGCTCTCTGGATGTAGCATCTCTCCATCAGTAATTTGGGCGCTGTAGTGCAGGTTTTGGTGGGGTGCACAGCTGGGCTGTGGATCTCTGCCCCTTGACCACCCTTGAGGAAAATATTCTTCTTAGAGGGGGCAAAAATCAGGCAATTCACAGGTTTGCCACTTTTTTAAAAGACAAACCGGAAGGCTGATTTTGGCTGCTGACAGCCAAAGCCAGGGAGTCACAAGTCTGGTCTTGAGCCTGCAGCTGCACCCAAGGAGGGCAGCCTGGGTGCTGCTCAAAAAGCACTGAAAAGGCTTTTTTTGAACTATTTGTTCCCGTTTCTCTTGTGTAGGAGCTGCTGCGCCAGGGCTGTGTTTTCCAGGAGAGGCACGGCTGGGAGAGACCCGGCTGGTTCAGCCCTGGGGGAGCAGCCCCGGTAAGAACAGCACAGATTGTGGGAGTTACCAGCTGTGGTGGGATCCATCACTGAGGCAGGGATGCTGGGGTGGGAATCCATCACTGTGGTGAACAGGGATGCCAGGATGGGGACCCACCACCACAGCCAGCTCTCCTGGAGCAGGGTGACTGTGACAAGGAGTCCCTTGGCTTCAGCCTCACATCATCCTCCTCACCGTCCCTGTGCTCCCACCTCTCCCCCAGGTCCTGGATTACGACTACTACGGCGCGTACGGCCGGGAGCGCCACAGGGACTACGCCTACAACCGGCTGCTGGGGGACGAGTACACCTTCGACTTCCCCCCTCACCACGACATCGTGAGTGGGGCTGGCAGCCCTCCCTGCCCTGCCCAGAACTGCTGGGCACATCTGGAACTGGGTTTGTCAGAGGCAGCAGAACCTCTGCCCCACCGCTGCTTTGGGGGGAGCTGGTGATGCTCAAAGGGAGGGGAAGCTCCAAAACAAGGAAAAATGTTGCAAAAATATTAAGAGAAATGTGTGGCCCCGTGCTCAGAAACCTCAGTGGAGAGGCCACAGGGATTATGCTGCTGCTTTCCTAAATGAAAGTGTTGGGAGCAGCTTGGGGAAAAAAATCAATCTGATGAAATTTCACTGTTATTAATGATAACTGTCACTGAGTTGGTGAGGTAGGGAATGGAACCAAGCGGACAGGATGGCCTGTCAGGCTCGCTCCAGTGAATGCCTGATTTTTTCAGGAATGTTTTGAAGCTGTACAGCCTTTAAAGTCACCAGGAGAGTGTCCTGGTATCATTTCCCGTTACATAAATGGTTTAATTTGTGTTTCCCTTTGTGGGCTGCGAGCACGACTCAGCCTCAGCGCCGTGTTTGCTTTAATTGCAGATCAAGAAGGAATGTTTAACGTGCAGAAATGCCCTGGCTCTCTTCGACATGTCTTATTTTGGGAAATTCTACCTGGTTGGACCCGAAGCTACGAAAGCAGCCGACTGGCTGTTCAGTGCTGACGTGAGCAAAGCTCCAGGTACAGGCTCAGCCCCTCGTTTTGGCTGCAAGCCAGGGAAATCACACCCCAAAACAAGCCAGGGGAACCCAGACTGGCTTTTCCCTTAAATGCACCGGGTATGGGAAGCATGAGGGAGAGGCAGCTTTCCCTGTCCTCACCAGAGCCTGGATTCTGCTCTCATTTCCAGGGGAACTCAGTGCTCTGAGCTCGGGGATGAGGGAGGGGGGTCTGGCCCTCTGGCTCCAGAGCTGTGGCTCACATCTGGAGCTGCGATGGGTGCTGGAGTAAATCAAGCACAACCCTGGCCAGCCGTGCTTTGTTGTCCCCTTTTCCGAGGCTGCGAAGTGGCATTTCCAAGGATGCACGTTCAGCTCCTCGCACAGGAAAGAGGAAAAGGCATCGTTCCTTTCCCCCTCCTGGTGCTGGGACACCCCGGGTGGGTCAGGGCACAGCCGGGCAGACGATTTCACGACGGGGACACATCTTCCTGCTGCCCACGGCTCCGTGCCGGGGCTGGCTGATGGGCAGCGGTGCCCGTGTGCCCCCGCAGGCTCCACCGTGTACACCTGCATGCTGAACAAGCAGGGGGGCGTGGAGAGCGACCTGACCGTCAGCAGGATCAGCCCCGGGGCCCCGGCCTCCCCCCTGGCCCCTGCTTTCGAAGGTAAAAGCCCTGAGCCCGGGGATGCCGGAGGTGGGATCCTTTCTGTGCGTGCCGGCTGAATTGGGTTCCCAGCCCTTCCCGCTGCCTTTTCAGCTCTGTCAGTGCTCACAAAGCCCTTTCCAGTCCTGGGAAGGTTTGTTCCAGCACGTCCTCCATCCGTGCCACGCTGGCGAGGCTCGGGGGTGATCGCATTTTCCTAATGGCAGCCACCTGGCTTTTTCCACCTCTATCCCTCGGTCCCCGTAACCCGATTACGGCCCTTATCCCCGGGGCCCTGCGCCGCTCACCGCTCTTATTGGGTTTGGCCAGCCCCGGCTGGCGGCTCTGACCTCTGTCCCAGCCCTTATCAGCCGCAATTAAGAGGAACCGAGAGGGAGCAGAGCAGCCCGGAGGGCAGAAATGGCATTAGGCGGCTGAGGAGGAGGAGGGGGACGCTGAGCTCAAGCGCAGGGCTGCGCACTCAGGTGCCCACAGAGCCCTGTCCCCACCCCGAGCCACCCTCGGGTGTGCTGTGGGGGCAACCTCACCCCCTCTGGCCCAGCGGGGTGGGATGCCAGTCACTTCTTCCCTCCCTCCCTCCCCCCCTCCTGTCTGGGGCGCTGGCGGAGGCAGCGGGGAGACGGCAGCGGATGGGAAGGGATGGCGGAGCTGCAGGGTCTGTCGGGCGCTGGAGGAGTTTTAATCACAGCAAAGTCTATTTTTCCAATTACAGTAGGTGGCTGCACTTATTATCATTATGACAGAATATCAGAGAGCAATCTCGTAGTGGCAGGCAAGACAGAGGGAAGATTGATTACGTATTAATCAGCTCTCAAACACCATCCCTGGGGATTTTTCCACCCAGGATAACTGACGAGATGAAATTCTTCCTCGTGTACAGCGCAGGCCCTGCACTGGTTATGGACTGGTTGCTGTGGCATTCCCTGCTCCCACCTGTAACTCACAGCTCCCTCCATGCTTATGGGTCTGTTCTGTACCACGACAAAAGTGCAGATGCTTTTGCTGTTGGCCTCAAGCAGTTTTTTCTCTTCCCCTGATGCTCTCACTCACTTTTAATGGTCGTTTGGTTTTCACTGTGCTGAGCCCCACAAAAGGGGTTTAGCAGAGCCCCAAAGCCCTCCCTTATCCCACTACTCTTTAACCCCCCCCCTTTTCTGGCAGTCCCCCCTGGGCTGTGCAAGCTGGGGCGGCTCAGGGCTGCAGTTCAGGCTCTGGAGAGCCAAACCAGCCCAGCCCAGCGCTCTCAACCCTGAAAGGCTGCCCGGGGGGTGTTTTCCAGGGGACGGCTACTACCTGGCTATTGGCGGGGCCGTGGCCCAGCACAACTGGTCCCACATCACCACCGTGCTGCAGGACATGAAATTCCAGTGCAAACTCCTCGACTGCTCGGAGGAGCTGGGCATGATGAGCATCCAGGGCCCTCTGAGGTGAGCACAGCCCCCTCCCTGCAAGCTGACTGTGGAGGGATGGAGGGAGGGATGCAGGGAGGGATGCAGAGAGGGATGCAGGGACAGAGGAAGGATTGCCTCAGGTGCAGGTCCCCCTGTTGGGCAGGGGTAGGTGTGAGCCCCATGACAACGAGTGCTGATCTGGCTGGGGTAACACTCCTTTTTCCAGGGAACTGAAATTTCTTTGGAGGCTCCCACCTCAGCTCCTCTTTGGACTGAGAAGTCTGCCTTGCCAGCAAGATGAGGGAGCAAGTTTTAGGGATAACCCTCAGGGCGGGCTGGGAACTGCATCCCCTCACTGATTCCACTTCGCTGTTTCCCCACAGCCGTGTTGTCCTCCAAGAAGTGCTCGACACCGACCTCAGCAACGAGGCCTTCCCCTTCTCCACACACAAAATCACCACAGCTGCAGGATGCAAGGTAGGAAGGGGCCATTCCCTGAGCTCCCCAGGGAGTTCTGTGCTCTGGGGTGAGCACTCAGTGCTTGCACAGCCGAGCACGGAATCACAGAATGGGTTGGGTTGGAAGGGACGTGAAAGATCATCTGATTCCAGCCCTCTGCCATGGGCAGGGACACCTTCCACTAGAGCAGATTGCTCCAAACCCCATCCAACCTGGCCTTGGACACTTCCAGGGATGGGGCATCCACAGCTTCACTCTGCCAGTCTCCCTCTGTTAGGGAACGTGTCTGCCTCCGCGTTATTGCATGGAGCTTTTGGTGTGGGTTTTGTTGGAAAAGGCCAAAATCCAGAGTGGGAACGGCGTGTTTCCCTGCCTGACTGCCTGCCAGGAGCCAGCCTGCTCTCCCAGCCCTCCCAGTGGTGCCACAGCCTGGGCTGAGCCTGGGGAAGGGACAGGGTGACTCGTGGCTCTGCAGCGATGCCAGGGGAACAACAGGCGCCTGCATGGATTAGGGTGGGCACTGGTGAGGAGATCCACCCGACACTCCAGACACTTTCCATCTTCCCCTCCTCATAAAAAAAAAGGGGACAATTGAATGCAAAGCTCGTCAGGTACCAGCAGCAGGGTCTGGGCAGCCTGGGAGCTGCTGTGTTTGATCACGGAGAAGCCTGACAGCCTTAAGCTTCCTGCACAGGCACGGATCATCCTGCTTTTGCCCAGGCTTCAGGGCTCACATGTGTGAAGCTGCTGATTGAGCCCGCTTGAAACACCCTAAATAGAAGGGTTGGTGACCATGAAGTGCCATTTTGTCGAAACAGAATTGTCCTGGGAAAACCTGCTGCTGGAAAGTTTGGGTATCCTTTTGCAGGGTTTCCTGAGAAGCTCTGCCTTGGTTTCTCATTTCTCATTGATGTTTATCCCACATGAAATATTCCTATAGTTGCAAAGACACTTTGGAAGAGAGGGTGGAGTTTGTACCCCATCCTCCCCATGGGAAACCTGGGCAGGCCATGATCCCAGGGCATCCTTCTCCCGCTGGATGAGCCGGCTGGGAAAAGGGACCGTGCCAAGCACTCTGGTGCCTGATGGAGGATGAAGGAGGTGAAGGTGAAGCAATAAATCTCATAAAAGGCAGCAGGAGAGCTGGGAGCTGGAGCAGGCTGGATGAGAAGGAAATTGGGTTAAGCCACGTGCGGCCACTTTTCATTGAGAATTAAAATGGCTTTAATTCGACTGCAGCTGGCTGCTGAAGGGATTGCTGCTAAATCAAATTAGAGCTTCTTGATTTGTGAGCAGCAGCCTGGCCAGGCTTTAAGGTGGTTTAACCAAGGCACAGGCTTTGCCCAAGTCAGATCAATCTCCAAACCATCACCATCGGTGCACCCTGGGCTTTGGGTGCCCAACAACTCCAGTCCAGTGGCCCTTGGAGAGGAACTGGGGCCAATCCATTGGTGCAGCTTGTCCAAAGTGTTGGATTTCAGTCTCCACTAGTCCTCCCCACATCCTCCCTTGTCAGCCCGTAGCAAGCTGATACCATCTTGTAATAATCTGCTTATCCCCTGGGAAAGGTGTAGAAATGTTCCTGTCTCCACGGGTGTGATGAGTTTATTTGCATTTCACTTCAAGTTTATAAAAAATAATCCAGTCCTTCAAGGAAGATAGAACTGGTAGAAATTCTGTGGATTCTTTTGAGTGTAAATTCCTTGATGGACAGGAAAAAAGCTTTCCTGCCTGAGGGGTGTGGGGTGGGAGGGGACTCCCTGCCTGCTGCCAGGAGGTCTCCTTTGGTTCCCTGCTGGACAATGAACACCAGGGACTCCATCCCACGCTGGAATTAGAGTGGGAGGATTTCTCAGGGCAGCAGGCTGAAGCCTTTGCTGATATTATCGCTTTCCAGGGGGATTAAACTGAACCCAGCATCTTAAAAAAGTTATCACTGAGATTTTCCTGCATTAACTCAGTAGTTGAACAAAATCAGCTGGAGTCAAAGGAGAGTTCCAGCAGAGTTAATGACTCTGGAAATTATGGATTGGTTTGTGAGTTTATATATAGAGTCTCTCATTGTATGGAACAGCAGAGAAAGGTCCCCCTTTGAATCGCACTGCTGGAGACAGGGTAAGGTTCAGGTTTCCATTTTCTAGAATACTTCGAATGCTTTTGAATCACTGCACAAAAACCCAGGAACTGATGCTATTTCGTGGCTCCAGCTGGTATCTGACAGAAAGACCCGTTCCTATGGGAATTCAGCAGAAAGCCACGAGAGCTGCTCAGTCCAGCCCTTGGCATTCCCCTCCGTGGTGGGATGTGAGTCCTACCTGGGGTGCACACACGTGGGGACAACCCTGACCCCTGCCCGTGCAGAGCTCATGACTGGCACCCCAGTTTTCCAAGGATACCTGTTTTTTGTGGTGCACTGCTCTCGCTGGGGTGCTCATCCCCCCGGAGCAGTGGTGCTTTGAGAGGAAGTTTCTCCCAGGAGTATCTTGCTCTTGATAGTAAAGAGCACTTTAGCTGCAGTCCCAGACAGGGTTAATGAGCCAGGAAGTTGCCTGTCAATCCCCGGAGCATCTCCTGCCACAATGAAGATGGAAGTTGGCTTGCAGCAGCCTCATCTCTGCCTGTTCCCTAATTAGATGACACCTTTGTGTGGAGGAAGAAGCCTCTCTGCACCCCTCATGCCTGTGCCACTGGAGAAGGGATTGCCAGCCCTTGTGCCTCGCTGTGGGGCCGTGCTGGGATGAGGGGAGGGCTGGCTCCTGGCACGGCTCCTCGGGAGAAGGAGGCTCAAAATAAATCCCCTATCCTGTGTTCTCCTTCCTCCTCTCCGCTCCTATTGCAAAGGTTAAGGCTTCTAAGCTGCCTTAAACTCTGCTTGAGGAGGTTATTTTTGCAGAAGGAGAAGCGGGAACGGATTTGGGTTCCCAGCCATGCCCTGTGGCCATCCTGGCAGCAGAGCCCAGGCACCCTTTGGGCACTTCTGCCTGCTCTGGGCAGCAGCTGCTGGTGCCTGTTTGCGTTTGTCCCCGGGATCAGAGGGCACAGCTGGCACCAGCTCTGCTTGGAGCAACTCAGCAAATGGCAAAATGCAGCTTCTGCCCCAACCACACCCTGAGCCAGCACGGGCAGGACAGTCCCAAGCCAACAGAACCAGCCTGGAAGTGTCTTCTGAGCTGGAAACTGCTTTGTTAAGAGGGCAGATCACAATCCAGAGTGAAACTCTGGAGTTAATCTCGCTCCCAAAGCGAGCTCTGCGTTTGCAGTGGATGTGTACCCGAAGGGATGAACCAGAGGGGTTTTGTGGGGGAGGCAGTGGAGAAATACAATGGGATGAATCACAGGGAAAGGCAGCTCAGACTCGAGGGCTGTCTCCAGGGAAGGTGCATGAGTTGAGGTGGCCCCAGCCGGCCTGGAAAGCTTTGGGAATGGAGCCTGTTTCACTGGGACAACAGGAGGATGCAGACAAGGCTGCCTGGGTGAGAAGCTGGGGGAACACGGGCAGGGCAGTGTGTTCCCTGGGAATGCAGGCAGGCTCCATCCCTGGGAATGAGGCTTCCCTGGAGGGGCACCGAGTCCCCTGTGCCAATCTGCTCCTTCCTCCTTGGAGCTTCTTGCATTTTGGTGTGGAGCTAATTTGGCAGCACAGCTTTGGGACACAACCTCCGTGGGGAACCCCGAGCGTGTCCCTGGTGGGAGCAGGACGGGGGTCAGGACACCGGGCCCAGGCCCTGCCCGGGAGCCTTTGGGTGCCCCTGCTGTGGGAGCAGTGTCCAAGCAGGGGACATCCCCAGGGGACAGCAGTCATGAAGTGCCCCAAAGCAGGGCAGTCCTGCTGGGGACCGGCCTTCCTGTCTCGATGGATCAGCAGAGGGAGACAAAAGCTCGGCTGGAGCTGGAGCATCACACCTAACCCCAGCCCTGGAACCAGTAGCCAGAGGACGCTGCCAGCAGCCACCTCTGCCCACTGGCACTGGTGGTGGCTGGGTTGGAGGTGCCAAGATGATGAATTTCTCACCCAGAGATGAGAAATTCAGTCTGACCCTGGCTTTGTGCACTAGGGACGGCACAGAACTTCCCTCCGCCACGAGGTTCCCAGGCAAGCCGGCTTTTCCCCGGCATGGGAATGTGTGGCTCCGCAGCCAGCCCCGCTCCCTCTCAGGGCTGTTGGCCCTCTCGCGTTTGCAGGTCCGTGCCATGAGGCTGTCGTTCGTGGGCGAGATGGGCTGGGAGCTGCACGTGCCCCGGGCTGACTGTGTGAAGGTTTATCGGGCGGTGATGGAGGCGGGAGCCCGGCACGGCATCGCCAACGCCGGCTACAGAGCCATCGACAGCCTCAGCATCGAGAAAGGTCCTGGCTTTCCTTACAGCAGCCCTTGCTGCTTTTCCTCGGGCTGGGGGACCAGGGCAAAGAGCTTTTTCCCAGCTTCAGGGGCGGGGTTGTGTGACTGGAGGCGTGGCAGAGTCTCAGAATGCTGAGCCTTCCCTGTATGGGCTTCTCTCGAGGGTGCCAAGTGAATGAAGAAGGGCAGAGGGTGTCCAAGAGGCAGAGGGCATCCAGAGGGTGTCTCGGTGTCCGGGTGCCGTGGCAGGGATCACCAGGTGACCCGTGCTTGCTCCCCACAGGGTACAGGCACTGGCACGCAGACCTGCGCCCCGACGACACCCCGCTGGAAGCGGGCTTGGCCTTCACCTGCAAGCTCAAGTCCAGCATCCCCTTCCTGGGCCGGGAGGCTGTGGAGGCTCAGAAAGCCGAGGGCATCTTCCGCCGCCTCGTGTGCTTCACCACGGAGGAGTGAGTGCCAGCGCCGGGATCCGCTCCGTGCCTGGAGCGTCCCACGCCAGGAGCACCCCCGGAGCAGCTCCTCCGCCCAGCCCACCCGGCCCCGTGTGCACACACACACGGGTGCCACACCTGGACACGTGTGGAGCTCGGCCGCGAGCCGGCTCGGCTGTTTTCCATGCTCTAATTCCACCCCTGATTTAAATCCCACCGCAAATTCCCTGCTGGATGTTTAATGGGAGCGGGAAGCGGTGCGACAAGGCCGATTTTGTTTCACCCAGAGCAGCGGGAGGTTTGGCAAATTGGGCAAATTTGGGTTCAGCTCAGAGTGGTGAACGAACCCGTGGGCAGTGGAGGCCTGGGGCAGAGCCAGGGTCTATCCCCCCAAGCCCCTCTGCCCCGTGGTGGGGCTTTGCTGCGGCAGCTGTGCCCTTGCCTGGCAGGAAGGTGCCCATGTTTGGCCTGGAGGCGGTCTGGAGGGACGGGAAGGTGGTCGGCCACATCCGGCGGGCGGATTTTGGGTTTGCCATCGACAGAACCATCGCCTACGGCTACATCCGCGACCCCGCCGGGGGCCCGGTGAGTGCAGCCCCCCGGGGATGGCTGTGCCCCCTTCCCTGCAGGGGCACAAACCCACTGCTGGCATCTGGGCCGGGAGATGGGGCAGCAGCTCCCTCGTGCTGCCCCCGTGGAGGCTGGAGGGTGAGGGGTGTCGTGGCTCGGTGGCAAGGGTGGTGTCACCCACTGTCACTCTGGGAGGTCCCAGCTCTGGCTCAAGGGCTGCCTCGGGTGTTAATTGCAACTGAGTATTTAATTGCTGCAGTGAATTAGCTTATGTTATAGAGAGCAGTGGCCAATAGGAGCAGAGCAGGCTCTTAATTAACCCTGGGAGACTCGTGGATAATCAGTCGGGTGCCCTGATTAAGCAGCGTGCTGCGGGCAGAGGGCAGGGAACCCGTGTGGGGACGGAGTTTGGTGTGACATCCCCAGGGCTCCTCTCTGTGCCAGCCAAGAGCTCTGTGTGTGCTGTGATTCCTGCTCTTGCTTGCCTTCACTTTTCCTCCTGCATCCATGCAAGGGTCCCAAGGCAAGTGGGTTTGTGGTCCTGTTGCTCCTGGGAACCCCCTTTTCTCCCAATGATGAGTGTTCCTCCTTTGCTTTTCCATCTCCTTCTCCCTTTTTCCTTTTCCCTTTCTCCTTTTCCCTCTCTCTTTTTCTTTTCTCCTTTCCCTTCCCTTCCCCTTTTCCCTTTCCATCGCATACCTCCACAGGGGAAAAAAAAAAGAAACCTAAAAATGTCAAATACTGACTTTTTTTTTTTTAACAGACTGCTTTTAACAGCTCTTTTCCTCCTTTCCGTGCATCCTCTCGGGATGGCAGCGCTGGGTTTTCTGCGGAGAGCAGATCTGTGGTGCGGGGTGGGAGTTTTCCCAGGGATGGAGCTGGGATGCTGGCACCCAACGGGGGCTTCTCTCTGGCTCTGCCTCGCAGGTTTCCCTGGATTTCGTGAAGAGCGGCAGCTACGAGCTGGAGCGGATGGGAGTGACCTTCCCGGCCCGGGCTCACACCAAGTCCCCGTTCGACCCCGACAACAAACGCGTGAAGGGCTTTTACTGAGTGCCTGCCGCGAGTGCCCGGAGGGAGGAGGAGCTGAATTCCCGGCTGAATTCCCGGCCCCCGCCTGCCCCAGCCGGCTCCGGGGTCAGGGGGGAGAGCTGGGCAACCGCCTGGAACTCGTCGAGTAAATTTGGGCTGAATTAGAGGGGAGAGGAGGAGGAGATTCCAAAAAGTCCAAAGACTTCTGTTGCTCTGTTTTCCAAGTGAAGCGGTGCCACTGTAGCAATAATTCTTTTCCCCGGGTTAATTGGCCTGAAAACTGCTTGGTCTCACTGCAGACGAAGTGGTTTCAATTTTTGACTTCGCTGGAAACTCCTTCCCCCAAAATGTAGTTTCACGCTGCCTGGAAATGAATTTTTTTTAGACTAACTCTGCTGTGACTCCAGGTGTAGCCTCCAAACCTGCGTCCCTCTGGTCCCTTGCTGTGTCTGTCCCCACTCCCACGGGTGTCACCTCGTCCTGGCTGTGCCCTGGGGGCTCCGTGCTGGGGTGGGGGCCGTGGAGGGAAGGGGCAGGAGTGCAGGGTCATTGTCCAGGCTCATGCTGTGGGTTCTTCTCTGCCAGTGCTGTTTGTGTGTCATAAAATCATGGATTTCCAGACTGGTTTGGGTTGGAAGGGACCTTAAAGATCATCTCACGGGCAGGGACAGCTTCCACTATCCCAGGTTGCTCCAAGCCCCGTCCACCCCGGCCTTGGACACTTCCAGGGATGCGCCAGCCACAACCTCTGGGCTGCTCCACAGGCAGGACCAGCTCAGTGCTGCCGTGTAAAGTGGCCAGCCGGGGCACTGACCCCACAGCTGCCCTCACCCCCATCCCCTGGCAGCTCCCTGGTCCCTGGTGGCATCTTCCCGAAGGTCACCTTGGGGGTGGCTCCTTTTAGCTCCCGACGGAGAGGGGGCTGCTGGCAGAGGCTGAGCCGTGAGCTCAAAGCCCCGGAGCCTCTGGCGGTGCAGAGCCGGCCTCGGAGGCAGCAGGGGAGGTTTTCCCTCACACGCACACAGCCCGTGACCCCCCTGCTGCTGAAGGGAAGGATCGGCGACTCCCAGCCCGTCCCCACGACCATCCCCTTGCTGGGCTCTCTGCCGAAGCTCTCACCCGCCTGAAGAAATAATCTCACTCCCCGCTCTTCCCTTTATTTCCCTTCACTAGGTTTGCTCGCTTCGTACCCTCTTTAGAGCTGATTTCAATTCCTTAACCTCGTGCCACGGGCGCCACGGGCAAGAGCGTGAACTCTGAAATGCTTTGGTTTTACTGAAAACATTCAAAAACAAGATTGAGATGAATTTTTCTCTTGAATAGGAGGTGATTGGCCTCCCTCTGGCAGGCGGAGGGCAGGGGAGGGGGTGGCCACGGTCCTATTCTGCAGGAAGGAGCATTCTGCCTCCCTGCCAAGCCAGGAATCCATTCTGTGCCTGGAAGTTTAGGTTTTACTCCAAAAAGGCCTTTCTGATGTGCAGTGCTCTGACTCAAAATTTCCCCTACACCCCAGGTGGCCGGGAAGGCAATTTTGGGGGCCACCTGCCCTGGATCCCACCTGTCCCACAAGGGCAGGCACCGAGCAGGGATGGACATGGGCTCTCCTGCAGCACCTCCAGCCTCTCCTCCACTCCCCCTGAGTGTTCTCCCTTTGGAGCTCAGCAGCAAAAAGCAATTTATTTTACATTTAGATATTTAATGGAGTAATTTTGCCTGACAAAAGATTTGTCATTCCCCCTCCACCCCTCCCCTTTTCCAAACCCCATCCCAGAGGCATCGTTTGTTCCCTGCCGTTGGCATCTGGTGGCATCAAGGGGAACAATCCTTCGCGTGGAGAAGTGGGGGAAAGAGTGTGGTGGGGAGCTGCGGTCCCTGGAGGAGGGAGGGGAGCGTCGGGTGGGTGTTGTGGCATCCTCCCCTCCTTCCCTCCATCCCTGCCACAGCTGCCGGCGTGGGATGGCACCTGTGGAGCCATCCTGAGCTGGATGGGACCATGGGGCACCGGCAAGGCTTGGATGCTGCTCCCACACACGGTCCTTTGCTCCGTGCCTCAGTTTCCCTGCGGGAAAACAAACTCCTTCCCCCCTCCCCGCGGCCGCGCCGGGCTCGGCACAATAGCAAAGCTCCGCGTTATTATTCCGGGGGTGGGAAGCAGCATTACTCAGAGCCAGGATTGCTAATAACACACTAAATATAGCGCTTCCCATCCCCGGTGTACTTGCTGAACTCTGGCTCATGAGCCCTAACCCCCTCCGGAGGAGCCAGGGCACCGCGGGCGTCGCTGCGTGGGCAGGACGCGGGGAGAGCGCCGGGACGTTCCCCGCGGATGCTCCTGCCCGGAGGCGCTCCCCGAGCGATGGCAGGCGTCGTGTCAGTCCCTCCGGAGCCGGCCGAGGTTGAGGGGGACGGGGGCAGCGGGCTGAGGCCCCGGGGCGGGCGGGCAGCGAGGGACGGGCTCCGGCAGCCTCTCGGTGATGCTGGGAAGCGGCTGCTTCTCCCACTCGCCCTGCAAGAGAGGTCAGCGCCGTGAGACCACATCAAGGTTTCGGGCACCGGGAGGCTCGGTGTTTCGCCCTGCTTGGAGAAAATTCCATGAGCTTTAATATTTGAGGTGTTTTTAACCAAATTCGGGATGTTTTCTCGTGAGATGTCACCAATTATTCGTGGTGCAGAAGCACCTACACAGCTTCTTAGCGGTGCAGACGTCTGGGGTGCTCCGTGTTCCACAAACCCACCCCAAAAAGTCAAAATCAAACAGAGACAACTCAAACCAGGGAGTCCCACGGGCCAGCCGTGCTCTGGAAAATTCTCCCTACCGGGTATTGTCAGGAATTTCCAGCGTTCCAGCACGGATGTTCCCGCTCACTGTGGAGCGGGAGGGATGCAGCAGCCTGGATGAGGTGCCGCGGAGCAAAGCCAGGGAAGGGCTGTCACGGCCATCAGGGCTCATGGTGACCACGGCCAGGACAAACCCCCCCAGCATCCACGGGGGCAGCTTGTCCAGGGGATGCTCCCTGCAAAGAACAACGTGCCAGGTGCAGGCAGTGCCGAGGGCTGAGCCTGCCCAGCAGGATCTAACTCAGATGTGACGCTGGCCTGGCTTGGTGGCCAGTGGAGGACGCGGGCAGGGGCTGGGAGGGCAAAGGGGGCTCGGCTCCGGGTCGGTGATGCTCCAGTTTGGCTGCCGGCCGCGCGTTCATGCGGAAATGTCAGCGAGAGGCTGAGCCACAGCGTGAGCAGGAGGAGGGAGGTCTGGAGAGGAGAGGTAGAGCCGTGAGTCATCAGCGAGATGAAAGTGGAATTTATGTTTTGAGCTGAAATTTCTCGTGGTATGTCAAGCGAAACGGGCCAGAGCCCGCACCAGCACCGGGAAAACACTGGGGAAAGATGGAGCGGGATGGAGGGACCCTGCCAAAGCTCATGGGGAGCGACCAGAGAGGGGATAGCATTGCAGGGGAGCACCAGCTGGAGAAAGAATTCCTTTCCTGCACCCTTATGGCTTAGGGGAGCAGTTAAGCATCTTTAGGGTGCGCCTGCTCCAGGGCTCAGCTCCATCCCTGAGCCCATCTGCTGCTGTGTCTGCCCTGTTCATACATCCCCAACCCTGTGCCTGCTTTTTGGGGAGATCAAAGACACTTGGAGTGTCTTGATAGTTGTTGTTTTCAGTCCTTTTGAGTGGAAATCTGCATGTAGAGAGTTTACTGCGAGCCCTTGCGGGTGCTGGGGACTCGGGGACGGCGCCGTCCCCGCTGCCGCTCACAAGTGTTACCTTGAGACTTGGCTCGATAATTAACAGCACTCAGCTCCTTCCAGAAATCATCAGATTTGGGATCACTGAACTGCAAAAACATGAGTGTAATTAGAAGCTGGTGCTTTTCTCTTGGCAGAAACAGTATGGAATAAATGAGATGTCTCCAAGTCGGGCTCGCTCTGAAGCACCAGCGGAGCAGAGGCTCCCTCGCCCTTGCTGTGATGCTCGTGACCCACTTTGTGCCAGCATCGGCTCTGCTCCACTCGAGTCCCTCCCTCACAGCCCCCCAGACTTCTCCAAAATTAAGGGAGTTGTCTGGGTCATAATTAAGAGGTTTAATTCATAATTCTGCTGCGGCACAAAACTTGTGCACCCCTTCTGTCCCTGCAGTGAAGTTCTGCATGGCTGAGAGGGGCCAGCTCTCCAGTTCCAGGAAACTGGAAAGGTTTCTGCCCTCTCCAGAGTGGACTTTGCTAAAGGGAATTTACCATGGCAGAAAGCTGATGGTCATCCCTGCAGTCAGCTCGGCATCCTCCTGTGCAGCACTGGATCCAGGAATAGGGAATCATCCAAGTTTATTACTCTGATAAATGGCATTGGAAGCTGATGCCAGCAGTGATTTTAAATTTCATCACCATCATCGTCATGTCCCTCATCACCGGGCCTGGTTTTATTTTAAAGACCTCCCAGTTCTTTATCCTTCACGTTTTGCTGGCTCGCCGCGCTCTGAGGCTGCACAGATGCTGCGCGTAATGAGCTCGCTCTGCTGGGACCTGGGGTGATTTGCCAAAATCCTAAAAACCACCTCACGTTTCTCCTTGGATCCGGCCCTGCTTTAATACTCGGCAAAAGCAGCCTCCAAATCACTTTATGCAAATGCATGTCCTAATTGGATCTGGCTGGGAACATCCACGGTGGGCTCCAGACATATTGTCTGAGCACGGGGCTGGGCTGGGCTCGGTGTCCTGCTGATGCCAGGGATTTCCTGGCAGCTCCAGCCCCCTACCCTGAGCCTGCTGGGTTTGGATGTGTCCCGAGCAGCACAGGCCTGACCCTACATCTGGGAATTTTGTTGGGAAGCTTTGGGAGTGAGGCCGTACCTACCGGGAAGCGGACGGCAGAGGATTTGTTGCAGTGCATGGAGATGGGAGCAAAGTCGTAGAGGGATTTCAGCACATCCCTGTTGAAGGTGTTCCAGGGGATGGAGTAAAACTGCTGTGGGACGGAGACCTGTGGGCACATGCAGATCTCCTCGTCGTTAAACCTGGGCAGGAGAGAGGCCACGCTCAAACACTGCACTGCTGTCCCCTTCCAGCGCTGGATGTGACTAATTCCTCCCTGCCTCCACAGTGGCCTGGAATGGCTCCGAGGTCAGTGCTGGGCACAGGGAGAGCCTGGAGCAGCCAGCACCAGCAGGGCAGGATTTGGGACCAGCCCGTGGGTAGGACACCCCGCACAAGGTCAGCATCTCCCCCCCTCCTCCCGGGTGGATGGGCTGCTGCCTCCTCCCCTGGCGTGGATCCTTGGTGTTTGCCTTGGGTTATAAGGAATATTTTGCACTTAAGCACTTGGCCATACACTGACTCTCCCTTCCTGGTGGTTCTCACTACAGAGCCATCCTCAAAACCCCGGGTTTGGCTTTTTTAGCAGTGGTCCCTCTCCCCCTAGCCCCGCTGCGCAGGGCCCTTTACCTGTTCACGAGGTTGAAGTAGCGGTGCAGGTATCCCGGATCCACGGCGCTTTTGCACAGCTCCAGCTGGGTCTGGGGGTAGTAGTGCACGTAGTTCACACACATCTCCTCCAGGATGCCAAACCCTCCCTGTGGCACAGGCACAAAGGTCATGGAAGTGGGGTCAGGCCGTGCCCTGCTAGGGCTGCACAGGGGCAGGGAGGGCAGGGGGGCACAGGGCTCACACCTCTGTGTGCACAATCACAAATATCTATATCTAGATAAATAGATTTACATATAGATGTAGATACAGATATAGATATTCACACCCCTTCAGGTGCATGCCATGGGCAGCTCTCTGCTCGCCCGCCCTCTGTGCAAGGACAGGCTTCCAGGCTAGACTGTGTGGTTTACATTAAAATGCAGATTTCCTATAATCCCTCTGCTATATTTAGCCTTGTCCCTGTTGATGGTACCTCTGACAGGCTCTTTTCTTTTATTTTTTTTCACTGCCTATGTAAGGAAATAACATGCACTGTCAAAAAATGCCACTTCTCTTTAATTACAGTTAATCCCCGGTGGAACAGTTTGTGATGGGAATTAGAGTGACACATGCTACCTCACAATTAGCACCTTCACAGCCCCGCTGCAGGCAGCAGAGCCTTGTGAGTTCCCTCCTTCCCACCTTCCCTTTGCTTCTGCCTGTGATTCAGCCTGGGTTCGGGCAGGTGCCTACTCTGGGGGTGCCCCTGGCCCACCCCCAGGCAAGGGAGCTGCCCCTGCACTCACCACGGTGGCTCGGCTCCGGTCCTCGGTGTTGTACGTGCAGGTGGTGATGAGTTCATCGCCCTGGGGGGTTCGAACACAGGCACATTTAGGGACTGGGGAGTGTGTGCAACATAGGAATCTCTGCTCCCCGTATCAGCAGCCTGTTTGCCCACCAGCACTGCCTGCAACGCCACAGGAGCCCTTGCTAAACTTGCGTTCCCTGCGGAGATTCCCTAGGGCTGCATCCCGGGGATGGCGCTTCCTGCTTTCCTCGCTTTTTAAGAATTTCCGCGGGGCTGAAACACCTTAAAAATTGCACAGAGGCGACAATTTGAAGTGGCAGATCTGGAGCTGACTCGATGGCACAACAGCCTCCCCGCCACAGTCGGTGTTGGGGACCGCGGGGGCACTCCAGGGTGGTTTCAGTGGGTGCTGAGTGTTTTGAGCAGCCTCGTGGGGCACAGCAGCTCCAGGAGGTGCCCTCAGCTTTGCAGCCGGGTCCTTCTTCATCTGAAGAGCCTCGGGACACCTTCCACCCCTGTTTTCCCACCTGCTCCCACTCTGATGCCGAATCTCTTCCTCTCCTTCCATCACACAAGGAGAGGGCGCACCACCGTGGTTCATCCTCACCCCCTGAGGAGCCTCCCTCTGCCAGACGAAGCCCAGATAAATTAGAGCTTAATTTAGCTCCCGGCTGCCCACACAGCAATTCTGTGCCGTGAGAAGGGGCCCGGTGTCCCCAAAGTATCCGCGTGGAGATGGCAGGTGTGACCCAGGGCCCACGGGGGGTGTGTTCTCCTGCAGCCCCCCTGGAAGTCCCCAGATGGGATAGGGTGATGGAAGGAGGCAGGGGACTCAGGGCCACGGGATCAGGATGTGCTGTTTGGAACTCGTAATGGTTTTTGGAGGAACTCACTGGAAAAACTGCGACCACCTCCTTCAGCATTCGGATCTCCTGGGAGGGGAGGAAAGGGGGACACATCAGAGCAATGCTGTGGCACTGTGCCATGGGGTGACGTCCAGCCAGGACCGTGCAGACCCCTGTACCTGGAAGTGAGGGCTGTAGTGCCCGTCGGAGTTCACAACCTGCCGCTCTCTCCCGTCCCGGGACAGCACCGTCACCACTTTCCTTCCCGCCAGGTGAGTGTGGAGCTGGGAGGCGAAGATGTGGATTCCAGCAGCGGGCAGAGCCTGGGGGAAGGAAGGACAGCTCAAGCCCCCGTGCCCAGCCCTGTCCCTGTCCCCTCCCACACATCTCTTGCCGTGTGCTAGGAACCCACTGTCCCTGTCCTGGCTCTCACACGGGGTTAGGGAATCACTGTACCGTTGGAGCAGGGTGTCAGTGAGCTCCTTGCAGAGCCAAACCAAGTCAGCAGGAGTAGCTGAGCCAGATTCTCCTCCCATCCCTGCACTCGTTAGTGGGGGCACAAATTATTCCTTTTGGGTAGGCCCTACAAAAACATGCAGTGAAACCTTCCCTGAGGGAGCAAAGTGGGCACTTTGGAACCATCTTCGAGAGAGCTCTTGGCAAGCTCCTTGGAAGCAGGAGCCAACTTCCCTATCCCTGCGAAGGAAAGCACCACTGGGACACGGCCAGCTCGGCAGTAAGTTTTCTGGGAATGGCACCCGGGGGAGCTGGAGCAGATGGCTCCCCAGGAGAGCTGCTCCGAGGGGGATTCAGCACATCCCAACCAGCTGCTCTCTGTTTATTGTACGCAGATTTTCCTTTCCAGCGCTACCTCACGGTGAGTTTAAAACTTGGAACTGGGAGATTGGTGCTGCCTGGGAGCTGGGAAGAGCCACAGGCAACCCCTCTCCCGCGAGGGGCAGCGGGGCTGGAGGGGACGGGAGCTCACCAGCTGGGTGCATTTATCAGTGCAGTATCCCGTGAGGACAAAGGCCTCTTCTCCAGGGGGAATGGCCATCACTGGGGTGTAGACCAAGCCCAGCTCCATGATTCCGGCGTCGTGGCGGCGCAGGGAGGCCGTGTAGTACAGCCGGATCCCGGAGGAGTCCCGGCGACCTGCGGGGCCGGAGGACAGGGACGAGTCACTGCAGGGACGAGGGCAGGTGTGAAAAATGATGCTGTGCTGCCCTGGGGAGCCTCTCGCTCACAGCATCCTCCATCTGGGTGGTTCTTGCTGTTTTAAATCCTACAGATTTTCGTGCAAGTCTTCACTGAGCGGCCCCAGACATGCCTGGTCCCCGAATTGCTCCCAGGGGAGCGAGGTAAGAGGTGCCTTTGGAGAGCCCAAAGCAGAAGGACAGAGCATGGGGTGCTTTGGAGAACTCCCTCAGGAATACGGCTCATTGCAGCTCCTTTACCTGCCACATCCCAAAATCTAAGGCCATGCAAGCAAAAGGGAAAGAGCAGGGTCAGTAGGCCGGGAGGGGTTCAGGCTGGCTTTGCACTCCCTGTTTCCAGGCTGGAGCCCACCCAGGGATAAGAATAACGGGGGAGACACTATTGGTTAACACGCACAGGCAGAGAAATTATGAAAGACTTGAACTCCGTATTTATAGCCGTGTTTCTTCTCGAGGTGCCGAATGTGCTATGATTGATCCACAGCACATATGCTCTGGTCTCCTAAAAATATCCTTGGGTAGTCAAGAAGCTGCTTGTTTTTATGTTAATGAAGAAACTGGGTTGTTTGGAATCCTTCTTTTTTTTCCAATGTGTCTCCTGACAATGTTATCGAAGCAGCAGTGCAGTCAAACAACATCCACATCCCCCATCCCCACCAGGCTGGTCTCTCCGGTGGCTTGGCACCACTGTCACTCTTCTTGTGAGCTCAGACCCACCCCCACCACCTTGCAGGGAGACTGGGGGGGCCCCTGAGACAACCCAGCTAAATCCTGGTGTTGCCCTGGATCACAGGGACTATGTGGGGGCAGTTTTCTGCCTGCAGGCTCAGACAGGCTCCTTTCCCAAGCATCCTGGGAATGCTGGGCCGGCCCAAGGATGGGGTCCAGCCTTCAGTGAGGATGACTCTGCTGAGACCAGAGAAGCAGCAGCAGGTTGGGAATTTCATGTATTCTTCCTGCAGGGACAGATCTGGACCATCAGGTCTGCAGAAAGTTGCAAACAGGGCTACGATTCAGCCCAGAGCCCGCCCCAGCAGGGTCTCAGTCCCTCCCTGGAATTTCCCCAGCCTTCCTTCCGTGGCCTCACTGGGGAGGCAAGGAGCATCACGGCACAGCCCTCACCTTGGAACACCAGGGGATTGTGGTAATGGATCTCCAGGCGCAAATATCTGGAGGAGCCTGGGCCACCGAAGGCAAGACCTGCTTCCTCAGGGTAGTAGAAGGCCTGGAAGCAGAAGGGAGGGTGTTAGGGGAGCAGCGGGGTGGCTTTCCTGGGAACAAGGCTGCAAAACCTAAGGGAAATGTCTGCGCATAACCCTGATCCACACCATGGGCTGAGGGATGTGATTTGTGCTCTTGGCTGTGCTTGGAGAGCTGGTCCTGCTCCCAAAGGGTTCTCACATTCCACATGCAATGGCACAACACCTGAGTGTTACCACAGAATCACAAAACACCCTGAGCTGGGAGGGACCCATCAGGATCATCAAAATCCAACTCCTGGCCCTGCACAGGACAACCCCAGGAACCCCACAAGTGCCTGGGAGCGTTGTCCTTGAGCTCTGTCAGCCTTGGGGCCGTGACCATTCCCTGGGAAGCTATTCCAGCGTCCCACCCCACCGATTTACGGCACCAGAGAGGAGGAGGCCCGGGGTGAGGTGGGAAATCAGGAGGGGTTGGCAAGGTCAGGCCGGACTGAACCCAAACCCCAGCAGAGAACGGGGTCGAGGGCAGCCCCAAGGCGGGATGGGGAAGGTCTGGGAGGCTGCAGGACACTTTTCCCCGGGGGGGGACACATCCCTTGTCACACCCACCTGTGCCCCCATGGCCCAGGCTGCCAGCACGTGCCTGCAGTAGTTGAGGCGCTCCGGCTTCATCTTGGAGTCGCAGGGCCCGTTGTAGTGGGGGAAGCTGTCGAACTGGGCCGCGCACTGGAAAACCTCCATGTGGTGCACCAGAGCCTCGTTGCCCGCCGTGACCACCGGCTCGTACTGCAAGGCAGGTCCGAGAAGAACACACTGAGCCCATCCCCAGGGCCTGCAGGCTCCTCAAAGAGCCAGGGCGGGAATGGCTGTGACCTGTTACCAGTTCCTGCTGCGGGATGGGGAGGGAAGGTTGCCCTGGGCATGAGGCACCAAGGGCCAAGAGCTTTCACCTCGTATTTTGGCTCCCCAAGGCGGGGCTGTGCCAGAGTTAAGCATCTGGGTGCTTCCAAGGGGAAACCCGCATGTTATTACTGCCCAGGGAGCACTAGGTCAGTCTTGGAAACATTTTGGTTGGCTTAGGGACCAACCCAGAGCCCACCAGAACACGCAGAGAACCAGCCCATCCTGACTCCAGCAACCGATGGAGATCAGCAGACCTCGGTCTGCTTTGTGGTGGCTGAGCCCTTTCCCAGTTTTGCAGGGCCGAGGTGGCCCTAGGGATGTTGCTTTTCCCTAAGGAGAGTCCCGGCCATGTTGTGGTAGCTCTGCCTGCAGCTCTTGGGTTCTGTTTCTGTGCAACAGCTGCTCGGGGCACAGGGAGGGCGATTTGGGGGAGAAAGGGCGACTTAAACAAGCCTGAGGAACGGCTCTGGCTACAAGTGCCAGCTGTAGAAGTGATCTGCAGCAGCGGGAAGGTATCAGGAGTTACACACTTCTTACTTACACACAGATGATTCACTTCACACCATCTGTTAGAGAGAAAATCCTCCTTCTGAGCCTTCCTTTGCAGCACTGTCTCGCCCCTATAAATCACGGAGCGCTCGCTGCAGCTCCAGTGTCTGAAGGTTTTCCTTGCCCCCGCTGTGTGGTTTTGACTCTGGATGTGCCAGGTCACCTCCTGAGCCACCTCCACACCCTCAGGGTGCTCTCTCAGCAGCTCCTCCTTTCCTCTGGGTTGCCAGCAGGTTTCTGCCTCTCCTTTCAGGAGGTGGCCCAACCCAGCCAAGGCACACAAGTCGCATTTATGTCTGTAACTCTTTTTTTTCAGACTATTTCCTCATCTTTTAGAAGCCAGTTCCCATCCTGGCTCGCTCTGCCCTGCTCTCACCAGCCCTGCTCCTTCGTTTCCATGTTGATATATCCCTCGTGGCTCTCTGTGTGCCATGATCCCGCTGGGGGTCTGTCCCTTCTGCAGGGAGTCAGCTCTGAGCCTGCCCTGGCACCTGCTGGATGTGCCAGGTGGGAAGAGATCACCCGGGCACCTCCTGCTGAGTAACCCCAGGAGACACGAGGATGCTACTGGCTGATGGGATGCATCTGGAAAATGTTTTGGGACCGTGTCTGGCAAGACGCCTGGGTCCGAAAGCCTCCCTGTGGCGTGGCAGGGAAGACATGGAATTTGCAGGATGTGAACACAACTGCTGACCCTGCCCCTTCTCCTGCCTCTCACCATGATGATGTGGTGCTTGGGGAAGCCCTCTGGCAGCTCTGACATGTAACACCAGTAGGTCGTCTCCTGGCTGGGAATGACGACGTCCGGGGCCGTTATCTCCATGCTCTTCATGTCGCTGGGCAGCTCAGGGATGCTGATGTTGGGCTTCAGCAGCTGCACCCTCTGCAGCCCCCTGTGGAGGGCAGAGACGTTGATGGCTTGCAGGGAATGCACTGGCGTGTCCAGGATCCCGTAAATCAGGTGCACGGTGCCATCCTGAAGCGAGAGCAGAATACATCAGTTGGTTTTTCACACAGGAACATGAACATTAGCACCATTAGCAGCAGTGTTGGTGGCATGAACCCAGAAATGGGGCTTCTCCCTGAAATCCTCCCTTTTCTCCCAGCTTCTCTTGGAGATGAAGGTACCACAAGAAGCTCTGCTGAAAATCTACCACGAACAAGAGCGCAGAGAGCTCTGGACAGGAGATAAGGGAGGAAGGAAAAAGAGAATAATCTTTTCCTGAAGGATCAGAGAATAAAGACCTGCAAGTCTTTTCCTGGTTCACACGTAGATTTTTCCCTCCAGGGCTCTCAGTGTTTTGGCAGACGGCAGATGCTTCTCACCACAAGACAAGCTTTTGAAAACCAGCAACACCAACTCGAGGACACTCTGTGCCCACGCTGGCCCTAAAATATCCTGCCCACAACGGCTTTCATCCGAGATGAGCCATGCCCAGGTTCCTGCCTGCAGCCAAGGCCCGTGGCTGAGACCCTGAGCTGTGACATCCCCCCCTGTGAAGGTTTCCACCAAATTTCAGCGCACAGGGGAGTGATGGATGGAGAGACGTCACCGAGCCACACACGAGCACCGAGCAGCACCTCTCCTTGCTGTCCCTCTGTCCCACAACCCTCCCTCCTCTGTGCCTCCTGTTGATGCACCAACCCCTCTTCACAACACTCCGACAGTTGGCTCCAGACTGCCAACCAGTGATGCAGGAGGGTTTTATATAGACCCAACGCGTGTTCGGCAGGAGCTGGTGATGCAAACGAGCTAAAAGCTACACTTGAGGGAGCTTTCGAAGGGGTTGTAAATAGATGGTGCCACACATTACTCATGGCCCAGGGCTGACAGCTGTAGCTCACTTCCTCTCTGCCTCACACGGTACCAACACCTGATGCTGTGCCCAAAGCCAGGTACAACCCCGCGGGCTGGGCCTGGAGCTGTGTCCCGGGGCTGGGAAGTGCCAGAGGGGGATGAGAGCCATGCCATACCTCTATCAGGTAGTCCTTGGGGTCACAGGTGCTGAAGGCTCTTCTGAAGAGGAGGTAGAGCCCCTCAGGAGCCCTGCGAGCCCCGAGGAGCTGGTAGTCCTGCTGGGAATCCATGTGGAGCTGCCCCTTGGCATCGCTCCAGGCATCCTGGGGGAGAAAGAGCATCCTGCTCAGCCAGGAGGGACCTCCAGAGGTAGCACAGGTCCTGAGGTCCTCCTGTCCACCCTCAGCACCCCAGAGGTGGAGGAAGCCTGTGTTTTGGTTGCTCCATGCCGTCCTCCGGCATTCCCTGGGCAGAGCCGTGCTGGAATGGCCCCTTCCACAGGATCCCTGGTGCCCAGGCAGACCTGTGGAATACCTGACCCAGCACTAAGGCTGCAGAAAGACCCTTCCGAGTTGAGATGTGACTGGGGAAAGGCCGGGAAGGGAGGGAGGAAAGCCCATAGGGACATGTGCAGATGCCGCATCGGTCTGTGCTGCATTTTGGGCGTGTTAGTCTTGGAGGGACCCTCGGGAAGGGGGTGATGTGCTCTCCAAAACCCTTGGCACAAACCAGCTGCTCTCAATTTAAGATCAGCCCCTTGCTGGGCCGTAATATCAGCCCTAGAAATTTCTGCCCCTCTGCAAAATCCTTAATTTTTTTGGGTCAGATTGTTCCGGCAGCCCAGCGTGGCATCCTAAAAACTGCTCGTTGTTGAGGACGGTGACAAAGCCACTCCAAGAAGCAAAGCAGCAGATTATTCCCGTGCTTCAGGATTTGAAGGTTTGGGATATAAAATCCTGTGGTAATTTGGATTTGAACAGGGTTGTTTCTTTGATCTTTTGTTTCTCCTGTGGGTCTCTTTAGTTTACTCAGAAAAGGCACCCAGGAAGTGCCTGGCTGTTCGTACACAAGTGGCACCGGCTCTCTTATCTCGGGAGGAAAAAACAGAAGATAAAGGATAAAGCAACTTGGCATCATTTCAGCCAGAACTATAGAGTCACATTTGGAGAACATATTGTCCTTAGAGGGGGAGAGGAAAATCAGCTACATGGAGCTCGCATGACATTTGTTTTTGTAGGAATCTGGTGCGCAAGTTAATCTCGTAGTACATGGGGGGCTAAGCAAATTTGGATCTTTTTAACAGCTGACACACTTCTCCAGAAGAAAGGCTGCTGGGAGGGAGAAAAGCAGGGAGATTTATTGAAGTCTCCTTGCAGGATGCTGTTCAGCACCGAGTGAAAGAGAAAACCCGAGCGCTGCCGAGTGTTTCGTTCAGTGTTCTTTGTCTTTGGGTGAGCACACGAAGGCAGATTAGAAATGATCCCTTCTGTTTTCTTAACACAATTCTGGAGCATTTGGGCCACCACAGGCCCTGAAAGGCTGGTAATTAGCGGGAAAACAGTGCAGATAATACACCCTTCTTTCATGCTTTTATTACACTGCGGATCACATTGCGGCTGATTGCGAAAGAATGTATTTTATGGTTAATTTGAAGTAAGCAGAGAGGTAAAATTTAACATACTGGAAAGCCTCACACGGGGAAAAATTGGAATTGCTTTCTGCAGCCGAGCGCAATCGCAATCAGCCCGATATGGTGGGATGGGGATAGGGCTGGAGAGACCAGGGGTGGGAAAACAACCCAAACAAGAGCCTGGACAAACAGACTGTGTCAGGAAGGATGGAGTTTGCAGCAGGAATGGCAAACAACACAACTGGAAATGAGTTCCCCCCACTTCCCCTGTTTACATATCACCCAAATACATTTGCACCTTTAATCTCTGCCAGCACCCCAGGCTGCCCTGTTATCCCACAGATCCCTGTGGATGCAGCTCTCAGCTGGGTTCTTGGTGCTGGCAGCCAAGCACCAAGCAGCCTCTCTGCCTGGTGACTTTTGCCCTGTCTCGAAGCCATTAA
Source organism: Ptilonorhynchus violaceus (assembly GCA_013397565.1). NCBI lineage: Eukaryota > Metazoa > Chordata > Aves > Passeriformes > Ptilonorhynchidae > Ptilonorhynchus > Ptilonorhynchus violaceus. The sequence goes on from VZRJ01012559.1 coordinate 1,908,133, forward strand.
TGAGAGCTGTGGTTAATTTTTAATGTGACTGACAGCAGCACACGAGCGAAGCGAGGTGTTGATGCATCCTGTGTGTGGGTGAGCCGGTTGGTACAACCACCCTTTGCAGTTAACACAGCAGAGACACCCGGGTCCCGCTTCCCTCAGCCTTGCTGATGTGCTGCTGTGTTTATTCTTTTCTCTTTTGGATTAATCCCTATGCCAAACCCATCGTGCAGACTTGATCTGTGGCTCATCCAGGATAGGAACCCCTGAGACCTTTCGGACCTCGAGCAGTGGGGCCGGTCCGGGATGTGCCGTGCCCTGTACCACACTCTACGAAACCACGAGCCAGGTTCACCCCCAGGGAGGGACCCCCAAAGTGCAAGCACACAAGGGACTCACCCCAAAGTAGGAGTTGTGTCCGTCGCTCCAGAGCACGGCCAGGTCCGCGTTCTCGAACTCGCCCCTGTCTGACATCCCGAAGAGGAGCCCGAACCGCAGCTCCCTGATGAGCAGCTGGAAGTGCACGGCTTGCTCGGGATAGCTGACATTCCAGGAGAGCTCCAGCAGCCCTTGGGGGTCCAGGGGCACCTTGTAGGGGAAGTCGCTGCCGCGGGGCGCCGAGCCCTGCAGGGCCACCACCAGGATGACCAGGAACGCCGCGACCAGGGTGAAGTACATGGACGCCACCTCCCGCAGCTTGAGGCTGGGGCAGGAGCAGGGCTTGCTCCCGGAGTTCTGCATCCTGCCAGGACGGCACCCGGCGCCCGGCCTCGCCCATTTATGTGCTGGCCCTCCTGGGCAAGCTGGGTAAGTGACACTCTTTAATTGCATTTAGTTGTTGGGAAATTGGACTGTGGTATTGACCCCCGTCAGCTCCTGGCCAAACACTTGTCATTTGCTGTCTCCCCTTAATTGGCTCTAATTGCACATGGACATTATCAATAGCAATTGGATTTGACTGGGCTGATGTGAGTCGCTCTTAAATCTTCCTTAGTGGCTGGGAAGGGCTGTTTGTTCACAGGCTGCTCTGGCTGAGCCCTCGTGGACATGCTCTGCACTGCTCGTGGGGCCTTTGGCCTGGGTGTCCCTATAACCCAGCCTGGGATCACCCCAAAGGTGGCTGGACGGTGACAACAAAGGACCCTGATCATGAGCAGGGCCTTGTCTGAGCTCCCAGGCATTGACAGGGTTTGAAGTATTTTCCCTGCAAAGCTAAATGCCAGGGAAAATGCTGATTTCCCCCAGACAGCAAGAAAAGAAATGTCTGCTCTCCTCGATCCTCTATTTTTTTGCCTTTGCGTGATTTAATTCTGGCCCTTCCAAACCCAGCACAGCACCCAAAAATAAGCCCAAAAATAATGGGCTTTCCACCCCATCACGAGCCCCATCCATCTCCTACCCCTTTTTGGCTCCCATCAAGGCTCCCACCAGCCTGGACGACTGGATGTGTTAAATATTTGCTCTTTCTTTGCAGCAGCCAGGACTTTGGCTCCAGTTTCAAGATACCTTCAGTCTCATCCCCTCCCCCTTCTCATTTGTTTAAAGTCTGACGGATTCCCTTTCGGTTATTAACTTTTCCCCGTTAATTGGAATTATAATGAACTGCCTGGAGCTCTTTGATACGCACACGAGTTCGTGGTGTTGTTTTATTAATGCCAGCCCGAGCCAGGGGCCGTCCTCTCCGATGCCTCCCGTGCGGAGTCCCCTCCGCTCCCCTCCGGGGCTTGGGTTTCACTGCCGGTCCTTGCAGCAATGTCACAGGGGCAGAGCCCCGTTCCCCAGCCCCGTGTAATGAGAGGAAATAGATTCTGCTCGGCGTTTTAATGAATCATCAGCCTGTGCATCCCCACGTTAAACCCGATGAGGTTTTACCGTCCTGAGACGCAACCATTACTCAGGAATGCGTCAATTGATCCCGGGCGCCTCTCCTTGTCGGGTGACCCTGCTGCTTGCAGGGTTTGCTCTCCCATTCGGCTTTATTCAATGCAGAAGGAAAGATGGAGAGCTGGGCTCTCCCGGCTGAGCATCCCTCAGCCCCATCCCTCACCCCGGTGACTCCGTGCACAGCCCAGTCCCACACCAGCCCTCCCACCGCTGCTGGTGTCAGCCTTAAAAGCCCGGATGGATAGCAGGAGGTCACTGGGAATGCTCTCCCAGCACGGCATGTCTGGGATTGTGTTCACTGGAGCTGCGAACTGAACCCCTGCAGTGCCCCGGGCTCTGCCCAAGGAGCTGGACCTGCACCTCAACCCACCCAGGCTCTGGTCACCTTCCCGAAGGAGGATGCAGCACCTCCCCCTTTCCCTGAGGCTCCTGGGCTCGTTCCTGGATGCTGTGAAGGCATCAGATGGATGTCCCTGATCCCTCAGCCCTGGCGCTCGAGCCTTACAAAAGCCTGGCTGCCTTACAAAAGCCCCACGGAACAGATTTTTGTCTGTCCCCATCCCTGACCTCCTCCCAGCAGCTTCACCCACTTGTCCTCCTCTCTTGGCTTCGTTTCCTCGTTGTAAGAAGAAGAAGCCCGAGCTGCCAGCGTGGCAAGTGATCCTCTCCAGGGCGGGAGGGGGTCCTCGGCTAACGAGTTCTGCCTCCCTCGGTGAGAGATGACACCCCAGGTTGCTGGCGTGTGCAGCTGGAGCTCCCCAGCTTTCCTGCACAGAAGGAATTTGCAGTGGAACAGCAGAACACGGGCAGGTCAGCTCGAAAACAGCTGAACTTTGCAGATAAGCAGTGAGAATTTATTTGAAGAGAAAAAAAAAATTATGTCTATCTCTCTTTCTCCCCTCCC
>VZRJ01012559.1:1918306-1939646 GCA_013397565.1 Ptilonorhynchus violaceus
GGGAGCGGCCCCCGCAGAGCCGGCGGCCCGGCCATGTGCCGACAGGGGTGGCTGCTGCCGGCTGCCTGCTCCGCGCCCGCCGCTGCCGCCCGCCTCCTCCGCCTCGTCCCTGCCCTTGGTTTTTAATTTTAGTATTCGTTTTTAATTTGGTTTTTTTTTTTCCTCAGTCGTTAATTTTGGTATTGATGCTCTCCGAGCGGGAGACTTCGGGAGACGCGGTGCTCACCTGAGCGATCCGGCCCCATTCCCCCGTGTCAAGGTAAGCGGAGCGGGAGAAGGCACCGGCGCGGGGGCTCCGCGGGACCCCCCTTCGCTATGCCGGGCCCCTTGTCCCCGTCTTTCCCGGCGCCGGGGTCTTTCGCGGTGTTTTTTCCCTGTTCGCTTCGCTCCCGCCCCCGCCGCCCGCTTCCCGCTGCATCCGAAACTGCCTGGGATCGCTGCTCCGAGGGAACCGGCAGCGGATCCCGCATCCCGGGGGATGCCTGCAAGGAGGGCTGCAGGCGGAGGATAGCCCCGCGGCCAGGAGTGGGGCTGGGAAGGGGTTTGGAGGGGGAGACAAGGCGGGTAGGGACGTGGAGAACTGCACAGCATCTGCTCCCCCATAGCCTCTCCAGAGGGACCGGGCAAGTCCCGCCGCCTTAGACCAGGATGGAGAATACTGGGGTGCTCCAGGCTTGGTTTTCCCTCATCCTACAGCATCTTCGGTTTCAAAGCCTGTGAAGGATGTCGTGAAAGCATCTTTCAGGGATGGAGTGGGAAAGCTGCCTCCATCCCATGCCTTTCCTGGGTGTGCGGGTCATGTCCTTCCCTGCCCCAGGGACACCCCGCTCCCCTTTGCACACTCCATGTGGGACTGGAACTGGCCTCTCCTAATTGTCTGGGCATCTCACCTGGAGCCACGTGTCTGGGTTTATTCCCATCTCACATCCTGGCCCCAAAGGACATCAGAATCCCCCTTTTCATCCCAATGAGTTTGTAGAGCCACCCCAGTCCTGGGTCGGGCAGCAAACATCCTGTTAGCCCACACTCGGGGAAGCAGCGGGGATGGAGAGGGATCCCGAGTGGAATGCGAGGAAGGTGAGGGCACAGTCACCTGTGGGTTGTTTTTGTCACCACGAATCCAGCAGCCATCCAGGTCTGTGCTCTCAGAACCACATGGATGCTGTTCATTACATTAAAGGTAGCCTGAGGGCTCGGGGGGGGGCTGTGGGAGGGAGGGAGAAATCCCCCGAGGGAAGATGGCTTTTCATTTCCCCATATCGACCGCGTTCAGACAGGATTATTTATATTTGACACAACAGATCACCAAACTTGGAAGGTAGTGGGGGTGTGCTCATACTCATTAAGGTAGACAGTTTTCTGGCAGAATAAATTAAAGGTAAGAGAAGACAGCACTTTGAGGTTCAACAGATTGTCTTCCAGCCTGAAAGGAGCAGCGAAATCAGCATAAAAACCTAGATGGGAAAACGGTGCACTCCAGTCTGTCGTGATGCATGGCTGTCATTTTAGGGAACCTGGTGGGTTATCCCGATTTTTAGAGTGCAGATGGTGCTCCTGGGTGACTTCATTTGAGCAAAAGTACCCGGCATGGTGGGGGTTTTTAGTCATCACATCTTGTCTTCACTGAGGAAGCATCTAAATTATAACGCTGTGAGAGAAAGTAGTTGGCATGAATTGTGCATGAAGTGAGTGCCTGAACTATCCCACACCTGCACTGAGGCTCTTGCCCCGTTGCAACAGCTTATGAATAACTGGAGGTTGTTTGCAGTCTCTGTGCTTGATTTTCCTCTTGTCTGAAAGGAGCAGAAAGGTGCATTGGGGCTGTCAGCTGGTGAAAAGAGGTTTTAAACACCTTAAAGACCGTGCAGCTGTAATTAGAAGTGTAACCTCCTTCCTCTGCACGTCAGGATTTGTGTGCAGAACGATGACAGGACCTCTTAAGGAATGGTGCTGGTGCTCAGTAGAGATAAAGAACTTCAACAAAATCCCCTGCAGAGTGACTGATGTTGATTTATTGCCCCTCAGTACCTCGGTTCTCGTTTAGAAGGGATGTGGGGGTTTGAGGGGAAAGGAAGGAAACAGCATTTGTTCCTTTCTGGTTTATTGTCAGCAGGAACAGATTGCAAACACGGGCAGCTCTGAAATACCTGTGCCTACCTGGGCACAAAGAGGTGCAGAACATCACCAGTGCCGTGGTTCCTGGCTGTGTCCTCGCCGTGTTTGTCTCGGTTTTCCAGCAAAGCCAGGTGGATGGGTCTGGCTGTCAGTTTCCAGTGGAACTGCAGCAGTCCCCAAACCCTCGTGGAGGTGACACGAGAGCCAAGCCTGAAGGTTTGGTCTCGTGGGCTTTGCTCTGTGAGGAGAACATGCTCAGCAGTGGGCAAGGAACAGAGTCGCTGCCCCTGGCTTATTGACCCAAGTCTTTCTAAAGGTTTCCCACTCTGAACCCAAAGAACACCCCTGACCCTACAGCCGTGCCTGAGCACCCCTTTAGGATCTTTAAAAGTTTTGCTGGGTGCCAGATTCGAAGAGATGAAGGTGCTTAATTCCCTCAGGCACTTACGTTCAGCCCAGAGAGCCTCGCTGCACCCTCGCAGCCTGGAGAAGCCCGTGCCACTGACCTTTGGCATGTCAGGATGTGCCCTCCTTGCCCAGCACACGGGGCAAGGAGGGGTTTTACAGCTGGCCAAGCTTTGAGGGATTTGTCTGACTCAGACCTTGCCCTCTGGCTGCGCAGTGCTGGTGTAAAAATGCAGGGCTGGCTTGGTCCCTTCTCCCTCGGCCTGCTCTGGTACCTGTCTGTCGTGTTGTCATGGATATGGATAAGGACATGGCCGGGGAAGAGGTGCTGCATGCTGGCAGGGCTCCCGCAGCCTGGCTGGTGATGCAACTTGTGACATTGAAGAGGAGCAGGGAAGGGATGGAGGAGACGTGGCGGGTGTTGGGGTTGAGCTTGCCGCTCATTCCCCACCTAATCTGCGTTTTCTCCCAGGTCGCTGTGTGTTATCTCCTGCTCTCCTTGTGATATGTTATGGTGGGATTGGCTCCCCCTTTGCCTAAGAAAACAGCCTTTGTCCCAGCAGTGCAGTTTGGCAGGGGGATGACAGGTTGGGAGATGGACTCTGACCCCCTCCAGACCTTTCAGCCACATTCAGCTCCCAGCCGAGGCCAGCCCAGCCGAGACTGGGACCTCGGAAACCTGCGAGAACAGCCCTGGGCAGAGGGCAGCTGGAAAGGTTGGGGAACAAAATTAAAGGTCAGAATAACATTTTGAAAGGTCCCTGGACCTGTTTGTCCCTGGAAAGGTTAATAACAGCCCTGACCCATTAATAGCAGCTCAGGGCACCAGCAGCAGGACTGGGCTCTCGTGGAGATGTGGCTCTCGAGGTGTCAGAGACAGCACTGAGCGGGAAAAGGACTTGATTTAGGCCAGAATCACAACAATGATGATTTTGCCCCGTCCAAGAGTACAGATTTCTCCCCGGAGCCGAGGGACAGCAGTATGAGCAGCAGCTTGGGACAGTGTTGGGTGCCAGCACTTCCCAAAGGTGCTCCCCTTGGCAGGGCAAGGAGTGGAGACAAGAGAGGAGTCAGGGGCTGGCGAGTTCTGTTACCCTCTCACTTCAGACAGAGTTTCCTCCTTGAACAGTCACCTGTGATGGGCCAGAGCTGACGTTTGGCTCCACTCACGGTAACAGCACCAGACGAGCTGAGGCATCACCAGGGCAGCTCAACCCCTTCTCACTCTCTCCAGTGCTTCTCTCCCCTCTCCCACCTGCAGGACAAAGGCCCCCTGCAGCCACAGCTCCCCCAGCAGGGACGTGGTGAGCGTGTTGAGCTTCTCTGGACACCAATGCTGATTTTTCCCGGAGCTGGCAAGCACGTGCCACTGGTACCTGTCCATGAGCCGAAGGAGGGAGGGATGCAGCTCCTCCACGGGGCTGAGTGGAAGGTGCACGCGGCTCTGCTGCCCTGGGAAATAACTCTCTGCTCCGCAGCTTTTACCAAAGAGATGGAAACTTGTCATATTCTTTTCGCAACAATATCTGACATTATCCGAGCAATTTGCCTTTGGTGTGTTTCCAGAAATAGTTAGGCCTACGGTAGGCAGGGGTGACATCTGGATGCATTACTGTTGAGTTCAGAAACATTCAGTAAACAAGACAGGATCTATTGTTTAAAGGTTATTTCAAAAGGCTCCCAGCGAGTTACGTGGCCGTGCAACGGTGAAAGCTTTAATGGCACTGTGGTAATTGCCTTTTCTGAAGGACATTTGAGAGGGAAGTTACTAAAACCCCAAAAGTGAGTCTCAGCCCTTCTTAGCCAGGTCAGGGGCCTGACCCAACCTGAAAATATGAGGGGGTTTGCTCTTTACTTCAGTGCTGGTTGGATCCAGCCCAGTAAACGTGTGCCTGGCTGCAGGAAGAGCAGGCTGGGAGGCACAGACGGGGGATGCAGGGGAGATCACCAGCAGTTCAACCACGAGAAAAGTCTCTGATGAGCATAATAGGGCAGCAGGATTTGCATCAGCAGGGAGGGCGAGAGAAAGAGCCCTCCCCGAGGCACCGAGCGGAAAATAAATGTCATTAGCAGCGGATAAAGCAGCCGCCCCTGAGCACCTGAGAGAGGGCGGGGGGCTCTGCGGGGAGAGGGGAACGCGGGGGCTGCCACGCTCCGAGGGCTCGGCCAGGCCACGGCAGGAGCCGCTCGGAGCCCACGCCTCTGCTGAGCGTCTCCCAGAGCCTTTAACAGCCTCCCTGTTAAAAACAGGGAAAGGAGGGCGAGCGGATTCCTGGCAGAAGCCAAGTGCCAGCCGTGCTGCCCTTGCCCGGCCCAGGTGACAGGGATGCTGCTCACGTGGCAGGAGGGACGAGCTGTGGCTGTGCTGTCGCTCGCACATCTGCACGCACACCCCTGGCAGCCACCGCTGGCTGCTCTGCTGGGCCCCAGGGCGGGCAGAATTAATGCTCACTGATAATTTCAGGCCCCTCAGAGAGGAGATCGTGTCGTGGCCTCACACATCCTCCCGTTTTGCCAGTGTTTTTCTCTGGGAGGGCAGTGGGGGCGAGCGAATTCCAGGGGTGCCCTGTGGCCAACAGGAGCACTCTGCCTGCAGCGGGACCATCCCATCCCATCCCATCCCATCCCATCCCATCCCATCCCATCCCATCCCATCCCATCCCAGGCACTGGCTCCAGCTCTCCTGTGCCTCACCCGGCGCTGCTGTGGGGCTGTGTCGCTGCTGCAGGGTGTCAGTGCTGGGGGAGAGGTGTTCAGAGCCGTTTGGAGCTGCTCACATCCCACACACCCAGCCTGCTGCCCATCCCTGCCTTTCCCCTTCTGTTCACCTGCTGGAGCTCCAGCCCCACCCCACAGCCCCATCTTCTTCTTTCTTCCTTTCCCAGATACCAATCACAGAAAACTTGGGTGGTGAGAGAACCATGAGAAGCTGAAAAACAGGCTTTGGTGAAAAAACCTTTTTTCCTTTGAATTGCTACTGAAGTCCAGCTTAGGCTCTTCCAAGGCCTCTCCTGGGGAGGGGATAAAGGAGATGATCTTGCTCAGCGGGAGACAGAGCCCTCCACACCCCCAGCTTGGGGTCTGGCTCCGAGGCCCCGCTGTGGCTTTGCTCTGGGTACAAGTTCATCACAGGGTCTGAGCTGCAGAAGCTCATAAGCTCATTATGTTGGGGGAATTGTCAGTGGTGACCAGGCCACACAGCTGGGATTTCCTTCCCTTCTGCTGGAGGGACTCTTAGCAAACTGGGAGGAAAAGCGCTTTGTGGTTTGTTTTTTTCCTGTGCAGAGCTGTCCCTTGTTCTTCAGCTGCCTGAAAAGCTAAACTGGACCCAAATGGACAAAAGTGGCCTCTTGTAGCACTGGCCCGTGCCCTCAGGGCTGGCACCAGGCAAAGCCAGCTCCTCTCTTTACTCACGGAGTGTTTGGGATTAAAGAGGGAAACACATCGGTATAAATGCCAGAAAAGTGGCTGCCAAGGGGAGATAAATAGCCAGATTGCCGGGTGATGTGGCTGCTTTGAAACCCTCTGGGGACCGCCCGAGCCTTGTGATGGATTCCTCGTCTCCCCAACCTCCCCCCAGCTCGGGTCATTTCAGCTGAAGGGGATCAAAATGCCTTGAGATCCAAAGGCTCCCAAACTGCCACGATCCCAGCAGAGAGATGCCGTGGACTTTGTTGTAAGGGATGATACAGAGGCTCCACCGAGGCTGGAATTTGATGCTGTTGGGAGCGTGCCGGGAGCGAGGGGGATTTCACAGGGAAGCGCCAGACGAGTCCCCAAAGCGGCTGCAAAAATCGCAGCTCTGCTAAAGCATCACTCACAGGCAGCGCTTCCTGGGAGGAAAATAACTTACCTACACATAGCTTCGCTCATTTCTGTTCCCAATATCCCACCTTCGCTCCTCTGGGGTGTTTGGGGTTTTTTTCCGCGGGAAATGCTGTGGTATTTTCCGAGGTGACCGGCAGGGACAGTGCAATCCCGTTCGGAAACCCGCGTTTGCTTCCCGATTTAAGCAGGGGGTGTTGCTCGGGCTTTGCCGTGCGATTTGCGTCTGGATCCCGTGTGCTCTGGTGTGGATTGGGTTTAAGATCCACCGTGGGTGTTCCTGCCCGAGCTTTGGCGAATTAACTCTCTCACATTTGGCATTAACTCTCTCAAATTCAGCATTAACTCCCTCAAATTCGGCATTAGCTCTCTCCTTTATGTGTTGCCTGCCTCCCCAGCGAGGCGACAGCGTGTGCAGGGAGGCGAGTTCCTGCAGCATCCCTGCGGGCAGGGATGCTCCTTCTGCTCCTGCTTTCCCACCCTTGCATCCACAGAACCACAGCGTTGCCACCCTTTACTGAACACAATGTTTTTACAGAGCGAAACAGGAGGAATTTCGTGGCAATCCAAGCCGTTTCCTGGGGAGGAAATACGGCGTGGATGCTCGGCTTTGAGGTGTCCCAGCTTTGGGAAGGTGGCAGAGGAATGCTCAGCCTCGCTGTTGGGGATCCCTCCCCATCTCCTCCACAAGCCGGTGCTAGCAGGGATTTACAGGGATGCAATTCCTAAGGCTCTCGTGTGGAAGGGAAAGGAGGTGTCTTGGTCTGATTGGTGTTGCCTGCTGGGTAGCTAAGCCCTGGAAAGATTAGCCGTGGGATCTGGGGAAAAATAGCTCTGCTGAGAGAGTGGGAGTGGAGTTGGGAGGGGAGGGATAATCGGGGCTGATTTGCGTCTGTTGTTAGAAAAATTTAGTGGGTTTATTGTTATATTACACAAAGGAGCAACTGGGGTAATAATTCGGATTTATGGCTGTCCCATGGGCTTCCTTTGGGACTTTTTCCTTGTGCAAACAGCGACGGGCTCGAGGCTGCCCCTGCCTGTGGCTGCAGCTCTGCCGGGAGAGCGGAGCCAGCCCCACTGCCACATCCAAATGCACTGAAAGGTGTTTCCCAAAGCCCTCCAGGTGACATCTCCCATCCAGCTGCCACCAAAGCCATTTCCTCACTGGCTGTGCCAGAGCTGAGGTGTACCCGGAGCAGGGTCCGTGCTCCTGGCCGGGGGTTGGACTTGGTGACCTTTTAAGGTCCCTTCCCACCCAAACCATTCCGTGATTCCAGGGACAGCTCAGGTCTGCAGCACTGACATCACTAAGCTCGCTGGGCTCGGGCAGGAGCTCTCAGGACTCTCCTCTTGGCAGGGGAGACCTGGTGGGCTCCGGGTTGCCCAGAGAAGCTGTGGCTGCCCCATCCCTGGAAGTGTCCAAGGCCAGGGTGGACGGGGCTTGGAGCAACCTGGGATAGTGGAAGGCGTCTCTCTTGGATCGAGATGATCTTTAAGGCCCTTTCCAACCCAAACCAGTCTGGCATTCTGTGATTCTGTGATTGACAAAGACAAGCACAACGAGTATTAGACAGTTCCAGATGATTTTTTCTGATTTGCAACACTCCAGCGTTACTGTTTGCTCAAGAGTTATTCCTGATTCTCACAGTAGCTCGTGGGAGCAAATTCAGCCTACAGAAAGTGGAGTGTTCTTAGTTACACCTATTTTCCCTTGTGCTTCTGGCATCACATCTTTGTTTGTGTTGTATTTTTAAAGAAAACAACACAGGTTACAGAAAACACAAGACAATGATACCGACTTCTGAGAAAACAACACTGATCTTACTTGTTTTCCTGATACCTTTATAAATATTATATATTGTTGGATGTTCACATTGGCAGGCAAAGGGTTGGTCCTTCGAACAAGTGTCTGACTTGATTGGTAGTAAATATAAAGTGTGAATGTTGCTGGGCTGTGGCAGAACTGTTGACTGCAGAGGATTAGAGTTGCTCAGCCTCAGGGATTCATAAATAACACTGGCACACGCTGCTGCTGCTGTAGTTTTGCTCAAAAAGAGAAGATTTCCAAAAATTAATACAGATGAGAACACTTGCCAGGACCTGAAATGAAAAGGGCTTTGTTTGATAGGGCTGTTAACACCACCTCGTAACCCGGATATCACAGCCTTGTGCAGTTCCACGATAATCCCAATTAAACCGACCAGAAGCAGCACTGAGGCATCCTGTGATCACAGCAGAAATTCCTGGGCTCCCACACCCTCCCCTTTCTCTACTCTCAAGCCCAGGAGCGGGGGCAGCCAGGTTGGAGGGTGTTGTTTTAACCAGGCTCGTGGTTTGGGACAGCAGTGAGTGTATTCCTGATTCCCAGAGGAGATTCTGGTCTGTTGAACTTTCCAAGACATGTGTCCTGCAGGAACACCTCCACCGCATATTTGGAGGAGTTCTTTGTGCAGGGAAGATGCTCACATTTGCAAGTCTGGGTTTTGTAAGACTCAAACTTCAGGTCTGTGTGCTTCACCACTGAGGGGGGATGGTAATGGAGGGCTCGATTGGCGAGGTGGTGCCTGGAGGGCTCAGAAAATCAGCATCAATTCAGGAAAGGTTTTGCTAGTTTGGTTCTGGGTTCCCAGTTCAGCTCAGAAAATCAGCATCAGTTCAGTGAAAAGTTTTGCTGATTTGGCTCTGGGCTCCCAGTCCACCACATTATTTCTGTTATTTCACACGAGAGTATTCCTGCTTCCCAGTGAGTTCTGGCAAACATGTTCAGGTGAAGTGAACTCACCGTGCAAGGGAAGAAAGCTGAAATCCAGCTGGGATTTGGGGGTGGAGTGGGGCAGCAGCGCTGTGTGAGTTTCTTCCTGCTTTCCAGGATGGATGGAGGCGTTTCTCCGTGCTCATCCCTCCCAGGGCTGCTGTGGGAGCCTTCAGCAAAGTTCAGGGGGTGATTCAGAGCTCTGGTCTGAGACTTGGCTTTCTAAGAGAAGATATTTGGCATTTCCTGGGCCTTTGAGGTGCTGCCACTGAAGCAAGGAAGGGAGAAGCTGCAGCCTGCTCGGGAAGTGCCAGCACTGCTCAGAAGCTGAGGAGTGCAGATGGGACCAATTTCCCAAGTTTTGGTGCTGGTGGCAGCGCTTCTTCGGCTCCTGGGCACGGCAGGGAGGTGGCAGATGAGGATCATGAGCCATTCCTCGCTCTCAAGGGCCTCTCCAGCATCGAGGAGTCATTTCAAAGGCAGGGCTGGTGTCGTCCCGGTGCTGACGAGAGGCAAGAAGATCCACGGCACGTGTTCCGATTTCGGAAAACGCTGTCCCTGAGAACAGTCGATATTTCCAACACTCGATCCCGGCAGTTCCCGGCCCACATGGGTTTGAGCAGAGCAATTTGTGTGAAGGTTTTTCTCCGTTTCTTTATTCTCCTAATGAGGGTTTTCAGCTGAGCTGTGTGAGTTCGTTTATCTTCTCTGCATTTTGCATTTATGGTTTTGTTGTTGTGGGGTTGTTGTTGGTTTTTTTGGTTTTTTTTCTCTGAGTTCAATCTTTCCCTCTCTCATCTCCCAGGAAAAGCTGTAACAAAATTAAGGTGAGGAAAAAAGGGAAAATTTACTGGAACTGGTTCATAGTGAGTTGCCAAGAATCTGAAAATTACCCTCTCAGACGGTCTGTATTAATTCCCCTGATGCAGCAATGATAAATCCTTATTAAGGAGGATAACATAAGGAGATTTTACTGCTTGTAGGAAAACTCCAGGTTACAAACAATGAGGAAGCCCATCTCCCTCTTGTCCGTGATCCCTGGAAGTGTTCAAGGCCAGGTTGGACGGGACTTGGAGCAATCTGGGATAGTGGAAGGTGTCCCTGCCCATGGCAGGGGGTGGAACGAGATGGGCTTTAAGGTGCCTTCCAACCCAAACCAGTCTGGGATTCTGGGATTCTGGGATCAGAGCAGTTTGCAGACGCACAGGGGACAGCGCTGACACCAGCCCTGAGCGTGTGACGTGATGTTGTACAAAGGACACGGACGGGAGGCCAGGCAAGCCCCCTGTCCCAGGGGCTGTGGGCTTTGGCAGCAGCCCCAAACCTCTGCACGTTCCCTGCTCCCGACTCCCTGAGGGCCAGCCCTGGGAGCGCCACACAACAGGAATTTCAAAGCAGCAGGTTTTGGCCTCTGCCCGTGTCAAGCCAGCCTGAAGGTGCTTCTCACTCTCCGTGTGATGAGGGGGCCCTGGGGGGCTCCTTCCCTCCCCACCTCCAGCGCAGCTCCTGCCCTGCCCCAGCACCAGGGCAGGGAATGTGCCAGAGGCCACCTCGTGAGCCAGTCCTTAACATTTATGTGTTATTTCCAAAATCCCCAAGCTCTCTCCCTCTCTTCCCCCGTTCTTTATTCATGCACCACGCTGCCTTGCTGGGCTGGAGTGGGAAAAAACACTCTGCTTGTGCCTCATTACACGGCTTGAAACGGAGCCTCTGCCACAGCGATGTAAAGCTGTAGCTATGGAAACTCCCTACCCTTTTTCCCGATTTTTTTTTTTTTTGAAAGCAGCAACATATATCTCTTTGGAGATCCCAGGCAGGGCTGCCTGGTGCCTGCAGCACCCAGGGAGTTCCCCGGTGTCACGCAGCAGCAGCAGGAGCTGGAAGCACAGACCCAGGTCACACTGCAGGGACTCTGTGTCCCCAGGACAGAGGAAGGGGACTGAGGAGGAGCCCAGGATGGCTCAGGGATGCTGGGGGGACAGTGGGATGCTGATGGAGGTGTCACCAACCATCAGCCCCTCACCCACAGCTGGGAGGGGAGGGCAGGGACATCGGTGGCTGGATGGAGGGTGTCTCCGGAGATCTCAGGTTGCTGCATTTTAATTTTAAAGGAGCTCCCTCCTGCCTCCACCCCAGCCTGGATCCGTGACTCCTCAGCAGAGCCAAGCAGCGTGTGCAGCTCCCAAAGACTTTAATCTGCCCAGGATCTTCCCATCCCACGGAGCTGGGCTCATACCTCTTGGAAATGCAAAGCTGTTGGATTTAGTGCTTACTGGAAATGTACTCTGTGCGTGCCCTTCCTCCCCAGCCCTGATCGATGGCTCAGCCGCGGCTCGGGATCGATGGATCGATGGCTCCTCTGCCTCCCGGGACATCCGCGGGGCCACCGGGTCAGGCGTGGGGCTCAGCCTTCCCAGCCCCCGGTGTAAGGGGTGGCAGGAGCGTGGAGCTGCTCCCAGCTCGCTGCTCACACAGTGCCTGGCCTGGTGGACTCTGCTGAGTCTGGAAATGGGCTGGAATTCGATGGATTTCGAGCAATCCGGCTTCCAAAGCAGAGCCCAGGACTCAGCTTCCCTGTCTGGAAAATTGGTATTGGTGTATATTGTACTGCCAGAGCCAGAGAGCCAGAGGTCCTGGGATGAGGCAGAGGTCCTGGGATGAGGCAGAGGTCCTGGGATGAAGCAGGGCTGTATCCCAGATGTGCAGGGAGGCCGAAGGTGCAGCTGGGGCTGGCTGTCGGCGCAGGGGGGGACAGGCACGGCTCTGGGCCTGCCTGAAGCAGAAGGCAAAAGGTGCAAACAGGAGCTGTGGAGCATGCAGTGCTCCCATTAGCACAGGGCTGAATGGCAGCAGGGATGACTCAGTCCATGTCCCCCCACAAGGAGGATTCTCCAGTGATTCTCCGTGCACGGCCAGAGCCGCAAATCCCGGGAGCTAAAGCAGCCCCTGCCAGGAGTCACAGGGAGAGGTGCTGCTCCTGCTGCTTTTCATGGCCATCAGAGGGTACCAGGACCTTGCTATCCCTCTGTGCAGTGTCCCTGGACTGTCAAAGCCTTGTTCCCAGGATTGTTGTGGATGGGAGCGCTGAACCCATCCCTGGCAGAGCCAGTGCGCTGGGAGCGGGAGGCAGCTCTAGCTCGGCCAGGGCTGAGAGCTCACCCGGTGACTCTGTGGGAGTGTTTTCCCATCCTCATCCCCAGCAGTCCCGTCTGAGCCGTGAAACCCTGTTCTCGAGGCATTTCCTGGGAGATGGGAGGCTGGGAAGGTTGGTGTGAGCTATTGGTGTAAGGCACCAGCTCCCACAGAGCTCCTGGAGCAGCAGCATCTGTTTTCAGCCTGAGGAGCTTTCAGAATCCACGTGAATGGAGCAGTTCTGGAAAGAGTCGCTCTTTCAGAAGAACAAATTCCCTTTTTTGCACCTTTGGTGCATTGGTTCAGCAGCGTTTTCTGACAATGAAGGCTTTTTCATCTTTCTGACTGTGCCTTTCTGGGGCACTGCAGTGAACCCCTGTGAGGTGAAGGTGGAGTGGGGGCACTGCCTGTTAGGTGAATGCAGCAAGAAAAAATCCTAATCAGGAGTAAGATTTATAGTTGGCTGTCAGTAACCTAATCCACACTTTTCAGATTGGCCAGGGGACATTTCCAGCCTGCAAAACCGCCCTGCTGGGAGAAGACCTCGGGGTGGGCAGGTGGGTGCTCCCCACTTTCTGACCCTGTCCCCTCTCAGCAGTGGTTGCAGCAGCTCATCTCGAGCTGCTGATTCCCAAACCTGCCCTGTCTAATATTAATGTCTCAAGCTGACTAAGCCACAACTCAAGAGGCGATTAAATGGTGCAGGGCGAGAAGGCAGCACATCTTTCTTTTATCTTTCTTCTTTTCTTTTTTTTTTTTTTTGAAGGAGTTTAGACCGCTTATGTGAGTTTGGGATTATGGCCTGCTTTCCAGCTGATGTATGGAAATAATTCCTGGTGCTGAAGCAAAGTGGGATTGTTTGGGCAGCGAAAGGTGGGACTGGGGAGGGTAAAGCCCTCTGGAGTGGTTTGACAGATGTTCTAAAACCACGACAGAGCCTGGCTGGTCGTGAGCTCCCACTGTGGCAGACCTGTGGGTGAGCCCATCCCTTGTGCACCAGTTCCTTCCCTGGGCCTGGTTTTTGGGATTTCCCTCTCCTGAAGCAGGGTTGGTGTGCAGGGATGCCGCGGTGGGCAGCTCACTGGCATCCCTGGCAATGTCCCCAGCATCCCTGTGGTTGTCACCAGCATCTCTTGACGTCTCCAGTATCCCTGTGGATGCTTTTAGGACGTGACCATTCCCTTTCACAGAGGGGCAGAGCAGGGTGAGCACGCCCTGCTTTGTTCCTGGCCACGCTGAGGTGTCCGCAGTCACCTTCCCCAGCCGCTCTGGAATGAAAACAGCAGCACCTTCAGGATGGCCCCTGGAGGGGACATTCCCAAGGGCGGCATCCAGGTGATTCAGCGATTCCCGCACCCCTCCCCGGCGGCCCCGCTGCTCTCCGTGAGCATCTGCAGTCATTTCAATTCCTGCCCGGCACTACTGTGCTTAGCAAGCCTTTAATGCCGCTTTGACGAGCTGTGCAAGTATTACTTTTGTGAGGCGTGATCTGGTTGTGCTGAGTGCCATTAGCGCCTCATTACTGCGGGGCACACCTTCCCTCCCGGGCCGGGCATCCCCGGGCTCCAAGGAAACCTTCCTCGGTGTGCTGGGAATCCACACTCATCTCTGCTTTAAAAGCTGGTGATGGTAATCGCTGGGAGAGGATTCCTGATCCTCCCATGAATTTGTGCCTTTTTTAAGCTTCAGGAAACCCCACAATTGCTGTGGGATGGATTTTCTGGATAGCCTGAGCCTTCTGTGCTGGGTTTTGTTGTCAATGAGCTGCTCTCACACGGGGATCAAGCCTGGCTGCTCTGGCAGGTTGAGGGGGTCACACTGGATGACCTTTAAAGGTCCCTTCAACCCAAACTATGCTGTGATTCTGTGACAGCTCCCCCATCACCAGGGACACCTGCAGGGATGCGTGTCCTTGGTATTTGAAAAAAGCTTGCACAACAAGGAGTTGTTGGACTGACATGTAATATTTAGCAAAACACTTTGAATTATAAAATTCAGGAGGTTAATGATATATAATACCATGTTTATATGTGGTTATATTGAATTATAACAGGAGCAGGCAGAAGGAGCAGCTCACTGTGACCCGTTTCCCATCCCAGCAGTGCTCTGGGAGCACTGGGGGAGCTTTTCTGGCTGCAGAGGGCCGAGCTGAGGATGGGCAGAAAGGAGAGGAACAGTCCCTGCTCCCTCCAGCCCTCTGGGGGAGTTCATTGTGGGTTAGGACTGATGCAGATATGGGGGATACAGCCCCAAATCAGACGATCCTGATGCACCTCCAGCCTTGGCTCTCACTGCCAGGGCACTGAAACCTTTCCACAGCCGTGGTGTTGTCCTGCCCTCAGCCATTCCCAGGGCCCCATCAGCCCTGGGAGCCTGGGGGTGGCTGGGATCCTGTTCTGCAGAGCTGAGCACTATCCCAGCAATGTCCTGGCTGATAAATAATTGATCAGGCACTGGGTGTAAGTTGCCTTTGCCATGTTTTGTTTCTGCTCTGGACATCAGCGGGAGCTGAGGCGTCAAGGTCTGTGCCAGCTGCAGGAGGGCTGGGAGGTGTTGGTGGGGGGCAGGCACGGGAGTCTGAGCTGTGGGGCACCTCTGTGCCAGTGTCAGTGACCTCTGTAGTTGGCTTTAAGCCAGGTAAGGGCTCTAAGGCCACCAGAAGGGGACAGGTGGATGTGGAATGTTTTGTTCCCTGTCCTGTTCGCTGTTAAAAGCCCATGACAGTGTTAGAGGCACCTCCCGCCTGCTGGAGCCCTCTCCAGTGTGCCACAGGCTCACAGAATTCCTTCTTATTCCAGGGATTGTCAATAGTGGTACCTTTCAGGGTAGGGAAAGCCCCTCCTGAGTGCAGGAGCTGCTCTGCCAAGGGCAGTGTCTGAGCAGAGATGTGATGAGCATGGTCCTGGCGGGTGCAGGTGGGAATATGGAGCTGCTGGGATCTCTGAGCAGAACCCAAGAGGACTCTTCTGCCATGGATGAGCCTGGGAATTTGCGAGTAGCGCTCTCCCAACAGGGCACAGCAGAGAGTGAAGTGCCCTCTGCTCATAAAATATTGAAAAATCCTTGGAGCACAGAGTGCCTGGAGCTGGGGGGTTCCCACGGGGGCAGCACTTGTGCTGGCATGGGGAAGCATGGAATTATGTGTCTCCTTGTGCTGAGGAGGGCCCAGGAGGTCTTGTCAAATCCAGGGGTCAGCAGTGACCGAGCCCCCACCTGCCCTTCCCCAGCCCAGCCCGGCTGTTCCAATCCCTGCTGCCCGCACGGAGCATCCCCCCCCCAGGCCAGGAATGCTGCCCGCGGGAGGGGAGAGGCAGCGAGCAGGAGTGGTGCAGGCCTTGTGCTTAAAGTGTTTCTCATATGGAAAGCCACGTTCCCGGCCTGTTTCTGGCAGCTGCCCTGTCCGCTGGCTCCCTCCGCGCAAAGGCTTCTGCTGGCGCCTGGCCCGGCCGTTCCCAGAGCCCGACTCTGATTCATTGACTGGGTAGGATTACAGGAACTGGGGGAAATGCAGCAGGAAGGCTGCATTTGCCACCAAACTGGCGTTGGCTCTCAGTTTAGTTGCTGCTTTCCCACCTCCCAGGCTGGTGGCAGTGGATTTCCTTCACATCGATGCTCTGCGGGGTTTGCCCCTGGGCAGAGCTGTGGCACTTTGGGGTTCCAGGGGGGGTAACAGAGGAGTGTAAGCCAGGCTTATCCTAAAACTTACAGCATCAGGGGCTTGGATCCAGTCTGCTTCAGACTGTTTATTATAGTGGGATTTCTCATTACTCTGAGGTAAGGTCTTGGGTCCCAAATGCTGCCTGCACCCGGCTCCAGGTCGGAAAGCAGCAGGACCCAGGGGCTTGGGGCAGCAGCATCTTGGACAGCCAGCATCACTCACCTGCTCTTCCGTTTCCCTGGCACTGTTCTGAGCTCTTTTGCTTCCTTCTGAAGCAGGGCCTGATCAGCAGTGTCAGCATCAGGGTTCACTGCACAGGGATGAGCTGGGAGGTGGCTGCATGGCCAGGGCAAGACCTGCAGAGCTCCTCTCCCTCACCACAGAGGGCCAGACTCGTGCTCCCCCCAACAGAGCTGCTCAGCTCCCCGTTTCCACGCAGAACTTCATCTTCCCAACCTGATCACACCCCTGCTGAGCTCTCTCCCTCGGGTCTGTGCCCCAGAGTGACCCAACGAGCTGCCCCCCTCCGGCCATCGTGGTGACACTTGGGTGAGGGTCAGCCCGGGGGCCGTGCCGGGGTCACTCCCCCCTCGGAGGCCCTTCCCGGGTGCCGAGGACACCCACGCCCGGCAGGGCTCGGTGCGGAGACAACTCGTCCAAGCACAGAGCGGAGCCAGGGATGTGCTAGCGCGGAGCAGAGCCAAGACAGGCAGGATGGGGTTACTTCAGGACACGGCGCTGGCCTCCGCCGCTCCCTGCGAAGGGTGGGATGGGTGTTTCTCCTTTTTTTCTCTCCTTTTTTCCATCCTGGCTGTCTGGAAGCGCGGGGCAGAGCCGAGCCCCGCTCCCCTGCACAAACTGACCAGCGAGGACGAGGGGCAGGGTCTCGTGGTGAGGTTTGAGCCGAGTGTCCCTTGAGCAGGGGCTGTTTCTGCCTGTGTTTGTCCCTGTGTGTTCATTGTGGTGGGGCCTCAGCTCCTGCCTGCTCCAGTGCTGGGCACCAGGCGGGATCAGCCCTGCCAGCACTCCTGTCTGCTTCCAGCTGGATATTTTGCTTAAATGTCCAGCTCCTGGAGTCAGGTGGATAAGGGCAATTCCCAAATTCCATGTTGAATAGAGGGCTGTGCTGCCCCTGGCTGCAGAGGAAGAAGGTCCCAGGCCTGCTGGGGGATGCAGTAGCAGTACAGTGGGACAAGCTGTGGGATACAGCTCTTTGCAGGGCAGACACAATCTCCTCGTGCAGGCACAGCTTCAGTGGGACCAGCATTCCCTTTTTTTGGTGTTTGCCATGACAGCACTTCCAGCTGGTGCAAAACAGCTTTGGTGTGACTGTGTCGCCCTGGGGATGGGATTTGGGGCGGGACGGGATGGGTGAGAGCCCCATTCATTTCATTGTCCTGAAGAATCCTAGAAACTGGCTTAACTGAGTGCCTGAGTGCCTCTTAGAGAACCCTTGGAGCAGTCTCCTTTTCCATCCCCAGGTCTCCCTCTCCCACAGCTTCAGCAGGCAGGGTCAGGCCAGTCCACAGGAGTCCTGCAGCCCCTGGAGCTGGAGCTCAGCGTTTGGGAGCCGGGTATTCGCTGGAGCCTTGGGATGGGCTGAGCTCAGCCCCCCCCCAGCTGCTCGGAGCCTTCCTCCCACGCAGCCCTCCCGAGAGGCAGCGGCTGCACGGAGCCGTGGGCAGGAGCCAGGCGCAGCTGCGAGAGCCTCTCCCTGCCCCGGGCACCCGCGGTGGTCCAGGGGCCGCGTTCAGGATGCTTGGGGGGTGGAAATAGGATGATTGCTCATCCCACCCCTTCTCTTCTCTGCGTTTGTCGAGTCCTATTCTCTGTTGCTCATGAGAAGCTGCCCCCAGCCCCTGGGTTGGGTTGATCAGCTCCTCGTGGCAGCGCCCAAGGGAAGGCGGGAGCAGAGGCTGGTCAGACCCGGCCCAGAGTGAACGGTTCAACCTCAAAATCTGCCTCCCCAGCCGTGGCAGGGACGTGCACGAGCAGGCAAGTGGCACAGGGTTGTGTCTGACACCAAACAGCTCGTGTGGGACCAGCCTGTGGGGACAGGGAAGTGAAGGGTCTTTGGTTTGTAGCAGCACGACCCGTCCTTTGCACTCTGGGAGAGCAAAGCCAGAGAAGGGGGAAATCTTGCATCCAGCCCCGTGTGCTCCCAGGAACCCCAAGGGCTGCCATCCCCTGTCACCCCATGGCACTGGGGGCCACATTCCTACAGCCTGTGTGGAGTTACCCCCCTGCAGCCCATTCCTGCTGTCTGGGGGCTGGATTCGGATGGGTTCAGCCACCCTTGGTAGCCAGAGGGCTCCTAACGTTGCTGAGGGGTGAGGAAGGAGCCGAGGTCTCCTGGGATCCCCTCTCTCGTGCCTGCCTTCCCCCGGCCAGGGCTCCCACATACCTTCCCCGAGACCACAGCGGAGCTGCAAAGCACTTCCTCTTACCAGGATATTTATTGCTAAATATATGAATCTGGGAGCCTGCGGAGCGTGAAATTAGGAACAAATGTAAAAAGGAGGTCTAGACAGGAATTGTTCAGCTTATGGGCCTCCGCATGCTCTGCTTTCCTCCCCCTTTGCACGCCGGAGGGTTTAATGCTTCCAGGTATGCGGCTTTAATCGGAGAAGTCTGTTTGGGGAGGGGAAAAGGGAGAAATGCAAATGGTCCCGCTCCGGGGGCAGCAGTGGCGGCGATGCCACGTCTGGCTGGGCGCGGCTGGACAGGAACCGTGAAAATGGGCTCGGTGCAAGCCTCGCTTGTGCCCCGGGGCTTTAATTAATGGGTGGGAAAGGCGGGGAGCCCTCCCTGGCACGGCCCTGCCCGCAGCCTCCCGTCTCGGGCCGGCAGGGAGATGCTGATCCTCTCTGATGGGTGCAGCGCCCATCCCCGAGAGCCTGCAGGGCTGAGTGTGGCCACCCCAGAGCCAGGTTCCTGTGCCCACCCTGCCCTTGGCTCCGGGGGAGCGTGGGGATTGCAGATGGGAGCGGCAAAGGACCCAGGGATGGGCATTTCCAGCCGGCACCCGGTCCAGCTGAGCGCCTCCATCCCTCTTTAAACAGCAGCCAGAGCTCCTAAATCACTAATGCATCGCTTGCAAACCCTTCCCATGGCTGTGTTGCTCCGCCTGAGCCTCCTGAGAACGTTTTCCCCGAGGAATGAGGGCAGGATTTGGCCCGGCTCTTGCCCCGTGGCCGCGCGGTGCGAGAAGCCGTCGAGCCGTCGGGATAAATTCCCTTCCCTCCTCCCGAGCTCAGCAGCAACATAAAACGTGATACTGCTTTATCCATTCAGCACTCACCCAACTTTAGCAGGACATTAAGTGCCTGAAAATATGGCAGGGATTTATTTTCTTTGGAAGCAGGTTAAATCCCTGACAGATACAGTTGCTTTTCCTCAGGTGCTGAAGTAATTTGGGGCTGGGGTGGCTGGTTTTTGGTTTAACCCGATAGCACGAGCTGGGAGCCAGCTTTGTTAAAGCACTTGTAGAGTAGGTGGTCAGGGTAGGATTTCTCCCTTAATTTATGTTGCTTCTGCTGTTCCCAGCCCGAACTCAAAGGTTGCTGGGGCTTTATTTGCACCAGTTTTAGTGCAAATAAATTTAGTGCAATGTCCCTGTAGCTGCTGGCAGGTGTGAGCAGGGGATGCTCCCCAGCATCCTTCCTGTGGCAGAAATCTGTGTCTTACCCTGCGTGGGATGGGGAGGAATTCAAGCCCTCCCATGAGTATTCAAGGGAGGGATGCTGAGAGCAAACCTGAGTTGGCGTTGCGGGGCTGGTGCTGCGCAGGATGTGCGACATCTGCCCTCTGGGAGAGCCCAGCAGTGCCAGGGGCAGGGTCCTTCCACTGCTCCCAGAGCTGTGTCAGCTCCCAAGGGGCATTCCAGGGAGAGAAGGGTGCTGGTGGTCCCCCAAAATGCAAACACGGAGCCAAGCTGAGCCACAGCGTCTCTGTGATGTCCAGTGCGGTGTCCCAGCCACACCATTTGCTGTGGGGGGAGAGAGAACAGCTCGCCTGGGGCTGTCACAAGCATCATCCCAGGGTGTCCCCACAGTCCCCCAACACCATGGCTTGGCCATGGTGAAGTGGAGGATCCAGGTGCCTCAAACACATCCCGGTCTGAGGGAGGGAAGCATCTTGGTCCCTGCGGTCATTAGAGGCTCACTTTGCAGCTCCGGTTATTCCAAATTAAAATACCACATTGTTTTCAGGGGGAAAATGGATTATAGGCTCAGAGAAAAATGTGTACAGCTCAGAAATCCTTATTGCAAGGCTCCTTCTCCCATCACCGAAGCCCTGGGAGGGTGCCCTGGGTGTCACAGGTCCTGTGCAGAAGGTTTTATTTCCCCTGGGTCCCCCTCCCGAGTGCAGAAGATCTCGATGTGACCCCAGAGCTGTTTCTCACTCAATCTCTCACCCACTGCACGAAGCTTTTTTTGACCCTTGCACCTGCAGGGTGGCATTTAGGGGGGGACAGGGACTCCCTGACGACTATCCACAGGTGCCCAGCACAGGAGTCTGCCCTCATCCTGCCCCACAGAGCTCTCCTGGTTTCTGATCCACTTCAAATGGGGGTGAGCAGTGGGTTTGGGGCTCTGCAGCCCAGCCCCAGCCCCCTCTGCACCCCCTCAGCCCTGCACTGTCTTCCGCAGGCTGTTAATGGAGAGGAGGGCGGATGACAGCCGGGACCGTGGTCATCACAGGCGGAATATTAGCGACTGTCATTTTACTCTGTATCATCGCCGTCCTCTGCTA
This sequence comes from Ptilonorhynchus violaceus, assembly GCA_013397565.1. Classification (NCBI taxonomy): domain Eukaryota; kingdom Metazoa; phylum Chordata; class Aves; order Passeriformes; family Ptilonorhynchidae; genus Ptilonorhynchus; species Ptilonorhynchus violaceus. Next base: position 1,938,949 of record VZRJ01012559.1, read on the forward strand.
CTGTAGGCTCCAGGTAAGGCCGGGGCTGTGGCCCCAAGGGGCGCTGCAGCAGGGAGGGCAGCCCGGGGCTGGCGGGGTGGGAGCTTTGGGGTGCCANCTTTGGGGTGCCAGCCGAGCCGCTCCCGTTTCAGTACTACTGCTGCAAGAAGGATGAATCCGAGGAGGACGAGGAGGAGCCCGACTTCGCCGTGCACTCCCACATCCCTCCGCTGCACTGCAACCGCAACGTGGTCCTGACCAACGGCCCCTCCCTCTACTCCTCATCCCCCTTCGCCAAGAAACCAGCCCAGAGCCGGCCCAGCTGCCCCAGCTGCGCTCCCTACGAGACCCCCACCTCCTTCCTCCAGGAGTCCCCCAGCTCCTTCCTCCAGGAGCCCCCCAGCTCCTTCCTCCAGGAGCCTCCCGCCTCCTTCCTCCAGGAGCCCCCCACCTTCTTCCTGCAGGAGCCCCCCGAGGAGCTGCACAACGGGGGGGACCGGGTGAGCTACAAGACGGTGAGCCAGGAGGATCTGGCTCTGCCCGTGTCCAACCTGCAGGCGCTCAATCCCAACCGGCTCTCGGCCATGCGGGAAGCGTTCTCCCGGAGCCGCAGCATCAGCACCGATGTGTGATGTGCTGCCTGCCCGCCCCGCCCCGAGCGTCCCCGAGCGCCTCCCCGGGGCTTTGGACAGCGGGAAGGACTGGGTGAAATTCGTGGG
>VZRJ01012559.1:1939705-1967779 GCA_013397565.1 Ptilonorhynchus violaceus
ATGTATTTCTGCGGTCCAGCGAGATAAAGGGGTAGCAAAGCAACCCCAGAAGGGGAGCGCGGGGGTGCTGCTGGAACGTGGGGTTTTCCAGCGCTGCGTTGCTTTCTTTTTTCTTTTATAAAGAGGATTTTGATATTGAGCATCCTTTTCTACAGAGGAGTTGCCCCTCCTCAGCATTCGGCCGGAGCGCCGGGGGATGGTGAGCGAGCGATGGGGCCCGGGGGTGGCTGCGAAATGGCTCGTGCTGCAGGTCAGCAGCCAGCTGCTGGTGTCACGTGGGGGCCCTAGAATGCACACACACCCCCCCACTCATCCCAAATGGTCCCCTGGCAAAGCAGGGCTTGCGTTGCCCACCCTTCTGCCACCCCGTCCTGCACCGCTCCCTGCTGCAGCCATGGGGTGAGGGGGGTGTGTGTGAGTGTGCACAGCTCTGCACTGTTCCCAGCCCATCCCACTCCTCAAGCCAGGTATTAATTCCCGGGGGACAGGCACAATCCCCTCAGGGTTAGGATGGGGGATGGGCACACAGCCTGTCCCTGCCCCTGGAGCCCCTGGAGCGGCCCCACAGACCCCCTGAAGGAGCTGGGCTGTGGGGGCAAGACCACTGCATTAGGCAGCTGTGGAAATGGCACGCAGCACACCTTGGGATGGAGGAATATCCCTCTGGATAATCAGCATCCCTGCTCCAAGTAATGCCATACACAACTTCTGACAGAGGGCTCCGTGTCACGAGGGTCACCGTGTGCCCATCCCCTGCACGCTCATTTTTACACGCATTCATTTGTTTGGGATTTTTAACAACAAAAAAAAAGACACTTTCTCTCCATCCAGCAAAGTCTCAAAACACTTTCAGATTTAGGCAAAACCTCCTATTTGCATTTTCCATTGAGCCATTTCCCATGGCCGGGCAGCCTGGCTGTGGCACCAGCTCTGTCCCTGCTCCTCCAGCCACGCTGGACCTGGCCCCAACAGCGCTGGCAGAGCAGCAGGCACAGAGCTGGGCACAGGGCTGGGCACAGAGCTGGTCCCCAAGTGTGTCCCTGTGCACCAGACGTGCTGCAAAGGAGCCCTTGGGGTAACTCAGTGCTTTAGGGGAGGAATTGCAGCGGTGAGGGAGCTCCTGCTCTGTCTCCATCCCTCCCCTCCCACCCCACCACGCTCCCTGTGACAGAACACCCTGTTTCTCCTGGACTGGGCATTATTCAGGTTAAAAGCATCCCCTGGGGACGGCTGGGGCGAGGCTGGACTGGCTGCACAGAGACTCCCACGGCCTCAGCGCTGTGCTCCAGGGCGATCTTCCTTTTCCAAGATGTTACGGGAAGAAGCGGCCGTGGCTCCAGCCCCCTCGGCTCACGGACACTGGGTGGAGCCCGGCTGGGTGTTTTACTCTGAACCACGAGGGCTTTTAACTCCGCAGGAGATCTTTTGAAGTACGAGTCAGTCTTTGCAAATGAGTATCTTCGACTTTCTCGGCCCTGTGGTGCTGCATCCCGGGAGAACAATCCCTCTGCTCCACAGGGATGCAGCCCCTCGGGCCATGCTCCCATGTACAGTTCTCACTGGGGTTTGTTTCCACGCCTTGAGCCCTTCTCTTCCCCTTTCTTGTGATTTCTCCTACTCCCCTTCCTTTCTTCCTTGTTTTCCTCGTTTCTTTCCCTTGTAGCTTGGAAACTCAGCCAACGGCTGGCTTTCACTAACCTTCACCTGCTGAGCTGTTGTACAGGACTTTGGGAATCTCAGATTTGGGGGGGGGGAAGTCAAAAAAGAAAAAAAAAAAAAAAATAAACTACTTTGGCTTNAAAAAAAAAAAGAAATAAACTACTTTGACATGGGTTTTGAGGGGTTTTTTTTGTCCTTGCATCTGCAGTCATGGGGTGGTGTTTGCAAAGCTCTCAGGAGCTCCCTGCTGCTGAGGGAGTGATGCAGCAGCACTTGGGGTGCACATACCACTTAGGGGATGCTAAAGAGCCTTTGGCCTGGACTTGGGGGCGTCACACGTGAGAAAACACAGAGCAATAACCCCTTGGGAGCACAGAAAGTCCCTTTTCTTACCTGCACCATATGAAGTCTCTTTGCTCACAAACCCCTGAGGAGCTTCAGGGCTGCAGCTTCTAAAGCCACAGAACCCCAAAGGGCCCCTAACAGTCCCAAAATCCCCCCACTGTTGGGGCTTTCCCTTGCACCACTGTCCAAGGAGCTGTGATTCCCCCTGACTTTCAGCTGGGCACCAGCAAGTCCACAGCCCCAGTCCCAGTATTCCCAGCACTCCACTACAAACTGGAGAATAAAACAAAATACCACCATAAATATGACAACTTTATTAAAATATACATATGAGTACAAATTAATGATTATGTGGATAAAGTTCACTGTCTGTAAACAAATATATTAAAAAAGAGCACGTCTTTTTTGTGATATAAAGTGCAGTTATGTTTCCATATTATATACAATATGTCAGCATCGGGGGGGGTTGTAAGGACTATGAAACTAACATTTGGTTATAAGATAAAATTCTCTGAAAAAGTATACACCTACATATTACAAAAAAGGGGCTGGAGTTCATTTGACAAACGAGCTTCCCACCACATTAATTCAGCTACGGAGAGCGTGCAGGTCTCGGGATAAACCGGGAGAGAGGCACCGACCCCCTTTGTGAAGGGAAACTTGCACTTCCCAGAGTTCACCCCGTCCCCTCGCCAACCCCAAACTTGCACAGAGGGAGGAAAACCAAAGGACAACACCTTGGCTGTACCTGGAGTTCGGGGGAATCAAATATACACGACTTTATGTACAGCTCTGATCCCCGGGTTGGGGGGGGTGCTCCCAACGTCCAGCGGCGCCGCCGGCACCGTCCCTGCGCTCGGGAGCGGGAGAGGGGTTCTGCGTGGCCGGGGACAGACAAACCGGGCCGAAGGCATCCTGGTCAGCAGTGTGTGGGGTGTGTGGCTAAGTGGAGGGTGGAGCCCCGGCCCGGGGGAGCCCGGCCCTAGGAGTGGGGCGCGCGGCAGGAGCGGCAGCACGCCTTGCTGTAGTACCAGTGGCTGCACAGGTTCACCTTGATGGCCAGGGCGCAGTTGGTTCCTGCCTGGTCCTGGCAGCTGTCGTCTGGCAGAGGGAAAACACAAGGAAAAGGAAAGGGATGTAAAGCACTGTGAGCTCATGGGTTCGTTTTGCCCCCTACGCAGCTCTAAATGCCGCGGGATGAGCGACAGCACCAGCCATGCTGTGGCTGCCACCTCCCCGATGGCATTCCCTGGAAAACACCATGGAGCTTCCCCGTAAATATCATTGTCAACCTGGGCAAAGGCACGAGCAGGTTGACCTGTTCCATCACACCTGGCCAGGCTTGGGGGGTCTGATTTGGTCCCAGCCCTGAAGCTCAATCTCTTTCCTGTGAAACAGAGCTGCCCTGGGATTGCTGGAGCCACCAAGGGACCTGGAACTGAGGTGTCCCCAAGCCAAGGGCCTCCCCTGGTAGGGCACGGAGTGACCCCAACATATTCACAATTTCTGCCAAAGAAGCAATTTGAGAAAGGGAATGGGAATCCAGCAGTGTCACAGCCAGAGTTAGGGGGGAAATTGAGATGCTGGAGACAGGGAGGAGGCCAGAGGCTGCTGCAACACTCTCCCAGCTCCTTTCAGAGCAATATTTTGCTTCAAACCCATAGGATTTATAGTTTTGTATATATATATTTTACTTAAAATCCATAGGATGCGTGAAACTAGGCTGCTTCCAGGGCAGGGTGGCCACGAGGCAACTCCCAACCTCCATGCCCCATCCCAGATCCCAGAGGAATGGGCAGCTCAGAGCACCCAGTGGGGCCGGAGCTGAGCCAGGAGCTGGCCCCAAATTTGTCTCCCACTTTCATGCTTTTCTCCCACACTGTCCTTATTCCCAAATCCTATTAAAGGATTAGAACCGCGTGTTTGCTAAAGATCACAGGGACTTGGAGCCAGCAGACGAGTCAGATAACGAGATAGTTACAAATCCCACAGGACACCCGAAGACCAAAAATCATTAAAATAATGGCACAGATGAAACTTCCTCGGCTCTAGCTGGAATCTTACAGAAGCAGCTCCCAAGTCAGCTCTGAAAAGGCCCCTTTTATCTTCAGGTCAGAGCACACTGCTTCTGAACTCTTCCCTTAATTCATCTCCAGAAACAGCCAGTGCGTGGCCCCCACTACTTGGGCACAGAGGGAGAGCTCTCCCTGTACATCCTCCCTGGATGAATATCCAAATGGGGCAGTGGAAGATAAGATGCTGGCGGTGCTGCTTGGGGGGATCCATGGGAATTCAAGGCCACGGGGCGGTGGGGCTCACCTGGGGGCTCTGTGGGGCAGGGCTGCAGGTCACAGGTCTGTTTGCCCACCGGCTTCACCAGCGGGTCACAGCCCCGCACGATGTCCTTCCCTTGGTAGCACTTCACATCCCGCATCCTCACGCCGATCCCACAGGTTTTTGTGCACTGGGGGACAGAGAGAGGGGGTGAGGCAAGACCCTCCAGCCATCCCAGGGGGCTGTGCTGGGCCAGAACCTGCTCTCTGGAGATGTTAGGGCAGGAGGAGAACTCTTCCCCTGGCTGAATGTCACATCTCAGTGCCACACTGCTGGCCCTTTGCTCTGTCTTTGCTGCCAGCACCACCAGCTTGTGCCCAGGGATGGATGGAAGTGGTACCATCCCCTGGCACTGACATCCTCCTTCTCCTGCTGCTGCCCTTCACGAGGGACAACAAACAAGCTGGCCCAGTCCAGGTGATGCTCTGTAGGACCAGGGTGGCTGCAGCCACCCCAAGGCCGTGGGACCCCCAGAGCACCCCGGGAGTGGGGCTGTGGAGTCTCTGTGCATCAACTGTGGGGTTGTGGAGCCGCTGCTGGGCCCAGCACTCGCTCCCTGCTGCCCTTTGGATGCCTCATGGAGCTGGGATTACAGCAGGGCTGCTTTGGCTAATTATAGGCTGTGATGATGGTTTGCAAGACTAAACAAAACGAGGCGCCTGGAGCTCGGATGAGGGAGGCTGCACTCAGGAGGGCTTGCAGGAAGCCCACGCTCGCTGGGTTTAGCCCCTTGGCCACCCAACCCCGGCTGCCTTTCAGACTCTGCAGGGTGCTGGGGCAACCTGTGCTCTCAGAGCATCCCTAACTCCTGCATCCCCAGGGCAGCCACCCCATGGGCTCCATGCACACCCCCAGCCACACTCCCAGCAGTGGTGAAAAGAGGGGAAAAATGAAAATAAAGCTACAGCTGACCCCAACACCCCCTCTCAATCCTGCTCTCACTGAGCACAGTCAGTCCCATTGGCACCATGGCAGGGCAGGATTTCTACCCCGAGCTGCCAGTGCAGCAGAAGCCCCTGGGGCGCTCTCTCAGGGAGAGATTCACCCATCTCCCGGGGGGATTCTGCAGGCAGTGGGACCCTTGGTACAAAGGGACGGGGCACCACACACGTGGGGCTCCCTCCCCGCTCACCTCGGACCAGGGGGTGGTGTACCACTTGAAGCAGGGCCGCTCGAAGCACGTGCTCTCCTCCACGGGCTTCTTGGCCACGTCGCAGTCAGCAGGGTTGCGGGTCTTGATCTTGCCATTGACAATCTCCAGGCAGAGCACGATCCTCTTCTTCACGCCCCGGCCGCACGTCGTGTTGCACTGCGGGGTCACAACCGGGGCCGCCTGAGACCTGCACGCCCCACCCCGACCCCGCATCCCAAAGCACCCCCTGCCCCATGGGGGGCTGCACTCACCCGCTCCCAGTCCTGCGCCAGCCAGTGCGAGGGGCAGTTCTTGTCCCCGCAGGGGTGGATGGCCAGGGGCTTGGCGTCCAGGTTGCACTGGGACTCGGGCACCACGCGCCCGTCGCTGGTTTTGCAGTACACGTGCCGGATCATCCTGCCCTGCCCGCAGCCGCCGCTGCACTGCAACCACAGCGGGCACTCAGCGCCGGGGCGCCACCGGGATCCACCCCTGAGCCACCCCACAGCAGGGACACAGCTCCCACAGGGCTCAGCTGCCTCCCCACACCCGCCTTCCCCAAAGCTCAGAGGGATTTTGGGGGCTCGGCTTAAAACGGCCACAGGGAAGCTCAGCGGATCCTTCCCGCAGCCAACGCAGATTCCGTCATCGCGGAATCACAGAATGGTTTGGGTTGGAAGGGACCTTAAAGATCATCTCATTCCAACCCCATGCCATGGGCAGGGACACTTTCCGCTAGACCTGTTTTCTCCAAGCGCTGGGCCTTCAGCACTTCCAGGAATGGGGAATCCACAGCTTCACTGGGCACCCTGTGCCAGTGCCATGGCCCCATCAACACCCAGCATCTCTCAGGACAGGAAAAAAGGGGAAGCACCACGAGCAGGGAACCGCGGGGTGGCTCCCAAAGAGGCAAAAAGGGGACCAAGGAGGTGGCTGCAAATATTGAGCCCCTACTGCCCGGAGCAGCCAGCGCGCACTCCCCGGCGCTCCCGCGGCCGCTCTTGCAGAGACTCTCGGTGTTTCCTAGCGCTGCTGCTGCCATGGAAACTACTTATTTTTAGCTGATGTGAATGTATCAAAACCTGGGTAAAAATAGCTTGGGATGGAGGGGGTCTCTGGAACAGAATTGTGCAGGAAGGGAAAAAGCCGGAGGGAGAAAGAAAAAAAAAAGAGAGAGCAAAAGAGAATAGAAAATACGGGGGAAATAAAAATAGGGGAAAGGGGAAAGGAGAAAAGAAAAAAGGAAAGGGGGGAAATGGGAAAAGAGAACGGGGAAAAGGTAAAAATAAGAAGAGGGAAAAGGGAGTTAAGAGGTTCAATTTCTGGGCACGGAGCATCAGCCTTGCCAAGGAATGCTGTGCAGCAGACAGACAAGAGGATTTTGACACCCACTAAGGCCCTCAGCCAGGTCTCTCAGGGTTTAACCCCTCTTGCACCACGGCCCCCGCAAGGCAGGAGCCTCAAGGAGAACCTAGGGGGAACCAACAGGATCCATCGGGATGCTGGATCACGCACAGTGCCTGAGCCAGGGCGGTCAGTCAGGGTGACTCGGGGTGACAGAGGTGACACGGGGAGAGCCGAAGCAGCGGAATTGTTTGGAGGCCGGCTCCCAGCGCAGGCTGCCTGCGGGTTTGTGGGATCTGGGGGCTGCCAGGGATGATGAGCCCAACCCCAAAACCCCCAGCGCCAGGGACGAGCCAGCGGTGGGGCACGACGGCCACTCGTGCGGGCTCTCACCGGTCCCCAGTCGGACACCGTCCACTGCCGGTCACAGGGTGGCCCCGTGCAGTTCTTCTCGGCCAGGGGCCGGGCGTTGGCGTCGCAGAGCTTCTCCTCCTCCGAGCAGCGGATGTCCCTGGTCACCACGCTCCGCTCCCCGCACCGGGCCGAGCACTGCCGGGAGGGGACGGGCACAGCGTCAGCCGGGGACAGCGGGAACTGCCCGCTGCTGCCTTCCAGGTTGGGGTTTTTCCCATATTTTAACATTAAAAAGCACACACACTGCAAATGCACAAATGACTCCTCCCCAAACCCTCTCCACAGCTTCAGCCATCAGCTCAAGGTGCAGGAGGGTTTCGCCCTGCCCGGGTGCTGCGCTCTGCCGGGCGATGCCAGAGGGTGGAAACCAGAGGCTCCGGGAATGCCTGAGCAGGGCTGAGCAGTTTTAGCTGTCACTTAGAGACAGGGTGAGATCTCCCTCGCCTCCTTCCCAGGAACAGCCAGCTCCTTTCCACCTCTTTGGAGAGTGTCTTCCCCCCGCCCCAGCCGCACAACTGAGATTTTCATGCTGCGGATAAATTTGGCACCGCGCAGCCCGGTGACATTATTTAGAACTGGATTTGAGTTACTACAGTCTCACACACACACATTTGCTCCATGCATAACGTAAAGCAGGGAAAAGTGTCAACAGCACAGGGCCCAGACGCACCGTGCCGAGATGTTAATCCTCAGAGCCCTGAAATGTGCTTTTTTTAATGCCTATTTCCCCAGCCAACTTGGCACCCCACCTCAGATGGGATCCAAAGGAGATTAGCTTTGCTGCTGGCTAAGAACAATCCACTCCAGCACTGTCTCAAGCAATCTGTCCCTGACAAAGGCTGGAGGAGAATACAGATTTCTGTAAAATAAGCCGCTCCAGTTTGCTATGCCGGACAAAATAACGCTCCAGCACGTGCTCAGGGAGCTCCTCTCTCCCAGCTGGGAAAGCCAAAACATCCTGCACCACCAGGGAATGCACCAGCCCCTCCGTCAGCTCCAGGGAAATGATGCACACCAGCTTGCAGAGGAATGGAGACGTTTAAATTATGACTAAGAAGAGTTTTGGGAGCTTCCCAGGAGGAAGAGTCGTATTCCTCACGATGTAAACCGTGGGGCAGGCTGGCACCCACGGACAGCTCAGCTCAGAGCTCGGGCTGCCCTTGCTTGGCTGAGGCCTGTGCTTGATTTGGGAAGAGGCACCCCGAGGAAGCAGCACTAGTTTGGTTGTTTCCATGGATTTGTGTTTGTAGCGGATGTGCTGGAGCACTGTCCATGCCTGGGAAGGAATTCAGGGGCACAAACCCTTTCCGTAGGTTTTTCCAAGCAAACCAATGAACAGGACAGCACTGCACCTCCCCAAACCATCTCCCAGTGGCTTTGGGGATCGGCTTAAGGCACATCTGGGAAAAGGTTTCATTCTGCACGTGGCGCAGAGAAATTGGAGGCGAAGAAGGGAAGTTTATAGGGATGTAATTCAGGTGTGAGTCGGGATGGCCTTCCTGGCACGTTGGGTTTGAAGAGGCTGCCAAGGAAGTCATGATGGGAGGATTCCTGCCCTACCTCAGTGAGGTGGCACCCTGTGAGAGACCGCTGGCAATGGCCTCCCACCCTAGATGGGAGCCAGGCCTTCATTTTAGGGGGGAAAATACGGGTGCACATTGACCCAAATGCAGTGTTGTGACAAGACGATGGCTATGGATGAGCACAAACTGGGAAAGGAAGAGAAGCACGGGCACAGGCGCCGCCCCTCAGCACGGCAGGACCCACCTCAGACCACTCGGACATCTCCCACTGGGGCCCGCAGGCCGGGTTCTTGCAGACCTTGCGCTCGTCGGGCCGGGCGATGTCGGCGGACTCGCACAGGTCGCTGTACACGGAGCTGTCGAAGCCCGGCGAGATCATCTTCCAGCAGCGCACGATGCGGAACTGGTAGCCCTCCCCGCACGTCCGGGAGCACTCGCTCCAGCTGCTGGTCTCCCACCTGCGGGGGGACAGAGCCGTCACACGGCTGGACAGTGGCCGGAGCGTCCCACGGGAAACCCCTGCCCGCTCCGGGCCGGAGGGAGATGCTGCAGTGAGTGAGCTGCCGACACGAGAGAGGTTTTCCCGAGGGATGGGAAGTACCAGCATACGTTGGGCTCACCCTGCAGAGCCCAGCTCATGCCCGCAGCTGAAAGCAGCTTGTCAAGGGGACGGGTGGCATGGGCGGCCTGGCCCCGTGTCCCCGGTGACAAGTGAGGGTTTGTCACCCCAGGCTCTGTGCCAGCACATTTCTCCATCGGGCTTTTTGCCCGTGTCTGACCTCGCTTTTGTGCCTGCTCAGCTGAAGTACGGACAGGATACAACATCCATCACCCTGCAGATCCCGGCAGGAATGGCACACAGAGCTGCCCCGGCCCCGGCGGGACGCACGCTCGTGTCCCACCGTCAGTCTGACTCGGCTAAGCGCTTGTGACAGGCTGGAAGAGCTGGGATCTGCTCCAAGCACTGCCTGTCCTTTGCTGTCCCCTGCCAGCACTGTCCTGACAGGAGAGGAGCAGCTTGTAAACCGAGGAAAAAGACATAAAAGGTCAAGTTTACAGTACGGCAACTTTATAGCTATTCAAGAGTGAGCCAAAAATCTAAAAATCAGAATTCCCAGCTCCTCTGGATGTAGGGCTGCCCCATGCAGCCCCCCACTGCTGTCGTTCTCTGAGCAGGAGAGCACCATCCTCAGCTGCCCACAGGCCTCACACCCCACGTGGGGCTCCAGGCACAACAAGCAGCCCTAGGGAGATGTCACACATTTGGAGATGTCACACATTTAGAGGTGTCACCTCAATTCAGAAGGGAGATGACATGAAGGTCTTCCCCATCCAGATCACACAAATTTAACACTTTCTGTTGGAAAAGCATCGCCAGCCCATGCATCTTCCCATCTGCCCAAGTGCTAGGGAAAATGCTGGATGCCTCATTTGAGCTCCCAGTGCTCCCAGTTTACCCACTGCAGGGCTGGAATCACTGGTGAATCACAGAGCAGCTCTTCTCCCTTACAGGGCAGGCCCCTGGAGCTGGAACAACACAGCCATAAGGAGGGACAGCTTTATAAAACACTAGTGGGAGAATCTAAGCACAGAGAGTACCCTAATGCTTGTTCTAAAAAATCACAGAGTTCTTGCAAACAGAGATTCCAGTCCCCATGGTGCCATAGGAAGGGGACGTTCCCAGCAGCACCATTCACCTCCCCACGGTTTTCTTGCCTCAGCTGCAGCCTCCGGACAGCCTCAGCCCTAACGTGAGAGTTTCCAGGAGATCTTATACTCCATGTGCTTCCTACCTGTCCCCCTTCACAATCACCTGAGCACTCTCCAGGAGCCATCCCTGGCATCACTGTGCTCTTGCTTTGCACAGTTCACACCATTCCAGGGCATGGATCCAACAGCTTTACTCTTCCCTTTCCCCCGTGATAGTCTGACACCATCACAGCCATAAAATAGAATGGGATATCCTGAGTGGCCAATCCCCTCCCCATGACAGACTCGGGTCTGTCCTGCCCACAACCTGTGTCCTGCCCAAACCTCCCAACCAGCACAGTGGAGTTGTCCAGAGCTGGACAGCCTGGCTCTGGACAGCCTGGCTCCGGACAGCCTGGCTCCGGACAGCCTGGCTCCAGGCTGTGGTCACTGTTTGGATAAGGAGCCACATCAGAAGGAAAACTTTCCAAAGGACTTCCAGCACAAGTTCCTCTCCACACCAGCTCTTGCCCCAGCACAAGCAAACCTCGGTGGTGTTCAGGATGCCGGAGGGACCACAGGGCTGGATTTGTGGCGCAGTTTGCAAGCCCAGCCCTTCCTCCCAATTCACACACATTCTCCATGTGCCAGGCAGGGCAGGATGATCCTGCACTGCCCAAAGCTGGACTTGGTAGGAGCTCCAGGTGCCAACTCTGCCAGGATTTATGGAAGTTTTCACCCAGCAGCTCGAGCTAAAAGGACTCGGGAGGAAATTCTTGCTGCATCCCAGCGTAGCCCGGACAGATGGAACTGAGGGAGGAGGGATGGGGGTGCTATGGGCCAGCCCTGCTGCCCCCCCCTCAAATCCACACTGACCCCCCTCCCCAAAGACACCCAAGGCAGAGAAAGAGTGCCCTGGCGAGGCAGTACCTGGGCTGGCACTCTCTCCCAGCACAGAACTCATGGATGGGCTCGGGCCGGGTCATGGCATCACAGTATGTGTCATCCACTTCGATCCCATCGTAGCGAACACACATGGCATACGTGGACATCACCCCTGGGGTCGGAGAGAACACACACACACAGAGCAGGCTGCTGGGTCATTCGGGCATCCAGACTCTCCATTTTGGTTTTCTTTTTTTAGCTGCATTTCTCAAAACTTCCTCCCGGTGGGAAGCAGCAAGCCGGACTCTCTGTCCCATGGAATGGGTGCTGCTGGGAGGAGGGGACCGCTGTGGCCACCCCGCCAATCTGGGCAGTGTGGTTGGGTTTGGCCAGCTCCAAGGACGGCACGGCCACCCCTGCCAGGGCTTGCCACCAAAACCAATAGATGACTAACGCGTTTTTATAGGAAATACTCGGGGCCACGAGTCTGCTCGGCAGCTCCCACCCTGCCAGGCTGGTGGGTGGAGGCGACACGGAACGGTCCCCAACCCGCTCCATCCCCCTCACTCTCCCTGTGCGTTACACCCTGTTTGCACCAGGTGCTCCCCAGGTGCATCCAGAGCTCCAGGCCAAGGCAGGGAGCCTGGAAGTTTGGCAAGGAAGCCCCTGCCCCTCCTGCTCCCCCTCCAGAGCAGCAGCAGCCGGTGTCGTCAGAGCGAGACCTTTTCCCCCGCAGCCTCCCGTGCCAGAGTAAATGTTGGGAAGTCCATTCCGGGACCTGGCTGGGGACCAGGAGGCTGCTCTGGCTACAGGTAACAAGAATTGCAGCTCTCAGGAACATATGGTTTACATGAAACTAAAAAAAGATCTACAGCTCTTGACATGGCCTTGCCTCTCTGCGATGTGTCAGTAAGGAAAGGCAGGGAGAAAGGAGAAATTTGAGTTAAACCTCTCTCGGCTTGCTGCAAACCAGGGCAGAGCAGGCTGGCCCAGCCAAGGGGGAAATTTGTTCAGAGGGGATCAAAGAAGTCAAAAATGTCCCAGAACTTGTGGATGGTGGGATCTTGGGGAAGGGGACAGCTCGCAAAGCTCCTGCTGCAGGCATGAATCTGCTGGACAAGAACAAATGCTGAAAATACAAAATCCTTGCATTTGCTCTTTTAAGAGATGTCCCTGAGATTGTAAACTCCTCTCTCCCCCCTCCTTTCCTTCTTTTTAATTCCAGAAGCACTGCAGGGTCTGGATTATTTCAGGGACAGCACAGGCAAGTGCACGACCCCCACGCCTGATTCATCCCAAGGGATGGGCAGGGGCCAGGACCCCCTAACCAAGGGGCAAGGGAGGAGATCAAGTGCCTTGAAGATTTTCAGGGGGCAAAAAGGGGGGAATTTATGCCAAAAGAGGAAATTTATGCCTAAAGAATAGAGGCTCCATTTCGATATCCCTGGCATCTCTGTCACTGTTCCAGATTTACACCCTCGCAGCCGAGATCAGGCTCCAGGGTAGAAGGAGTGGGAGAAAAAAAACACAATCAAAAAGCCAAATGCTATTGTGTTTCCTGCCAGAGCTGAACAATCTTCAAAATTTCCCTCTGCAGGGAAGCAGCTGAGCTTTTCAAACCCCTTGAAACTGTCAAAAAGGCGAGGAAAGGGAGACAAAAAAGCAGGCTCAGCACAGGTTTGGGGATCCTGCCGAGCCCCAGAGGGACACAAAGCGGTGGGAAGTGAAGGCAGCATCCAGAGCTTCCCAAAGGGAGGGTGTTTTGAGGGATGAGGGACACTCTGGGCACCAACTCCTGGTCCTCAACACACCTGAGAGGTCGGCGGGCTTTGCATGCTCAGCCCCAGCTCCTCTCCCCTCTCGGCACCCGGGCAGAGCAGACCTGGGGTCGTGCTAAACCAGAGATCACGAGATCCCCTCACCTTCAGCAGGTCCTTCCCATCCCTAACAGACATAAAAGTGACTCACACACCAGGTGGTTTCAGCAGGCTGTGCAGAATTTGGCTGCTTCTTATAACTACCTGTGGTGCATGTAGAGCTGCAGGGTTCATGGGAGGAAAGCTTCCACCTGTACATGTCAGCAGCACTCACACCTTGGCCCTTTCTTAACAACTTCAATCTGTTTCTAGCGATAAGCAAACAAAAAAAAAAAAAAAGGAAAGAAAAGAAAAGAAACAAAACAAAAACAAAAAGGCATTTACAAGGCGAGCGGTGACAGCCCACGACAGACACACACATCTGGCTGCAGTTCGGTTGGGTTCGGGTTTGGGAGGGGATGTGCTTGGTTTGGCTTGGTTTGGGTTCGGTCGTTCTGATTTTTTGGGAGGTTTGTTCGTTTGAATCGATTTGTGTTCGTTTTGGTTTCACAACATACCTGTCCTGAGCCCCAAGTAGAATCCCCAGCCCGGTTAGAGGCAGAGCTTCCACTGTCTAGAAATAGAGAGAATGGGATAAAAATACCCACAAGTAGAAACAGTTCAGAATTTAACAAAGTTTGCATTTTTCTGCTCAAATACACCTGGCCCTCGGCACACAGTGACTAAAGGTGCAGTATCTCCTCCCCTGCGTCTCCAGGGCTGGGCAAACCCGCTCGTGCTGCTCGATGCAGCAGAGGTTGTGGCTGCTCCAATCTCCAGAGGCCAGCACGTGGCACAGGAGTTTCTGAGCTCTCTCCTCAGAGCCCACTCGCCTGCCCACTGCTTTTGCCACACTCTGGCTTTTGGGCTGATTTATTTTGGTTTATGTTACGGGGAATTTTAATATCTCGGCTCCACGCTGCGCTCAAACACAAAATGCCAGGGGGAGAGGAGTGACGGAGTCAGCCTGGTGTGAGAAAAAGCATTTATCAAACCAAGGATTGCAGCTGCTCCCCGTGCTGGGAGGGGGGAACACGTCAGGGATACTGCACCTTTGCAACAAAAGGCTTCGGTTCTCGTCTCATACCTTTGTCCAAACCCTTGAAACAGCTACACTGGGACAGTGTACAAGGTTGTATCCTCATATCCAGTTGTCTCTGGCCTGGCAGGATATGCAGCTTGTATGATTTCTAGGCAGCAGAAGCTCTGAAATTGCCTTATTTAGTTGTTTGTAAGAAAAAGTTGAGGTCCAGCCTATCGAATCAACCTTTAAAAGGACACTGTTGAGAATCCAGCCGTTTCCTTTCCGACCCACCCTCCTTCCACCGCCAGCACTGAGCCTCCAGAAGGATTAAAAACAACAACAATCTCATTTTCCCTGTTGATTTTGCCTCTGTCAGTTTGGCAAATGGTCG
Source organism: Ptilonorhynchus violaceus (assembly GCA_013397565.1). Classification (NCBI taxonomy): domain Eukaryota; kingdom Metazoa; phylum Chordata; class Aves; order Passeriformes; family Ptilonorhynchidae; genus Ptilonorhynchus; species Ptilonorhynchus violaceus. Next base: position 1,954,302 of record VZRJ01012559.1, read on the forward strand.
CTTCCTGCGTTTGAAATGGAACTGAAATGAATGTGACTCTTTTTTTTTTTTTTTTTGGTGGAAAAATAACAACCTCAGCTTGCTATAAATAGTGTTTTATCTGCCACAGCAGCTCTGCCTGGGGACCCACACCAGCTCCTGATCCCTGCCGTGTGCCACCAGCTGCCACCCAGCCAGGAGAGGGCTCACAAATGACAGTTGTCATTAAAATATAGTCAATATCTGAATTTTTGTACTTTAATTGGCCTGGAATTATTAACCTAGGTCCTCCAGTCTATCCCCTGCTCTCCAAGGCACCAAAGTAAACACACCAAGTTGTGCTGTGACCAGGATTCCTCTCCCTTGAAAAGATCTTCAAAATAAGCTTTATGCCACATCTGAGGACAGAAAATCTTTCAACAGTGTCCCTTTAATGTATGTGATCCTAAATAAAGAGCTTCTATGCATCACAAAGTCCCAGGGACAAGTTCTTTCCAGAGGAATCAGACATTTGGGCGCAGGGCAGCGTTCAGCTCATTCCCAGTAAAGACAAAACTGTCATTTTGTTCCCCTCTAAATGCAAACAGCAGCCCATTGTCCAACAAAACTGGGGGCATTTTCTCTTTTATTTTATTTTTCCTCTTTATTATGAGCTAAATAATAAAGTCACGCATTTTCTTCCCTGCCTGAGCTTTTAATTTGCTTTTCAAGCAAGCAACAGCACCAAAAATTGGCACCAGTCCCTCACCCCTAACTGAGGTCTGGGCTGCCCCTTTTCCCAGCTCAGTTCCCATAATGAAGGAATAATCCTGACAAATGCACACAAACACCACAGATCGACATCCACGGTCCCTGGGCTCCCATTTCTGTGTTTGATTTCAGTTTTTATTTCTAAGCAAAGGGGGAAGCTCGTGGCTCCTGTTGTAGGCTCAGGCCTGGCTGCACACTGGGATGAAGGATGGAGGGTGCCTGGATCTGTCCCAGCACACCCCTGAAAGTTTTTATCTGCTCCAGAAGAGGAAAAGCAGCACAGGAGCCGCCCATCCATCCCAGCTGTTCCCAGAGAGGGAATAGAACACACCACGTTGGTGCAAGGTGCTCCTGTAACTGGGTCCCTCCAGCCACACTACAACAGTTTAGTGGGAAATAAACCCTTCAGCTCGAACCAGCACAGTCCCACAGGTACAGACTGGCTCCAAAGAGCTGACCTTCCCTTGCCTGTTCACTCACAGGGAATGAAAATGAACAAAAAGCCACAATTCACCCCCCAAACTGATTTGGGAGGTCTCAAATCCAAACTCCTGCCCAGAGCTAGGCTGATCCCAATAACAGACTGGGTCCCACAGGGCCTTGCCCTTTTTCAAGGATGGGAATCCCCCACTCTGTCCCACACTGGGACCAGAGTTTTCCCTTGTGTCCCACCCCTGTTCCCTCCTGCACAGTTCTGGCTGCCCCCTCCAGCTCCTTCTCTCCTGTGGGACAGCTCCAGTCCCCAGTGCTCTTCCCATGCCTTTGCTCCAGCCCATGACACACTAAACCCAGAACCATGTCCCACTGTCAGTAGGGGTTTATCCCACTGCTGGGTGCCAGCAGGAGCATTGATCCTGACCTCAGGGGCAGGGTGAGGGGAGCTGATGGTGCTGCCCTCTCTATGAGAGGGCGGATGAAATGCTTGCTTTGGCAGCTGAAGGCAACATCCCCAAGCCAAGCCACGAGGAGAGATGATAGATTCAAGCCCCTGGCAACATTTTCATGTTCTTATCATTGAGAAGTTTGCTGATCTATTTGGCTGCAAGGCCATTTTCTTTAGCGTGAGTTTCTTTAGGATAACGTAGTGGAAGTTCTGGGTAAACCCAGCCAGCTCCAACCAGAGGGAGCATCTGCACGGGGCTTTGCATCTCCTCGAGCTCGGCATCATATCCCATGTTTTACAGATCCAGGAGGAGGCCAACAGGAGGCTGGGGAGCCCTGGGGGTGCACAGTGGGACCCAAATCCACAGCCAGGGGTCTGGCACCTGGATACTCCCAAGGCCCCAAACTCGGGTCAAGGTCCCCAGGGTGTGCTCTGGTGTGTGGCTGACCATGAAGGAAGGCTAATTGGAGGCTAATTGGAGGCTAATTGGAGGCTAATTGCTGCTCTGAGCATGGGCCACATCTCAGTCCCCATGTGCCTTCACTGGGAATGAGCTCCCAGGGGCTGGGAAAAAAGGCAGCAGCCCAGAGAGCCCTGGCACATCTCAAGAGTTGATGGATCCAGGCTTGTGGATCAGCACTATCCCAAAATTTCCTTCCACCCTTGTCTGAACGAAATCTGCTGCTGAAGCTAAACTAAGCCTTTCTTTACCTCCTCACTTCCACTTAAAGCAGCCATTTAAAGGAATCCTGAAGTGAAGGTCCCAATATCAACCCATGAGCTGCTACTGCAGAGCTTTGGATGTTCCTGTCCAAGCTGTGACTCCCTGAGCTGCTTCTGCAGCTGCTGAGGCAACAAACCCAGGCTGTTCCTGCAGGACCCACAGTGGAGCTCCCGGTGTCCAGCTCTGCCTCTCCAGCAGCTCCCAGGCAGGGCCATACCTGGGAGGTGCTGGAAGCATATTCCTGCCATCCCAAGTGAGGAGGGTCGTGGGTGGCAGTCAACAGGGTGGGTGAAAAGGGGCCAGGACCAACTTCTGCTGCATCAGAACTCGGAGGAAGGGGCTGGGGAATGGGAGCAGGACGTCAAGAGAAGGCCAAAAGCAAGAGGTTTCTTTATGGCCGTGCCTCAGCTGACAAACATCAGCGTGGACTTCTCAACACGCCCACCAAGGGGGACTTCGAGTTTTCCTCTCGCTTAAATGCTCTCCTGACTTTCTGCTCCCAATCCTCTGGCCCTTCCTTCCAGATTGACTCCCAACAGAAAGCTCTCATCATCCCACACCCCACTTACCTCCTGCTTCCAAAGCAGCGGAAACCGTGGGGTTGCATTGAACATAGGGCTATTACGAGTCGAGAACAGCAATAAATAGGATTTGTTCTAATGAAAGGCACGTCTCCTACCTTGCTTTGTGGGTTCTGTTCCCTTGGGGGCTGCTCACGGTGACGGTGGCATTTGCAAAGGGCGTCTCTGCGGAGGCGTTGGCGGCTTTGCCGTTGCTCAGCTCCATGTAGGTGCCGTTGACGGAGTAGGACACGAGGCCGTCGCTGTCCTCGTAGTCCACGTACAGGCTGTCAATGTGGGGCCCCACAGAGTTGATGGGGTCTCCCTGGGCGAAGATGCTGTTCATGGTCATGTTGAGCACCAGCTCCTTGGAGTCCGAGCTCTTGTCCAGCAGCTTGTCCGTGATGGCGTTCTCCAGCAGGAATTCCCTGGAGGCGAAGCCGGGCTCCGGCTCTCTGTCGCCATGGTCTGTCTGGTAAGTAGACCTGGTTACGTTTGAATCTAGATTGGAGCCAACAGGGGGGAAACCACAGTGACAACCACAAAATGCATTCGAGGCCGGGAGGGAAAAGCAGCCCGGAGCAGCGGGGACGCGCCGGAGCCTGAGCAGCCACACGGAGGGCGGGAGGCAGGGGTTGGGTTCTGGGGAGGGGGAATCCCACGGGGTTCTCCGGGGTGTGCAGCTTTGGGGGTCTTATCCCGCTGTGGTGTGGCCAGAGGGGAGCTCAGCACCCGCCAGCACTGCCCGAAGCGATAGCACAGGTGAAAGGAAGGTGCCCTCCCGGCCCCACAGCCCATGCAGCCATGCTGGGAAAGCACTCCAGGCACTCTGGGGGTGGGACGCTCAAGGGACTCGAATGGAAGGAGTTGCTGGGGCTGTGGAGGGGTGGGAGGTGACAGGAGGTGTCGGGACAGGGAACTTTGCGCGCCCAGGGCTCCCTCCCGTCCTTGGCATGAGGCAAAGCACAGCAGGGCACCAGCGGGGACATCTCACCCAGTGTCCACCCCCCACGCACCCCCACCAGAAACCAGAATCTGAAGGGCAAAGAGGATTTGTGAGCAGAGATGTTTTAAAGAACTTTCCGAGGTTTCCAAAACACAAACCAGCAGAATCACCAGAGGTAGAAACAGAGCATTTCTCAACAAGAGCTCTGAGAAGCAGAACGGTGAGGCCCAAGTCTCCTCCTTACCTTGGGGTTGTTTGCCCTTCAGTTTTGGCTCACAGTCAATTGTTTCTGCTCTTTCATAGACCTCATTGGTTTCCTGACCTTTGCTCAAGTTTAAATCTTCCTCCGTGTCCTGCCTTCCAAACACCTGGTTCTCCAAGTCTATCCTTTCCCTGGAGATTTTCCCGAAGTAGGTTGCGTTGTGCTGGATGAAGCCCAGTGGCACGTCTCCATCGAACTCCCTGCTCTCCTCGCTATCTGACTCCGAGAACGTGTAGTAGATGGGCTGCAGATTTTTTGAGTGTGGCTTCCTCAGGAGGGTGTACTCAAACGTGATGGACGGGTTCTTGCCATTTTGATTCCAGACCTAGCAAAGGAATTCAGTTATTAGCAGGTGAATATGTGGCACGCAAAGCGTGGGACTCGTCTCAGACCTGACAGCTGGGGAGCATCTACTTTGCTATTTCCAATTTTCCTTCATAGTGCCAACTCCTTCCTGCTGGAGCCCAGCACCATTTTCCATTTTACCCCCAGCTCAGGAGCCACAGGTCACATTTCCTCCACATTTCTCCCAGGCCACTGAGTGACCACAGGCCTGGGAGAGCCACTTCACAAGTTCCTGACATCACTCGCAAAGCCACTTTTTGTGGCTTCATGAGGAGCACACACCTCCCTGCAGCTTCTACATCACACTGGGGCTGGGGACTCCCAGCTGAGACAACCTCTTCCTGGTCTAATGCTTTACAAGCACCCAAGCAAACATCCCTTCCCCTTCCAGAGGAGCCTGGGGCTACATGGAAAATATCAGGAGTCGGGCTCTGGCTGGCTGCCCAGAAGAAAATTAAGAGACTTTTCTCCAAATACCTGGTTTTACATGGTTTGCTTTCAAGAAAGAATTGGGGTTTAAGTTTTAGGCACTTGTCTAAGCTCTCTGGCCCAATTTCTTATTTTTGCTTTTCCTGCCAGGTAACTTGGATAAAAATGCCAAGGAGCAGAAGAGAAATCCCTTCACAGTGCCTGAGGCATCTTCTCCCTGCAGAGAGGAGTTACCAAGCCCACGTTTGTTATTCACAGCCCTGCCTGCATCTGACACAAGTGAAATAAGTTTGGGTAAGGAACTGGGCACAGTCAGTGCTCCAAATTCCCTCCTCAAGCTGCCCGCGTGAAACACTCTCGTTCCCATGCTCGATCCAAGGTGGATTTTCTATTTCCCATCACCCCCAGCCTCGAGAACTTGAAAAGCCCAAGCTCACCATTATATTCAGCCCTTGATTTGTGGGTCCCTGGGCAACAATGTACTCGATCCCGGTCTCGTACACGTCCATGGGCCGGCGGTACTTGAACACCGTGCCGGCGATGTTGAAGTTCTTGGGACTGTCAACTTTATAGTTCCCGTTGAAGAAATAGTACCCAGCTTCGTCAGCCACAGCTTCGAGGGAGAGAGAACAGTGAGTGCCAGAGCAAAGGTGTGGGTGCTGCCCCTGGTTCACTCAGGGGATGAAATTAGAGGGTTACAGTAATAAAACAGGAGATTCTCCTCCGTGGCAATGCTTTGGTCACCTGTTTCCAACACACATCACGTGAGTACGTGCCCAGGGTTCTGGGCCACGTGTCCCTCCACGTTGCAGACTCCTGGGTGTGTGTTTTACACTCACCCCTGGCTGCTGTCACCCTCTTGGCACGAGCCCAGCCTGAACGCTGAACAATCACAATCTGAGCTAGCCCAGGAACTCTTCACTACATCAAGCCCTTTTCATCCATAGAATCATCCTAGAATGGTTTGAATTGGAAGGGACCTTAAAGCTCATCTCATTCCAATCCCCTGCCATGAGCAGGGACACCTTCTACTGGACCAGGCTGCTCCAAACCCCATCCAACCTGGCCTTGGACTCTTCCAGGGATGGGGCAGTCACCTTCCTACACATGGCCATGAGCCTCTGAGGTAGCAGAGCATGACAGCAGCTTCTCTTTGGCAAGTCCAGGTTTTCCCACACGGCTCCTGAGCAGCTCTGTCACCTCCCCCCTGGGATGGGTGGTGTGGTCACCAACACCTCAGCGAGGCAACGCAGAGGTCACATCCCCTCAGTGCTGCTCTCACGAGGCCATTGCACATTCCCCAAGCAGGGGAATGTCGAAGGGATCACAAGAGAGGTGAAGTCACTGAACATCTGTGACCCAGCACCAGGGCAGCTGTCACACCCCACTGAAATGCCAATAATATTCACCAGCAGTTTCTGCATTAAAGCAACCAAAGAGTTGACAAACACAGCCCAGGTGCTCCGAGTGCAGAGAGGAGCAACACCCTGGCTCAGACAGCACGGCTGGATTTACATTGACTACGGATTTAGCTCATGTCTGCAACAAATGGACTCGATGATCCTTGTGGGTCCCTTCCAACTCAGGATATTCTGTGATTCCACGACAAAACTACATCCAGCCCCGCGTTGGAAAAAGCATTAGCCGGCATAGACATGCATCCTAGGGAAGTAGCAAGAGGTTATACACACCCAGAACATCTGCAGACTTTTTCCGTTCCACTATCTGGATATCCCTCGCTCCGGCGGGAATGTGCGTTACCAGGGAATAGCCTACGGGAAACTACGGATTAATGAGAGGATCTCCGTAACCGGTGATCTGAGCGCAGCACTCCTCGGGCAGAGCTGCAATCTGTCCCACACGCTGGCCTGGACACACGTTTTTAATGAGCTCTGGGTTAAAAACAACCCCCAACCCTTCATGTTTTAGCCTGCAAACAGGAGCTTATCGGTAACGGAAAAGAAAAATGTGTGAATTGTGCATCCTGGTTTATGGAGGAAAAACACATCCAAGGGGGGAAAGGATTCAGTCCTTACGTGCACAAATATCACTTTTATCCAAACTGGTGTGAGAAAGTACATCTGCAGGTGGTTTTACCAGCTAGAGAAGCTGTTCTGAGGTCCAGTATTGATCCCTGTGTTAGCCAGCATTCCCAAAACCCCAGGAAGAGATGACAGCTGGCTTCTCCTCTGGCTCTGCTTAGCACCAGGCAAGAGATGGGACAGGACAAGTGCTCCCATAGCACTGAAGTTCCTGCAGTTTGCTCCATCTCAAACAGATCCTCAGCATTAATCATAAGTCCTGAATTAGACTGTTATATTTGGGACACGGAGGTTCTGCTGCTTTACATCACACTAATTTTTGAAATCCTGCTCTTTCAAAATATCGTTGCTTCCTGTTATTACAAATCGTTTATTTCTGGGTTTACTGGGTCATGAGTGTCCCGGTTTTGGCTAAATGACTAAAAAAGACTAAAATAGACACCAGCCTCTTGCATAACCCTTGTGCACCATTCAGCATCAGAGACCTCTGGTTTCTGACAACCACCACGCAAATTTCCTGTTTCGTTTTTGTTTTTAAAGGAGGCTTTTTCTTCCCAAATTTACAAGTGGCATTAACACACATAGAATACGTGGGAAAACTTGAAACTGGTAAGAGCTGAAAGCAGTTTACCGAAAAAATAAGTCCATTTTAAACCCAACCCTCTCCACCGAAAGCCCACAGTCCCCGAAGCCTTACCAAGATGAGAATTTCCTTTCCGGTAACTGCCGGTTACGTGGGTGCAGCTGCTCCCATCTCCTTGGCAAACTCCGCATTTATCCAAGGTGTGGGTGGAAAAGAGAATGCCATCGCAGCCGATGGGCTGGAAAACGCACAAACAGAGCGCTGAGGGTCAGGCGGACGCCGCACCCCTCGCGGCTCTCTCAATGCTGCGAACAATATTTTTGCTATAATGTTTAACAACCTCACATTTTCCAGACACGCAAACCCCTCGGAAATCGGTGTATTTGCAGGACGTCCCATCCCGGGCCTGGACCATGAGCTGTCTCTGCCCGTCCACAGTGGTGCAGTGGAGGTCGCAGGGCTTGCTAGAAATGTGAACATAGTCATCTAAGGGGAAAGGATATAAAGAGGGATTCAAAAACAGCAGAAACACCACAACTTTCATCCTACCCGAGCCAGTGAATCTCTGCCAAGCTAAACAACGGCAGCACCAGCACGACTGCAGAGCAGTGAGAGTTCAGAATTGCCATCTCTGCTGTCTCAGGCCAGACAGGGGATGGCACCAGGACAGTGTGACAGCCCACTGCTGCAAAACTTTGCATAGCCTGGCAGGGAGAGGTGCCCCAGGGATGCCAGGGGCATCACCAGCATGAGCCCAGGGCATGCACTGAGGCAGCGGCACTGCTTTGTGCAAGGATTTGCAGCAGTAATATATATACATTACACAAAAACATGCGTGTTCACATAGCAACAAGAGTTAAATTCACAGGTATTTGGTTGGAAATACATAAGTAAGGCAATATTCAAAACCATAGCAACTTAGAGCATTTTATAATGTATAACTTTTCCACAGACATTCACCCAAGTTGGACTTAATTCACCCTTTGCTTTCTGCAGACAACAACTGGCTGGCAGCATCCACCACCACAGTAATCCCACATTTTATGACATCCACAGGAAGCAGGCAACAAACTCATATTTGCATCAGAAACCCGATGCCAAGTGTTTATCTCCACCAACTCCTGAGCAATCAGAGACCCACTGGCCCGCACGCCCAAGCAAAGCAGCATCAAGTGTCAAAACATTCTCCTGCAAATCCCCCAGGAGCCTCATGAACTGCCTGCTAAAGCACAAAACAATTCACTGCAACATCTCTGGTGAGTCAGCTCGAGCAGCAAATGTGTTTAAGGAAATTGTCACCTTCGAGGGACAAAAGCCACTGAGGAGAAATTGCTCATGGACCGAGTTCTACCCCACTGACCCCGCCCAGGCTGCAAAGCCAGGGGCTTTTTACACAGAGAAGGAGGCAGCAAGTGATTTGATGGAGATAATTGTTCTTAGGTATATAAAGAGACCCCTAAAATAAAGTTGCAGTAGATCTTATCTCTATTTTTAGGTGCTCAAATTTCCCTGTGAACCTGAAGAACCAGAGCTCAGGAGCCTGCCCAGGAGAAGGGCCCTGAATTCCCAAAGCTTGTCCATGGTTTGTGTTTAATCCTTGACTTTGATGTGAGTTCAGTGCCTAAAAATCCAATTAAATCTCATCTCTGAGCCCCCAGTTTGTTTCTGCAGTTCTCCCTCACCCCAGACGACCAAAGTGAGCGCCTGCATCCCAGTGACGTTTGACAGAGCACACAGAGGGCGTGGGAGAGACCAATGTCACCGACAGCAGCACAGCCAGCGGTGGCCCCGGCTCAAAGGCCACTTGTCTGGGTGAGCCTGACTGTCCCTGCCAGCACAGCCCATCACCCCCTGCTCTCACATCCTCCTCCAGCCTCCCAGCCCCCCAGTTCCCCCGGAGCTGTGACCAACACAGGACACGAATCCATGTTGTTATTTAATTTTTCAGCTACCCTGCAGCTGCCAAACACGCCTTTGAACTTGGGAGACAGCTGATTGTGTCTCCGAAAAACCACTTTAAAACAGCACAGAGGAGGAGCCTTCCTGCGGGCTGTAGCATCATAACTATCAAAATATTTGGCCGAGCATTATGAAACACACAAAGAATGTCTTGTTACCAGGATATAAAGGTTTCCATTGATACGTTCTGCCATTATACACATGGGAGTTAAATGATGAACACTGCTCCTCTCGAAAGCTCCTTCCGTTCACAGGGCACTCCTAGAATGGGATACATTAACATCCTGACGGAAACAAAGTGCGGGAAAGGTTTCTGGCACATCACCACCAGCTGCAAGGAGTGTTTCCATCACCCTCCCCAGCCAGGGCCACATCCTCCTCCTCCTCCTTCTCCTCCTCCCCCCGCTGCAGGAACCCACTGGGAAATGGTGCAAGAGCTCTGGGGTTTTATGGCTCCCAGAACAGGCAAAAGGCCCAAAGCCCAGACACTGGTGATGGGCACCAAAGAGGGGAACTCCCAGCTGCTTGGGGGGGCAGCAGGGTGACAGCTACAGGACAAGTGGTGTCCCCTCTCCAAGGGCCCCAGAAATGCCACACATGGCTTTCCACATCGAGTGTTCCCAACAAGACAAAGGATATCCTTACTTGGACTTTGCAGAGCTGGTATCTTTTGGATGTTCCAGTGCAAGTTTTGTTAGCCAGCCCACTCACTGACTTCCTTCTGAATAAAGAAATGATGGTTACACAGGGGTCAGAAATCATTTTCTCTTGTTTACATATATTTATTCTCCCCCTCTGTAAGGTCAGTGTCCACACAGCAGAGTCACAGAGAGGTCTTTCACAGTGTCCCTGGAGTAGTAGCAAGGGTCTCTCTGGCTTTGTCACCCACATCATCAACTATGGTGGGAGGTGTCATGGGATGAGGGTGTGGGGACAAGGTTTACAAAGCGTTTTTGGCAACCACACTGCCCATGGAGGGCAGAGCCAGGCACAAAGCAGATGGATCAGTGTGTCCCCACCAGCCCGGCACTGGAGGGTCCTCACTGCTGTGCCCAGGAGCCTTGAGGACAGGTTTGCTCTGTGGCTGCTGCCCCTCTGCACTGATCCCTGCTGGAGAAACTGCAGGGCCAGCACAGGAATGGCTCAGCCGATGCTCCTGGCAGGGATGCCCAAAGCACAGCATCCTCAGGGAATCACCTCCTGCCCTGTCAGGGTTTGCCAGACACCCTTCCCTCAGTGCTGATCTCTGAGTGATGACCTTTGGGACCAAGTCACCCAGAGAGCTGGAGACCCCCCCTCTGCAGCAGGTGGGTGCTGTACCTCTGCCTCAGGCAGTGCCTCTCCTGGGATTTGACTCCTCCCCCGCAGGTCCTGGTGCACGCCGTCCATTTGGTCCACTCTCCCCACCAGTAAGCAGTGACATCTGACCCCTCCTCCAGGCTGTTGGACGTCTGTGTCAGGTCCTGAGGGGAGAGAAGCCGGAGTCAGTGTCCACCCCACAGAGCCTTTTGGGGGACACTGGGGGCACGCCCCTCCCAGACTGCCCCACATGACCCTGGGCATTGCCTTCTCCAGCTGAGGTCAAGCCTGAGGTTTCCATCCCTGCATTCTTCCAATTGTGTGTTCATTACAAAATTGGAATGAAGTGGCAATATTTGGGATTCCTCAGGAAAGGAAATTCTCATTGTTTCACTCAGTTGGCAAAACTGAGCTCCCAAACAACCCTAAACTCTCCAAGACTTTTGGTGCTCTCTGACTGTTGCTCCACAGAGAATTCGGGGAGCTGGAGAGGAAGCTGCAGCTGAAAGCTCCACTGAAAGCTTCAGCAAACCCTTGCAAACCCCTCTGCAGCAGGAGAGCACATCAGTGGGTGCCAGCAGGCTGGAGGAACCCGTGTGCTCTCTCTGCAAGCACGGGTTTGTCACTTCGGGAGGGTCCCTGACACCCCCACCTCCCATCCCCTATTGTGACCATACATCAGAGGGCAAAGGAACTGCAACCACATCCCTCAGCAAGGGGCACAGAACTTCCTGAGGGGTCCCAGCTATTGCTCATTGCAGGAGGAGGGATGTAATTTTCCTTCCAGAACTACCTGCTGGTTAGAGGAGTTATATCCATTTTTACTGGAAAAGGGATAAAAATATTGCATGCACAGTAAATGAAAGCTCCAGCCGCTGCAGGGAGCAGGGAGTGATGCCCACCCTGGAGCAGGGCACGGCCTTTCAGAGTCCTTGAAATGCTCTGTGGATGCTCCTGGCCATGGAAGGTACAGCTTGGGTTAAGCCCAGACTAAAGACTTAAGGCAAGTTACACATCCTCACAATTTCTGGAGACCTGGTGCATGCACAGAGCAGCCCTGCAAGCCCAGGGGGTTCCCATCCCAGACACCAGAGCACTTTAAAGCCCCACTCACCTGAGCTATGACAAAGACAACATTGCCCACAAGGAGAAGGGCCAGGGTGCCTTTCAGCTGCAGTTGTGCACTGCTGGAGATGCTGCTCCACCTCCACTTAGATATCTTCATCCTAGAAAGCAACCAAACACTGCCCTGAGCAAAACTCCCCCCCAGCCCCACGAGCAGCAGCAGGGGCTGCTTGGCTGCCTGGGCTCCACAGCTCACACCTCCTCCAGCATTCCCGGTCAGCTCGGTGACACCAACCCCCAGTGACCGCAGGGGCTTGAGCCTGAAGTTGTGTTTAATTAATGGAAGCATTAACATGGCCCAGGTTCACTTCCCAGCTCGGTTTTTATCTGTCAAACCACAACTCTGCACTGGTTTCCAGTGGCTGCACCTGACACCGCTCCAAGCCTGCCTTGGAAGAGAGCCTGGCTCACACCAGAGCAAGCACTGCACAGTGAGGAGCTGAAAGTGTTCCTGGATCTATAAAAGCAGCGCATTTAAATATCCCCATTTATAGGACTGCTCCTGGAAGAATGAGATGAAAGGCCTCAAAAACAAAAAAATGCAATTAACAGCCATTATTTCTCCTTTTTTTTTCATTTATTCCACTCCAATTCCCCTCGGTTCCCAGGGAAGACGCCTGTTCTTATGGAAAAGACACGACCCACAATTAAAGAGCAGAAATGAAGTATCCCAAGTGTCAGCCTTTCATCTCTTTCTCCATCTGCCTCATGAAAGAGAGTAACCCGGAGTGGCATTTTCTTAAAGAAAACCCTGCTCAAAACCACAATACGTTTTATTGTGAACCTCACTGCAAGAGCCAGAAAGGAGCAGGTTTCAGGAAATCATGCTTCCAGGCAATCAAAGCAGCTCATGTCTGTAAGAAAAAGAAAGAAAAAATATCCTCCCCTTAGCTAATTTCCCTTGAAAAGCAGCTAGACAGTATCTTTGGGAAGCAGGGGGGTGGGAGAGGTGCTGCTCCTGGGGAGAGGGGGCAGGACTGCAGACCTGCAACATAAAGAGCTCCTTTCCTACCCTCTTTTTTTTTTTTTCCTTTCTTTTTTTCTCCTTTGTAGCTGTTTTGAAATCGCAGAATTGCCGGCAATACCAGCCCTGCTTTGCTGTCTGGCTTAGAAAAATTACCAGAGGGCTTCCAGGTCCCCAAATCCGCTCTGCAATCGCCCTAGGGGAGAGGTCCAGCACGCTAAAGAGACTTTCCAAGAGGCAGATCCATTGATTAATGGGAGCCCAGAGCGCTTGGCCGGGGATCCCGTGGACAGGTGGCTGAGACTTGCCTTACACTTGGTTCTCATTAAGGCTCCCAGACACTCCTGACTCGAAGCCAATACCAGAGCGCGCTCGGAGTTTATCCTACAGGCTCGGGGCTGCGTGGTTAAATGAAGCAAAAATTAAGGGAGGGGGCAGGGATGTCGCGGAGCGGCATCGCGGAGCCGGCACCGGGGGAGCCCCGCGCGGGCGCGGGCGGCGGGAGCGCGATGCGGGCGAGGATGCGGAGCCGGGATGAGGGGCTGGATCTCCGCGGAGCGGGCAGCGGGGAAGGGTCCGGCGGGGCGCGACCCCGGTGGGGACGGGACGGGACCGGACGGGACGGGAC
>VZRJ01012559.1:1968016-2039915 GCA_013397565.1 Ptilonorhynchus violaceus
CCCCCCGGGACGATGCTGCTCTCCCTCTCCCCAGGAACCCTCCGGAGGATGCTCCGCTTACTCCCCCCCGGGAGGATGCTCCTCTCCCTTCCCCGGGACCCGCGGGAGGATGCTGCGCTTCCCTACACACTGCACCCCCCGGGAGGATGCTCCGCTCCCCTCCCAGGACCCCCGGGAGGATGCTGTACTTCCCCACCCCCGGCACCCCCCGGGGGATGCTGTGCTCCCCTCCTCGGGCGGGAGAACGGTACCTGCTGCCGGCACCCCTCCGCCCAGCCCCGCATCGCCGGCACGGAGCGAGGCCACCAAAAAACTCCCGGTACCTCCACGGGCACCGTGCGGCCACATCTTGTCTCTGGGGCGGCCGGGGGGATGGCTGGATACGGCCTGCCAGGCTTTTAATTTCACTTTCTGCTGAAAAATAAAGCAAATCCTCGAAGTCCTGTGCTTTTGGTGCCGTTTGCTAAGGCTCGGTGCCGGTCTTGCTGCTCGAAACTGTTTTCTGCTATGCAGAAAATGGGGTCAGAAATTGGCTTGGGGCATGTCAAGGGCCATTTTGGATGGGGACAACCCCCCCACAGCTCAGTGACAGCCGTGCACAGGCTGTGTCTGATCCGTGTGTTTGTGTGTCAGGGAGAAAAGCCTGTGGGGGAAGAAGGCCACAGTTACACAGTGTATGGAGCCTATACAGGATATATGATCATGTATGTCTGTTCTCTGAGGTCTGTACGTGTCAAATGTGCATAGTGAGACACCTCACCCCCGTGGGGACACACATTCCTGGGCATTCCTCAGCACATCCCAGCAGCTCTGAGCAGCCCATCCGAAGGATTCCTTCATCCCACCAGAGATGCTTCAGCCCAAGCCTTTCCTCCTTCACTTCCAGACCTGCCCTGCACAGGGCAAAGCCAGTGCTCCCAGCAGGGCACTGCTCTCAAGGCCATCACCGGAGGTTGTGGCTGCTCCTGGCCTTTGGTGGCAACATTCAGGCCTGTCACCATTTGCACAGGGCCCTGAGGTGACTGTCACCCCACCACGGGGCACGGTTTCCCACACAGCTCCCGGTATCCTGCAAAAACCACTGTAGGTCCGTGGAGCTGTTAATTTGGACCCAGTCCTCCCAGGGATGTCTGTGTGACAGAGAATCCGTCCCAAAAAATTTACATGGGAAATGAAGTCTCCTTTTCTGTTTGGCTAAATGTCTGCCAGCCTGTTCTAATTTACCCAGCCAGGTTGATTTGCAACTTTCAATTTTCCATCGGTTGGCTGTGACCAGGACACTGGGAAAATTTAGCACTTGAGTTCACCCAACTTCTGCATTTCAAAATATCCCAGCCCGAGACATGCAGGAGAAAACCCTTTCCGTTTTGGAACAACCAGGAGGGAAAAGTCTGAACACGAGAGGTTTTAAAAGCATCAAATTATTTCACATTGAAAACGCCAGAGCAGCCTGGGTCCGTGTGAGCCCCGGCATCCCCCCGGTCCCGGGGCTGGGCAGGAGGTGGCACCCCGGGAGATCCCATCCCAGGGTGACCCCGCACCCCTGTCCTGCTGCGGGGATGCCCCAGGCTGGGGGAGGAATGCCAGAGGGTGGGAATGGCGATCCTGAGGCAAGGGCTGGGGGAGCCGGCAGCAGGCGAGACACGCTCAGTCTGTGCTTCACCAAAAGTTCATCAAAGCCAAAGGATTTTTTTTATATATATACTTTTTTTTTTTTTATGAAACAGTTGAGATGACTCAGCGGTTTCTGACGCAATCCCCGTTTCATCGGAAAATTCCTAACCAGCTCCTAGTGGCAACTGATTGCTCCCATAAATCACGGTGTTATCCCTGGCCGCGGCAGCGCAGCTTACGCAGCCCCGGCCCGGCCCCGTGAAATCAGCAGGAGCGATGCCATCGCCTCGATGGGAGCGAACCCAGCCCCGAAAACAAACTGCATCACAGAGCAGACCCAAAACACGATTTACACATCAGCCAAACCCCGCAGCTTCAACTCCCGCCACGCCAAAACCCCCGGGGACAGCCCTGTCCCCAAAGCCCCGGGGCTGTGGGTGCTGCTGCCGGCAGGTACGGCATTCACCACCCGCGGCCGGGCTCAGACAACAGCGGGTTTTATCTCCCGGTTTTTGGCAGGAGCGTTAGAAATGGCTTGCAGATGTTATTTACTGCTTTTGGGCTCGCAGTAAATTGAGACAAGATGCACCTGCATGGACAGCGAGAGGCTTTCCCACCCGGGACGGATGCTGAGGGCTCGTACGGGACTTTCCCAGGGAAATGTAGGATTTGGATGAGGGTCCCTTATCCAGCTCTGCTCCCTGCATCCTGCTCAGCAATCCGGGGCTGTGCGTTCACCTCCCGACGCTGCCCACGGACGCTCGGAGCCGCCGGAGCGGTGCCGGGTGGGCTCCTGCCCCGCCGGCCACCCCGAGGGACACGGAGCAGCCATGCCCCAGGCAGCTGCCAGGCTTTTCCATCCCAAACCGGTGCCGTGCAGGATTCAGAGTGTAAAAAAAAAAGAGCGACAGACACTCCAAAATAACCTTCTCCAGTCGGGGGAGCGTTGCCGGCGACTGGCTGCTGGTTTGGCCGGAGAAGCGCCTGCGGAGGAAAGGAGTTTCCTTGGCTGAAAGGAGTTCAACAAAGTGCTGGGCTGGGCACTGGTGCTGCTGGAGGGAGCCAGGGATGCTCAGCTGAGTGGAGGCACTCGGGATTCTGCAGGATCAGGCCCTTTCTCGCCGAGGGAGGGCTGGGGACGTTTTCGCTGTGGCAGAAGGAGCTCCCTCCTCGACCTGGAGCAGAGAGTGACAGCAAGCTCTGATCCAGGCAGGAGACACTGACCACATCCCTGTGCTTCCCACAGCAGGACACTTCTCCATCCTGACCCAAGCACCGGCCCTTGGACCCACTGGAGCTGACACAGCACCCCTGAGCCCCGAGCTCATCCCTGGAACGAGCCCTCCATGAACTTTGTACCACAGGACCTGCTCCTGGTGAGGCAGAGCCATGGCCTGGACGTGGACTATGGAGTTCCAGCACCACTTTCCCAGCAAAATCAGCTCTTTCCTGGCTCAGCCCTTGTGCTGGCACAGCAGATGGGATGGCTCTGCTGTAGCCAGGCCCCTCAAAATGCCTGCCCAGGTCCAGAAGCATAAGTATGGTCTGGAGTCTGTTGGCCCAGGACCCCCCAGCAGCTCCATCTTCACTCAGGGATGAGACAACTGATTGGTTTTCTTCCTTTTTAAGACTGACTGCAGAAGTGATGCATTTGTTTGACACTCCTGCACAGCTACACCAGTTACTTCCAGGCCAGACTGGTGTGCCACGGGCAGATTTAAGCCATCCCCGAGTGCGTGAGGTCCCTGCACGACCAGAATTTTGCCAGGGGGATCAAAGTGTGGCAAAGCCCCCCCCAAAAAGCCTCTGGCAGATGAGAGCTGCAGCTGTGGCCTAGCACTGGGTAACTAAAACAAGCAAGAGGAGACCAAAAGTGTTCTTCAGAGCCAGCCCTGGTCCCTTGCAGAGTGACCTGCGGCGCAGTGTTGGGCAAGGCAGCACTGGGGAGGGGGGTGATTTATGTCATGTTAGTGTGAGGGTTTCATCCGTGGAGATTTGCAAAATGTTGAGTCTCAAACTGAACCAGCCAAAGCCACCAAGCTGCTCTCGCCATCAGGTTCCTATTAAAAATATCTCTGGGCGGTCTGAAAGCCACGAGCGACCGCAGTGACCCCAGGTATGGTCATGGGGGGGGTTTCAATGGCTTTAAAAGCCCCTTTTTTCTGTGCAGACTTTAATTTTACCTGTCCCCTGTAAGGACTTGGAGGAGCTTCCAGGCGAGTCAGGCTCGGTTCAAAATTTTAGCTATGTGAAGATTGAAGGAAGAAAAGTACAAAGGCTTTTCTTTGAATGGAATGAGGCTGACATGGAAGTTGAGCAGTATTGTGCTGAGGGCCATCAGCTATGCAGCCCTGCCAACCACAGGCATTCAAAAACCGTGAGTCAGACTCCCCAAAAACCCTAAGACTGGTTTCATTCCCTTTTTGGATTTTGAGCCTTGAAGCATCACAGCTTCAAGCTTTTCTCTGCAGAAAATGACAGTTTTGGACCAACAGGGTGAGAGCTGAGACCCTCAGCGTCGTTACTGGGCTCCAGGAGTTATGACTGTAAAAAAAACCCCATTAAACACCATGAAATGAGCAATAAACCCCTGCACTGCCTCCATGAATTTGGCAGTGGGGGGCCACCCCTGGACACCCCAAAGGTACGAGCCATGGAAAACTGGTGACAGGAAATCAGATGTCCTTATCATTAATGGTGACATGCTTGTCATGGGCCTTGACAGGGCAGAGAGGAAAGGGAAGAGTGAAAAAACCCTAAGGAAAACAGCAGCAGGGATACCTGTGAGGAATATGCATAATAGGTTTATTCAACAGGGAGACAGGAAGGGGGATTTTTTTTTTAAGGGCAAGTATTCAGCTAAAGCTGCCTAAAATGGGGCCAGGCCTTAGGGAGAATGGATATTTTAAGTGGCAATTTATTCCAGCAATAAAATGAGAAGGATGCAGGTGCTTTGGCAGGGCTGGGGCCGGGTGAGCAGAGCTGCAGCACCGAGAGAGGGCTCTGGCACAGCCGGTGCCTCCGCCTTTATGGGGCTCCTTGCCCCAGTGCCAGGGCCCGTGTCTGCATTCCAGCTGCCCAGATAGCGTTCCCCACGCCGGGATCTCACCACAGCCCCAAGCAGAGGCTGCAGCAAGTGGTGAGAGGTGTTTTATCCAGGTGCTGCTGCCGTCCCTTCTCCAGCTGGGCAGGGAAATGCCCGTGGGCTGCTCCACTCCCACACCAGGTACCGTCCCACCGGGAAGTTTCTTGTTCAAATCCCAAGGCAGAGCAGCAAGGAGACAGGGAATATTCGTGGCTATGATGCTGTGCTGGTCACATTGCTCAGGGCTCCTCAACCTGCTGAGACCAGGCCACCATCCAGCTTCTCACCATCAGGGTGCATAAGTTGAAGTGTTGAGAGGATGAAAAACTAAACTCTGAAGTAATGGCAGTGGTAAATAACAATCCATAGCATCACAGCCCTTCAAACTGCAACCTCACACAGGCACTGCAACTTCACCCTTTGTTTTAGGGTCGTTATCACCACTATTTCCTACCTGGCAGTGACTGGTGACACGCAACGGAGTTTCAATTCTGACACAGTCTACACCACAGGCGGATGAAAGATCATCCCATCCTTCTCCCAAGGAGAAAATACTCTCCAATACTCTCAGCTGGCACAGCCCCCTCATCCTCTGTTCCAACATACACCGCTTTCAAACCATCACCCTCGTATTAAAAATAAAACAAAACTCCCTGTGTCTCTTTCCTTCGCTGCAACGTCTGAGTTGAAAGGGTAGAAGCGCCTGCAGAAAGCCGTGGTTAATGTTACCCTAGAAGGATCCAGGACAGCATACCAGAACCTGGGTTTGGCGTCTGGGAGCCACTTTTCAGCCATATATATCACCGTTCCTGCGTGCACGCCGGTCCACACGGAATTAGCCCTGTGGAATGCGCATTTAGCATTCCCTTTCCAGCAGCACTTAAAGGCAGGAGCTAAAATTTGCTCTTTCTCCATTTCCTACCTGTTTAGGAAAGAAGGAACAGAGTCCTGGCCCTTTGTTTTTGGGTTCCTTCCCGGGAAGGTTTGCCCAACCCACGTCTCCACCGCGGAGTTCGCAGCCTGAACAAAGACCTTTTAAGCAGCAGCAGCAGCAGCAGCAGCTCCCGCCAGGAGCTCACCACCTGCCTGCCCCTCTCCTTCCCATTTATTTTGGGGGCTCTTTTTCAATAATAGCTGAAACACGTGTGTGATTTTTTTTCTTCCCCACCATGCCTACAGCGCTGGCTGCGACCCAACCGCCAGCCCAGGGTGTGCAGCTGGGAGAGAAAAAAAAAGCATAAAAACCCAACAACCTGTGGAATGTTTTCTTGCTCCTGAGAGCTCCAACACTTCCCTGCTCGGGGAGCGCTTGCCACGGCTGGCACTTGCTGCATCCAGCAGCCAACGGGGTTTCCTTTCCCGTGGGCGCCAGCTGGATTTTGGGCAAAGGATGGGGGTGAGGGGGATGTATTTAACAACCGCCTGATGGTATTTTTCACCTGATGCCATTTGCCTTGTGCACAGCCGCCACCTTTGCACGTCCTTGCACAACTGCCCTGTCCTCACAAGAGGTGTGGGGGCTGCTTTGCCCCCAGACCTGGCAGTTTGTCCTCAGCAGCAGGTTTGGAGCTGCTCTTTTAGCTTTCTGACACCAACCCCATGGCCACAAAAGCAGGGCAGACGTGGCTTTCATAGCCAGGAGTCCAGAGTGGCTTGTGCAACCTGTTAACCCCAAATCTGCTTGCAACCCTCCTGGGGACAAGCCCTGCTGTGCCCCATGGCACCTTCTTTGGTCCAAGCAGGAAATAACACAGATTAATGGATACATCTGAGGATATGGCCCAGACAAGGAGCAGGGTACTTTGGGATGTGCTGGAGCTCTGCTTTCAGCTCAGGGCTGGACACCCGTGGAGCATCAGTGTATTTATGTGCTGGCTCGGAGGGATTAATTTTCACAGTAAACAGGGACACCAGAGTTTTTCAATATTTATTGGTCAAGACTGAGTTTTGCAGAGTTTTGTGGTAAGTTTATAGCCTGCCCAGGCAGGAGGGCGGCTGGAGATGTGGTGTGGGCAGCATCCCGCAGAGGGATGCTGCCTGCAGCCAGCCAGGGAATGTGGATGGTTCCTGCAATATCAGCTAAAAACAGGAGCCCTACCCGGCTCATCTGAGCCCTGCCCCGGGGAAGGCTCTCGGCACAGAGTCAGTGCTTTAATGCTCTGTGCCATTCCCTGCACACACACACACCCCCTCGCTCCCCCTTTCCAACTTACTGGAGTGGTTTAAAGAGGATTTTTTTTTATCCATGCATGCCTGTCTTTCCTCCAGACCCCCTCCCGGGGGACAGGCGAGCCCGTCCTATCAGCCCCAGCAATGGTGGCTCCTATCAGAGCTCGCACCCTCCTCCCCGAACCCGCAGCCACAAAGGCGGTTGCTCAAGCGCAGCATTCCTGCTCCCTGTGTCCCGGGAACAGCTGTACCGAAAGGATGCCGGGAATCCCTGCGAGGCTCCAAGGAAAAGATATTAACGCAGGGGGGGAGCAGCAGCGATATAATAAAAAGTCATAATAAAAGAGAGAACCACTGAGTGGATTAGCAGCCCAAACGCCGCTTGGCTTTTGGTTTCCTTTCCTCCCTGCTCTTCTGCGCCGCACGACAATCCGCTCAAATTCCTCCAGCCCGGAGACGCTCGGCTCCTGAATTTCAGACAGAACTCCTGGAGGTGGCCAGGCTGCAAAGGCTGAGGGCATGGCTGGGAAATTTAACTGCACTCGACGCCGCTCAGGGCACGTAGGCACAGGCAGCAGGCGCCGGATGCTGCATCACACCAGCTCCCCGATGCCTGCACCCGCTCCACGTGTGCCCCCGTGGGGAATAAAAGGCAGATTTGGAGCTTGGTGCGTATTTGTCAAGTACACAAAGGCGGTAGGATGCATTCCACTGTTTTAAAAAACCCTGGTGCCTGCCAGACACCAGTTCTTCCTTTGTGGAAGTGCGGAGCAGGGAATCATAGGATAACCTGAGATGTAAGGGACACACAGGGATCATCGAGTCCAGCTCCTGACCCTGCACAAGACAGCCCCAGCTCCTATCAGTGGTCACCAGAGAGGACAGATCAGTGCCCCTCCACTTCCTTTCACGAGGACACAGGATGGTTTTTCCCTGCCGGGCTGCTCCAGCAGCACTGACCCAGGCTCGGCACGGGGGCAGAGGGATCCAGGGCTGGGGTGTCCCCACGAGGAGCAGGCAAACCCACATTCCTCACCCACCACGCATCCAAATCCAACACCAGCACAAGGCGTGCGAGGACAACATTCCCTTTTGGCAGCTTCAGAAACACCCAGGCCGATTTTGGGGGCACGGAGCATCTGCTGCCCGGAGCCGGCGGCTGCGTCAGGAATTCGGGATGAGACGGGAGCGAAGGCGGCGGCTGCGGCGGCAGCAGCTGTTCCCTGCCCGCAGCCCTCCTGCCACGCAGGGCATTTAAATTTTAAAGCACCCTCCCCACGGCTGTTTTCGCCACCGTTCCTGCGCAGCTCACAGAGAGCCCGTTCCCGGGAGCCGCCGGCCCGCGAGGCACCCATGGGTTCGCTGGTGGCCAAACTCCTCCTGCCCGCCCTCAGCTCCTTGGTTTTCCTCCCCACCATCAGCATCGCGGCCAAGCGGCGTTTCCACATGGAAGCCATGGTTTACTTCTTCACCATGTTCTTCGTGGCGGTAAGAAGATCCCAATTTCCCCTCTCCCCGCATGTTTTATCCCCCCAAGTGCCCCCCGTGCCTCTGGGAGGCTGATTCACCTAACAGCAGCCAGCACAACCCCCAGAACATCCCTTTCCAGTTATTTCCCACCGTGTGTGGTGCTGAGCAGCTGATTCTTCAGTTTAGGATGTCCTACGGCGTGGCCTTACTCAGATTTAGTGGTGTTTTATGACTGTGAGATTAGGGAGAAGGTCTGGGTGCAAAGAGCCTTGACTGATTTGCAATGCTTTGGAGCTGGCTTTTCTCTTTGTTTTACAGCTGGTGAGTGGCCATGCTGAATTTGGGCTTTCAATTGCATCCAGAATCTCTCGCTCTGCCTCTGTCATTTTAGCCAAAAGCACATAGTAGTCAAATTATTGATTTTGCAATTGCCAGCTGGGGATGGGAGCAGCACTGGAGTCAGGGGAGTTTCTGCACTGGGAAAGGAGAGACTGAAACGTGCTGCTGGGCTATTAAGAAAAATAATTATTAACCCTCTGTGGGTTGAAATGTGTTTCACCAGGCTGTGAATCCCCAGCCTTCCTTTGTGTGGAAATGATGAGTGGAGAAAGTCAGTTGTCTGTACATACACAAAATATTCCTATTCCTTCTCCCAGCAATGTGTTTGCCCTGTGCTTTGAATTCCTGCTAAGTGACTCCATACAGACACCCAAAGCAGCATTCCCACTGGAAATAAATCTCCTATTTGACCACATGGCACTGATCTCCTAAAGAACATGAAGAAAATAGCTCAGCAACCCAACTGATATTACATTTCCCAGCAATCCCATCCATCTCAAGGCATCTCGTGAAGGTTGGCACATTCCTTGCACACAGAAATTGAGTCAGGGAGTAGATAAAGGATCTTTCTTGTGGGAAGAGCTCTCCCACAACAGCAGGGCTCAGAACCAGGTTGGTCTCCTGTTCCTAAGGATCCACAGAACAGCCCTGACCGTTTGAGCCAATTAAAGCACGATGCAGGGGGAGAAATTCTGCCAGTTCTATAAAAACTACGGGACCAGTTAATATAAAAAAATCCCAGAGCTCCCCACCCCAGCTCCCCGGGGAAGCCAGACAGCTACAATTTCATTTTGCACTGGGTTTGTGCCTGCTCCACCTCCCCCGGGAGCCCGTAGGAAAATTGGCACGTGTTTCCACGGGAGGTGGAACTGGTCCTCACCGAAGAGATTGAAGAGGCAAAATATCCCTGCGTGGGGAAGGGAAAGAAGGGGGAAGAAGGGAAGGCAGCTGCCAGCGTGGTCGGGGGGGTAGGAAGGGCAGCAGCTGCTGCTGCTGCCTTTCTTGTAGCATCCCACTCCTCCTCCCCCAGGAGAGCTGGGCAGGGCAGTGAAAGCACATGTCCACGGCAGACAAGTGCGGCGACGCCGGCCAGAAACACCCTCTTTGTCTTCCACCCTTTCTCCCCGCCGGCTCCAGATTCCCCGAGCCCAATCTCAAGCAGGGAAAAGAATTACTGTGGTGCAATCTCTTCTAGAAGCTGCAGCGAGCCAAAGGGCTCGCAGCAATTCCCATTATAAATAATATCAGCATCCCCGCCGGGCCGTGACGGCGAGCAGCGTTCCAAGGGCGTCCTGCCAAGCGGAGCGGGGACTTCTTCAGGAACAGCGGAGCTCGCTGGTGCTGCCACTGCAAAACCGAGGGCTGAGGGCTGGGAGGGAAAGGCGAGCGCCAGGCAAACGCTGGGAGCGTTCCTCTGATCGCACTGGAAAATCGCCCTTGGCTCGGTCTGCGTTTGTGTTGCATGACAATGGGGTTTTTTTGCAAATAACCTAATCAATGAGCTAATGGGCAGGGACCGGCGGGTTTTGAGGGAATGCACTAATGAGTGAATTCCCCAGGATTCAGAGTCTGGCCATATAAACCCTGTTTAGCCTGGACAGTGACCTGGCGTCCGTACACATTTCATCAGGACACTCATCTCGAATTGTTTTACAAGAATCTTTCGCAATTAAAACCATAACCCCAGAGTCCTCCTTCTGCTGGAGAGGACGTCCCCCAGCTCAAAGCAGCTTGGTCATCAGATTGCAAATTCTGGCCAAGAGGCAAATTAAAGCCTGTCTTAGTTTGTACTAAGAGAGAAGAATGCTGATTCTTGGGCAATTTGCAACCAGGAACGATGACATTATCTCTCAAATATATTCATTACTTTATGTCAGTGATCCTGCTCTGTCCTGGCTGGCCACCCTCTCAACGGCCACACTACTTCAAACCAGTTGATAAGAGCCTTTACCTTACTGGTTTGTGGGTAAAGAACTAGTTTTCTGATGTATTTTTTTTTTCTTTTTGAATAGTTTTACCATGTTTGTGACGGCCCCGGGTTATCAGTGCTGTGCTTCATGCGCTACGACATCCTGGAGTACTTCAGCATCTACGGAACAGCCCTGTCCATCTGGGTGTCCCTGATGGGTAAGAACTGCTCTGTTGTGGTTCCTGAGGAGCTCCAGCCCTGGCGGGAAGGGCAGGTGGGACAGTCAGTGGGGACAGTCCCCAGAAACGCTGCTCTGAGCTGCCACTGGCAGGACTTAGCCCTGACACTGTCCCGTGTGAAGTCTGTCTGTGTGATGGATTCATCCAGTTTTGCATCATTAATGCCTTGGAAAGTCATTGCAATTGGTGGGGGCCAGACATGGAATTGTCCTGAGTGGTGGCTGGGGATGTTTTGCTGTGGGAGATAAAGAGCTGTGGCACTTGGTGCTGGTGTTGGTCAGGTGTTCCTCTGCCTGCACCATTTTATACATGTCCTTACAACAGCAGAATCATCTGCTTCAAATGACAGTAACACACTGCAGCCTTGTGCTGAAGTTCAAGGCAGGACAAGACTATGAGATGACTTAGTTTGAAACCTCATATACCAGGGAATTTCCCATCTCTTCTCATTTTCCCCATGCTGGGCCCATCTGCTTGTCTTGTCTGACTTAGGGGCATTGAGAAATGCAGGATCTGCCACTTCCCTTGGTAGCATGAGAATCAAAGTGGTTTAGCCAAAACAAATATAACTTCCTGGTTTATCGAGAGCCTGGTCTGGGCTGATGGGAATATTAGATCTGCTTAGAAAAAGCAGAAATTTATTTCACTTCCTTTTTACTACAAATCCCACCCCTTGCCCTGTTATTCAGCTTTCCTTTTCCCACATTTGCGCTTTTTCCTCATTCTGTTCCTCAATTGCCACTGAAACAAAATATAACAGAAAGGGGAAAAAATAGATGACAGAACTAAAGAAGGATGAAAAGTTCAAACCTATCATTTTCCCATTTTGTCACCATGATTTTTGGAAGGATGTGGGAATTGCTGGCAGCAGAAGAGAGCAGGGTCAGAGGAGAGAGATGTTCCAACAGCAAAGGCTTTGCTCAACCATTTGGACCATCTCTAGCCAGTGCCCATCCAGACAGAGTCCCCACTTCTGCCCATGATGAGCTGGGGTCACCACTCCAATGTACAGCCCCAAAATGCCCACTGGACTTTCTCTTCTGCCCCTCAGGGCTCCAGGGATGGAAGTTCCTCCAGCTGGGATGGGGCTTCCTGAAGCCCCTGAGCGAGCACGAGCAGGGGCAGCATCCCCTCTGCCAGGCACAGGTTCATCCCTCCTCCCTGTGCCACAGGCAGCAACATCCCTCTTCCAGGGCATGCAATAGGATAAATTTTCCTATTAGGAAAATTATAGGGGGAAAATATCAACCTTAGAAATGGCTCTGTCCCCTCAAAACGTGAGTCCCAAGGGGGGCTCCCCCACTGCTCAGGGCACCTCAGTGCTCTCTCTGCTCAGCTAGAAAAGGCAACGAGGCAAATCGCTTCCAAAGGGCATTTTCAGTGGATAACAGCAGTGTCAGGGTAGGTCAGAGCTGATCCAGACACTTTGGCTCCTTGCAGCAAAATTCAACTTGATTGCTTCATTACTGCGTTCAAAAACCTCGCGAAAAAACACAAATCCTGGGCTACAACGTTTAAAATATTGACCCGCTGGGAAACAACAGAGATTAAAATGCGGACATTATCCCTTAGCCAAACTCCCTATAAAACCACGATCCAAGGACATGGAAGGTGTGGTGACTGAAGCCCAGGGAAGCCTCTCGCTGTGGCTTGTAAAGCCCGAGCGCACATGTGCGGACGCAGACCCTCGGGCAGGCTTCCCGGAATGCAAATCCAGGACAGCCATAACACAGCTGTGCAAGCTGGAAAAGCATGGAGCCCACTGGGATCCATAACTTTTATCAGTTATTACCCCATTCTGTGCTAAACAAAAGCCTCTAATAATTTACTCGCACTGGCGACTTCCAGCTTGCAAACCTCGGGCAGGTGCCGGCGCGGCCGGGCAGCCGGGACC
Source organism: Ptilonorhynchus violaceus (assembly GCA_013397565.1). Taxonomy (NCBI): domain Eukaryota; kingdom Metazoa; phylum Chordata; class Aves; order Passeriformes; family Ptilonorhynchidae; genus Ptilonorhynchus; species Ptilonorhynchus violaceus. The sequence goes on from VZRJ01012559.1 coordinate 1,980,736, forward strand.
CCGTGGCACCAGCGGGGGAGTCCCACTGGAGTGGGGTGGCGGAGCCTGGGCGGGAGTGACCTGGCGAGTTAGGGAAGGTTGGAGATGTAGGATGAACCCAAGAGCGGACCGGGGCTCGCTGGGTGCGAGTGTCTTTGCAATCGCCTCTGAATTCTGGGTCAGGGAAAAGGGAAGTCGTGGAATCATGGAATGGTTTGGGGGGGAAGGGACTTTAAAGATCATCTTGTTCCACCTCCTGCTGTGGGCAGGGACACCTTCCACTAGACCAGTTTGCTCCAAACCCCGTCCAACCTGGCCTTGGACACTTCCGGGGATGGGGCATCCACCGCTTCTCTGGGCAGAGAATCTCCTTTAAGCTTCTCCATGCAACACAGACCAAAACTCCCCTAAAATCAGCTCCTAGACCCACAACTCGGATGCCTCAGGATGGTTTGCTTCGCCCTGCGTGCCTCAGTTTCCCCAGCAGGGTGACACGAGAAGGGCAGACCGGACACGGACACAACACTGAGGGTGCCCAGGGCAGGCGGGACAGACCCCAGGAAAGCTTTAGGGCAGCAGCTGGAAAAAGGGGGCTGTGAGCTGACACTTCCTGTGCTCGGTCCCTCAGCCCTGGCAGAGTTTGACGAGCCCAAGCGATCAACCTTCGTCATGTTCGGCGTCCTCACCATCGCCGTGAGGATTTACCACGACCGCTGGGGCTACGGCGTCTACTCGGGCCCCATCGGGACGGCCGTGCTGGTCATCACTGTGAAATGGGTACGTGGGGCAGGGCACTAGGACGGGGCTTGTGGGATGCTCCTGGTGGGGAATGGGCTGAACCTGGCACGGAGGGGTCCAGCCTGTGCCAGTGATTTGCTCTTCAAGATCCGGCTCTCAATCCCACTGTGATTGAACAGCATTTCTCCCCCAGCCCGAGCAGAAGGCAGGCAGACAGCAGCCTTTGTGATAAATGCCAGATTCGATCGGCCTGAGCAATCTACCACATCTCCTGTCCCTGCATTTCTAATCAGGAGCTCTGTATTTATGGAGTTTTTACAGCTACTCAGAGGCAGAGGGGTCTGGTAAACTGCCCCGGATCCGGGGGAAGATGTGGATAAAACACGGTGATAAAGTGGGAAGGAATCTGTCTGCAGTCTGCCTGAATCCAGCTGGGAGAGTGGGGCACAGCTCTGCAGTCTGTGCCCTGCTCACAGCACATGCTGTGGACCCAGATGGGGGTGAGGTGGGGAAGCCATTGGCAGGAGTGGGCAAGGAGTGATGGGATAAAAATTGCAGAGAGATGATGCCAAGCATCATCAAAATACAGTGGTGCAAATCTCAGTTATAAAGTGTCACCAAGCCAGCAGCTGAAAGCAAGTGGCCACCATGGGGAGGGGATGGGCAAGGGGAAGACCAAGGCACGGGACCACACTGCATCCCCCAGCCTATGAATGCTGTGCTAGGATCTGCTCTCCCAGAGACTGGGTTTGTGAGAGCACACACCCCTGAGCTGGGTTTGGGGCTGAATATTAAAAAACCAGTATTATTACAAGGAATGAGGCTGGAGCAGCCAGCTAAATCCAGGTGAATACACTGGGTGTGCTCTGTCCTTGCTTCCAGCTGCAGAAGATGAAGGAGAAGAAAGGGCTCTATCCCGACAAGAGCGTCTACACCCAACAGATCGGTCCTGGCTTCTGTTTTGGGGCGTTGGCGCTGATGCTGAGGTTCTTCTTTGAGGTACCTGTCACACACTCACCCTCCCTGACTGTCCCAGGGACATCACCAAGAGAGGAGACTCCCCTTTCACACCCCTGGGCTGCATCCAGCCTTGGACAGACCCAGCTCAGGCATGGGGCTCCAGGGTCTGTCAGCAGGGATGAGGGTCCCTCCGTGCTTGTCCCCATGCCTGCTCCCAGGGTCCATCTGGGGCAAGGGGCACACCGGATGATGCTCGCTCCCTTTTCCCCCTTTAAGTGAGTCACAGGGACGTGGGACACGCTTTCCTCAGACACACGTGGTCCTCAGAATGGCTTTGTCAGGTCCGAGCAGGGATTTTTGGACACCGGGCACGGGTGACTTAAGGACACCTCGCAGCGACGCGGCAGGGACTGGACCCGACNCACAGCTGCCGGCCGCGCCCGCGCTCGGCCCCGCCGTTACGGCCGCTCTGCGCTTTGGGAGCGGCGAGATACAACCTCACAGGCATCCCCGAGGATTATTTTTCAAAGCATTTAGTAATTGCAAATTCTAGCAGAACATAAAAATGTCACTTAGCAGAAGCCGCCTCCCCGCGCGCCCCGGCCTCGCCGCCGCGTCCTTCGCGGGGTAATGAAACACTTCATTCAAGAATTGGGAAATGTGCAAATTAGAATGTGTTAAATCCACTTTGCTTTAGGGTTTGGTTTTTTTTTTTCCCGCTGGAAATCCTTTCTTCTCTGACAGCAAAGGGAGGCAGAAGGTTCGGGGATCTTTTTTATCCCCTTCCTTTTGGCTACTTGTAGAAATTTAACGTCGCGCGCCTCACGCGAGCCCCCGGCCCCGCTGCTCCCGCTTCTCACTGCGCTCTCCCCGCTTGCAGGAGTGGGATTACACCTACGTGCACAGCTTCTACCACTGTGCCTTGGCCATGGCCTTCGTGCTGCTGCTGCCCAAGGAGAACAAGAAAGCCGGGAGCGCCGGGACCCCCGCCAGGCTGGACTGCTCCACGCTCTGCTGCTGCGTCTGAGCCCCCCGGGCAAGCCGGGCGCTCGTGTTCCTGCTCCTGGGGCGATGGAGGGCTGCAGCCAAAAGGAAAATGCCTGCCTGCTGTGTTTTCCTCTGGCACTCTGGTATCTTTTCCCATCAGCTCTGTGCCCACTCTGGGATTTTCTTCCCTGGGAAGTTGTCTGAGTCACCTGGTCTAGTGGAAGGTGTCCCGTCCCATGGCAGGGGGGTTGAAACAAGGTGGGCTTTAAGGTCCCTTCCAAACCACTCTGTGATTCGCCTTTCCACCATCAGCCCTAGCAGAGTTGCACTTCCAGGTTGGTAAATATCCATATTCTCCCTGGAGGAGCACTCAGCTGGGCTGTGACCTGTGCCCTGCCCCAGAAGATCCCTGCGCTCCCTGGCTATGTCACCTTCTCCTGGGCTGTCCCTTGCACTGACCTGGGAGGACCCACGTTGTCCTTTCCATGCAGGTTTGCCCAGCCTGAGCACACAAAGCTTCGTTTGCAACACCCAATTAACAGAACCTGTATTTTTGGTGAGATATTGACGGTTTTATTTATGCATTCTCCTGATGTAAATAATATATACTAACAAAGACTCTGCCAGTGTGCAATGCCAGCATTTCTGAAGCGGGGCAGGAAACTCTCCAGCTCCAGTCAGCTCAGCCGAGGGCAGATGCCAATTCCAAAGCAGGGCTCTGGGCACGGCCACCACAGCCCCCAGAGCCTGGAGGGATCCGCAACAGTGGGCACTTTGTCCTTGCAGACCTGCAGGCGCAGGCAGCAGGTGCCTCGTTGGTATGGAAAGTACATGGAAAATGAGAGGCAGAGAAGAGAAGCTCCTGGAGGGAGGGGGAGGGCTGTAAGCCTATAACATCTCCTCTAACAGACTATTTACTATAGCAGAAGTGTATGATTTATTTAGACTGTCTGGGAAAAAGGCCAAGACTATATGTCACGGACAATTAGAGCAGTATTGATATACAGAGATGTCCACAGAAAGCCCACATTAAGCCTGGGTTCCTCTGGAAGAGAAATCCACCCCAGTCATTCATCAGAGCAACTTCCTGCGACGGGGCAACAACCAAAACTGAATGAGCTTCCAACAAAAATATAAATGAATTATGAACCCCCCGAGCATCCAAGAGTCACTGGCAAGCGGTGGCACAGCTGATGCAGCTGCACGCAGAGGCAGAGCCAGCAGAGAGCTTTCAGAGGGTTCCCCAGCACCTAAACCGACACAGCTCCAGTCCTTCCCGGCATCCAGCCCCAGGGATGTTTACAAGATGCTCCCAGGGTTGGCGTGCAAGGCTTCCCTCGTTGCTTGCACGCTACTGGAGCATTTTGCCGTGTGAGGGCTGCTCAGGATGTCCCCAAAAACCACCAGGCCCGAGTGCTCTGACTCCTGATTCAGAGTGCAAGAAGCAGCTCGGCACTGCCTGCAAGAGATGCTCCTGAGGGTGCACAGCTGCTTCCCAAGGGGTCACCCCCATGGGCATCCCACAGCCACGCTGGCCCTTCCTGAGTGTTTGTCACCCCACATGCAAATACTCAACGCTGACCCTCCCCAGGAGCCTGACCAGCAGTGCCAGCAGCCTCCATCGCTTGCTGCAGCCACTGATCAGAAGCTCTCTCACCCCATTGGGTCATTTTGGGACTGTTTGGTCCCTCGTGGATTGCAGTGACAGGCACAGCCCTGCAGCAAGCCCTGGGGAGATGGGCAATGTGGGCATGGTGGGAGGAGGGCACTGGGTGACCACAACACCTGAGCAGGGCTGAGCAGGAGGGACCAAAGGCTGGCAAAGCCTATGGAAAAGAGGAGGACAAGTTACCTGAGGACCAGCTCCTGCTCCCACCTGCCATGTGTTCAGGTGCTACACCAAAAAATACCCAAAAAGTGTATTGCACACAGCAAAACCCCAGGCAAGGTTTGCTTTGCCCCTTCCTCTGCCTGCCGATGCCCCAGGGCGCTGCTCCAGCCGTGCCAACCATCCTTTTGCACCCCAGTGCAGGACCAGCACCCAGCCTCGGGACTGAAACACACCCGGGCACATCCCCAGGGTCCCTGCCCTGGCAGCAGCCCCCAGCTGATGGCAGCACCCGGCACCCCAACATGGGGAGGGAGGTGCAGGGGCTGAATCCTCTATCCCAGGCAGGATATCCCCTGCAACACCGATGCAGGGAAATATTATAAACATCTACAGCAACGTAGACAAAACAGTCTCTTGTAACCTTTTAGCGCTGCCGAGAGCTTTGCCTGTAAGAGCTCTTGAGCCCCTGCCAAAAATTCTGGCTGTTTTCATAAGAGTAGGTGTTTTCGTCTAAGGTGCAGTCTGAGTGCTGTGACCTTTGTCATGTCTGCTACTGAAATTTCCTGCTTCTCTGTTATTCTCTTCTTTGGTAAGACGATATGAAACCCAAAACTTTTATTGCCCCTTTTAAAGTGTCTTTATAGCTCCCCGTCTACTTCATATACTGTCTTACTCTCCAATGCTGGGATATTACTTATGGGATCCGGGCTTGATGCTGCAAAAAGCATTTGGGTTTCACGAAGCCCAAACTGCCTGGGCTTTTTTAAGATCAGCCGGGGGGGGGGGGGAGGAAAAAAANGAAAAAAGGAATGAGAGGGGAGGGACCGGGCTTTCCGCTCCGGAGGCATCGGCATCTGCTACCAGCTCAGCCTCCTCCGCCTCTACCAGGCCTCCCCAGGCACAAAACCCCAAATCTGCTTTGTGTCTGGGTCAGCATGGGGTGCCCACGGAGCTCTCCTCCCATGGCTCCGTCCCCTGCCGGCTGTGCCCCGGAGCTGGCAGCTCAGATGTGGCCGGACAGCACGGCTGGGGCCAAACCCAGTGTGCAGCAGCTGGGGCACATCTGCCCCCGAGCTGGCGCTGGGGGAGGACAGCCCTGCTTGGGGGGGTCCCCTGCACCCCCTTTCCCAGCCCGTTTCCAGCATCAGGACACACCACATGAAGGACACGTGTCCCCAGGGCAGGCTTGATGCAGAGCCACACCAGCCGGGTGTGCGTGCCGAGGCTCCGTGCTCCCAATCCCGCCCCTCGGGCTGTGCAGCATCATCTCCCCCGTGCAGAGACCCTGGTGACAGAGATCCCTTGGAATCTCACTCACCTCTGCACACTCCCCGCTGCAGTGGGAGCAGGGACCTCGTGTGCTGGAGGGGAGAGGGCTGGTGGAACTGTCCCCTCCAGGGGACATTCCCCCGCACTTGCCTGTGGCAGGGCTGGCTGAGAGTGGAATTAGGACCTACTCCTGCTGGAGGAGAGGCTTCCAGAGATGTCTAGTCAGGCTCAGTGCCAGCTAATCTTCCAGGCAAACCTTATCCAGATCCTTTTGGCTGCAGAAAGTGAAAAACCAGCCAGACCCAAACAAAAAAGCCTGGTTTCTGCTGCCAGCTGCATGGGGCACTCCAAAAAGGCCTTATCACAATGTGATTGTGAAAGGCAGCTTCAGGTTTTTTCCACACACTGCTCTTCCATCCTCACCCTCCCGTTGTCACTCCTCTGTGCGTGTTCAAGTGCTGAACCCAGCCAGGTTAATGCAGATGGTGGGGCCAAGGTTTTCCTTTGCCCACTTCGATGCCCTCAGGCCACAGTGATACCACCCCACTTCAGTGAGTGCTGTTGCTCCATCCCGAGGCACACGGAGCCCATTGGGAGCAGCCTCCTCCCTGGAATTGCCAAATAAACCAAAGATGCCTCTGGAAATTCAAGAGTAGAGGCAGGAGCTCTGTGGGGAGTCCAAGGCAGAGCTCTCGCCCCAGGGTCCTCCATCACCCTCCCGTTCTGATGTGCAGGAGATGCCTGTGCCCTGGGACAGGGATAAATCACGTCTGCAGGGCCAAAGGGGAGTCACCACCCATGTCCTACACAGCCCTGGGACATGGTGCAGATGCACTGTGAGAAACCAGCCTTGTCCATCAGCCTGGGAAAAAGGGGACATGGAGCAACCAAAGCAGCTATATGGGATCCCTTGCTGTATCTCAGCTTTGCTCCAGCTATCCCAGCCCCAATGAACATCCTTTTTGGGTGCACAAAGAAAGTCTCCTGCTCTTCTGAGCAGTCAGGAAGCACATGGGAAGTGCAGGGTGGAGTTAAGGCAGATGCAGCCACTGGAATCAGTAAAAGTGGTACCTCCTGCAAGGATGCAAAGCCGCCTAACCCAGCACTAACAAAAGAAAAACACATTTATGCATCAGGATTCTGCTTAAAATATCATACAACGGTCCAGCAGGTTTCTCTTCCCTCCTCCTTCCTCTCAGCAAGATTCCCAACCAAACTTCCCAGCCCAGTTGGCACGGGCAAGGCAGCCCCATCCCGGTGCCACTGGGATATTTTTGGGGCACCGCAGACAGACTGAGCCACCACTCAGCTCTGGGATATTTTGGGGCACAGAGGAGCTCAGCCGCAGCACCACGGACAGCCTGGGCTCCAGCAGGGAGCCCCTCACACCCTCCCCGGTGTCCTCTCCCCCCGGCAGCACCGGACACGGACACGGCCCCGGACAAGACCCCAGCGGCCAAACCCCGGCCGGGGCAGGGCAGATGCGGCGCAGCCGGGCTCGCTCGGCCCTTCCAGGGATGCTTTCCCAGCTGCAAAATCCCGCTGCGGGCCCGGGTTGGGTGTCCGCAGCCTCCCCGCTCCTCCGGCGGAGCGGTCCCGGGGAGCGGCGCTCCAAGGTTTTCGGTTTCGGCCAATCTCCCAGAAATTCTGTCATCATGCAGCGCATCACGCACGCTCCCGGATCCGCATTACACGCGGCGTGGCTCCGCTCCAGCGCCTCTTAAAGCCAGTGGAAAAACCCTCCCTCGCTGCGATGGGAGCTGGCTGGGGCCGCGCACGGTCTGACAGATACCACGAAGCGGTTTCAAGCCGGGAATATCTCGTGGCCCCGAAGTTTCTCCCGGAGAGGGACGGGGGCAGTGCCTGCGCTCCCGGGGAAAGCTCCCGACCTCGCCGCCGCCTTTCAATGAGCGTTTAACGAGCCATCGTTATCTGATCCACGTGCTCCGAACGCAAGGAAAGCGCTCGGGTTTCCAGCTGCAAACATCACCCGATGCCCATAAAACGAGCTGATGTGTCTGGGAAGCCCCAGACCCAAAGAAACATTATTTAAATGGGAGGGGGGGGGAAAAAGTCAATTATGCTTTAAAAACACCCGTGTGGGCAGACGGGGATGGTGGCTGCTCTCCCCTGCTTCCCTCTGGTTTTCCAGCAAAGCAAATGTTCGCTGATAAAACTCACAATCTCCTTATAAAGGCAGGATCGTTTTGCCTGTAAAAGGGAAAGTTTGGGGGAAGTTTTACACACGTCTCTGCTCTCTTTATGTCTTTATTTGCATTTTCATTTTCACAGTAGTGGAGCTAATCTGAACGGAGCAGGAGCGAAGGGTCCAGGTTACAACCACAGTATCAGGTAGCACCTTCACATCTGGAAGGGATTTTGACACAACTTCTCCCAGACTGTTACAGACAGTTTAAAAGCAAAATCTGATAAATAGCAAATGTTTAACAAGTCAATAGGAAGCTGCATTTGCGAGAACATGTGGCTCTAAGGGGTCTAGCACGGCCGCACCGCCAAGGCCCTTCCAACGCATCCACGCCCATCCCTGCAGCACGCGGCGAGGGGCAGCCTGGCTCTGCCCGAGCCAGCTCACTTACAGGGGCAAGGATTGAACACAGATGTGCCTTTGTATGGCCAGACATCTCCAGCCTTCAAAGCCTGAGAGGGTCCTGCTTCGGTGGGAAGGGACTTGCTTCTTCCCGGCCTAAACTGAGCCCCGTTGGTTTTCCCCCAGCCTTGTGCTTGTGGTGGGAAAGGACAAAGGGAGCTGGATAGCTCAGGAAAGCACCACAGAGCCTGTTGTCACAAACCTCCTGGTGTGCTGGGCACTGCTGGCCCTGTCACAGGAGGTTTTGGGGCTGCACTGACCCGTGAGGACCCGCTCGGGTCACTGCGCTGATGGTCACAAGCACGCAAGGTCTCACCCCAAATTTGCACAGCTTCGGATCCGTAAGAGCCCCAATCCATGAGCCAGAGGTGGATTTACACCCATTTACACCCATTTACACCTTTGAAAATCCTTTTCCATCCCTTGAGAGCAGCAGCCTCCTCAGGACAGAGGTCACTGGCCACCCAGGCAATGCCCTGCTGGGGAAAAGTGCCACAGCAAGCAAAACATCCCCACACAGAATCTCTTGCAGTGTTGCAAGCCTGCCTGGTTTGGGGAGACTTCATACCCAAAATGTGGGAAGAGGCATTAAAATGGAGAGAATTATGCAAGGAGGGGGGAGCAGAGGGGGAGACAGAGGAATAAGAAGTGACCAGGAAAACCACCAGAAACCCTCCGGGATGCCTGCCTATGTTTAAAGATAATATGTCCAGCCCTCTTGCCAAGTCCCACTCATTTGGAGCTGGGCTCATGTTTTGGATTAATTTTAAGGCAGTTCCTAAAGCATCTCACTCGCACAAGGAAGAATTTCTGCCTCCTTGGCCAAGGTGACCTTTTGAAAAATCTCCCTCCCTGTTTTTCAACCTCTCGCTCGTTTAAAATTGTCCTCGCCCGGGTGCTGCGGGGCACTCGGTGCAGACAGTTTGTGCTCCAGCATTCACCAGCCCCATGGAGCATCCTGGAGCAGGGTTAGGTGTGAGGGTGGGGGGCCAAGTGGGATTTCTCTGCAAGTCAGAACCTTTCCCTCGCCTGGGAGCATCACTCAACCGAGCACTGAGGGCAGAAATCTCCCCTCCTGCATGCCCACGTCTCTCCAGGCACCCACCATGGGCTGCTTGAAAGTTTTCCATATAAACTACTTTTCCCCAGAAAGTCAAATGCTCGGTTTTTTGAACTAAAACAGTGTGGACACGTGGATGTGCTCTCCAAACTAGTGCTTTTAAGTAATTAAATTAGAGATATTGCCCCCAAACTGTGACTATTCCACTGCACGTGGGTTTTCTGCTCAGAGCCTCCCCAGAAGGAGCCACCTCGAGACGTGCCCCAGTTGCTCAGTCTCCACTGGGAGGATGAATCCAAGAGATGTCATTCCCAGTTCCCAGCCACAACATGGAGAGAGTTTTTCAGCAGAAACATGAGAACAGTCACTCCCAAAACCACCACCCAGCCCACCTTCTCACCCAGGCATCTGCAGCATCCTAATCATCCTGGAATCCAAAGCACGTCCAGCAGGGATTTCAGATGCTTCCCATTTAGCTTCAACATTTGCAAAATGCTCAGCCACTGACTCACGGAGGGCCAGGACAGCCACTGCCCTCACTGCACCACGGCAGGACTGAGAACACCACCCCAGAGGAGTGTTCGGCCAAAAAAATGGGATTTTTGGAAACCAAGGAGCCCTTGGTACCATGCAGCTTTCCCAGCACTCTCAGGGTGAGAGCAGGATGTGGGACATGGAAATTTTAATTTTTTTCTGGTGATCCAGATGTCACACTGGGGTTTTAAGGGTGAGGAGGTGCAGGAAGGGAATCCAGGCGCTGTGGGCTGTTGAGAGACACTTGGGATGCAAGAGGCTCTGCTGCTGCTTGGGCTTTTGGGAGCGTAACAGGTAGGGCCAGACACTTTCTCTCCCTCACACCTCAAGCCCTAATGACAATACCAAGTGATCAGAAATTGTCCCTTTGGCTGGAAGAACACAAATCACAAGATGTCCCCGTTCCCTGTGTTCAAAAGCACCAAATGCAGCATGAGGACATCCCACAGCATCAGCATCCCTTAGGTCCTGGGGGAAACAAGACACACAGAGGCAGCCACAAGAACGAGACAGACATTTGAGGTTTCAGTTAAGCACAACCAGCAAGAAAAACTGAGCTTGGGTTTGACTGGATTTGGGAGATGAAGTTTCAGGGCAGTTCCACGGGTTTTTTTAAACCAGTTCAACCAAAACCTCATCCCACGAGGGAAACGCAGAAACTCAAGGTGCCTCTTGTGCAATGGATGCTGCTCCCTACCCAGGCAGGTCTGGGATAGTGCTCAGAGTGTTGCTGCATCCCTGTCCAGGCTAAAGGAGAGACCACACACAAAACAGTTTCGGGATGCCAGCAGCTGTGCACAAAGCATTTGGTTTACATTAATTATGTCTGGACAAAAAAAAATAAAAGGGGGAGAGGAGGAGAGCAAGAGAGTGGAGAAGACAGGAGGGATGCAGGGAGGCTTCTGCATCGTCCTGATAAGATCTGCTCAGATCCCACATGCAGGTCACTCCGGGTGTCTTAACACCTCCTGTCACCCAGAGCAGCCCTGCCCTGCCCTGCCCGGGCCCTGTGAACACCTTGGGGAATTGCAAACCACAAAGGCAGCCCCTGATGCTCTCAAAGACCCCGTGGGACTCTGTCCCCTGAGCTTTGCTCCCTGCTCTGCTTCCCTCTTTCTCTGTCTCGAAGCAGAAATGTTCCCAAGGAAGGCAAAGCAAATGCTGCTGCTGGCAGGGAGAGACGCTGGCAGTTACCAGGGGGGGAAGCAGGACGGGAGAGGGGAGAGTAAATGAGATGGGGAGGAGGTGGGTGGTAAGAGGAGTCATTAAAAACAGGAAAATCCCCTTTGTTTCACAGCTGTGCAGAAGGCCCAGCAGTGGGTGAGCAAAGCCCTTCCCCATCTCCTCTCCAAGGAATGCTGTGAGCCGTGGGGACTCTGCAGGGTCAGGAACTGCCACCCCCAGGGATGGACACCCTATACCAGCACAGACCCCTGGGCCTCCCATCCTCTCCCCAAGGGCAAACGAGCCTGGTGAGCTGCAGGCTGAGCCTGCCTGGCCTTGGGCTTGAGCAGCAGCAACGAGACTGGATCCATCGGATCCCCACGAAATGAAACCCACTGTGAAGGGTCCCCAGTGCTGCTCACCATGGGAGGGGGGAAGTGCTGTTCCCACCTTGGACCATGCCCTGGGCTGCACCAGCACCACCCCACTGACCCAGCCCCAGGCTCAGCAGCACACAGAGGGTGGGACATCCAGCCTGGAGCTCCCGACAGCAAACCCCTGCCTGCAGGGACTGGGCTGATGGGCCTGTGACCTCCAGCAGCTGCAGCCCTGCCATGCCCTGTGCGTCGCCTGCACACCTTCATGCCACACATCCCCATCCCACGCAGCCTCCCTGGGCTCTGTATGCCCAATAGCCTTCCAGCAGTCCCCAAGCAAGGACCTTGATGTGACAGGAGCTGCACAAATCCTAAATACATCCCCATCTCCCGGGAGCCAGCAGCCACGCAGCCAGGTCCTGCTCCCAAACAAGTGACGCAGAGTTGCCAGGCACAGGAGCTGGAAGAGTTGTGCTGCCATCCCAGAGGACCACAGCGGTCAAGCCCCTCACGGGCAGCAGCTGCCCCCTCCCAAAATCCGCCCCTCTCCGGGGCAGCCTCGCTGCTTGATGAGCTCTCATTCTGCAGCAGCAGCGTCTCGGGGGGCCCAGCGTGCGCACGCCAGAAGCTGGACTGACCCATGTCAGAGGTGATTAATTTATCAGGCTTTTGGCACCCACCGCTCCCCGCCAGAAAAACAATATCCCGAATTCCAGCCCTCCCGCCCGGCAGATGTGTCTGCGGCCGCCGCGGCCGTTCCAGCCCGGCTCCTGCGGGGATGCAGTACCCGAGGCTCCCGTGGTGCCGCCCGCTTCCCCATCCCCTCTGGGAATGCACGGGAGAGCCTCCTCCGGGAGCAAAACCCAGGGGGTTTGTGCTGGGCTGCCATCCTGGTGGGTCCAGCCTCTCACCCTGTGGAGGTGTCCGTGCTGCCAGGCCACTGAGGAGGAGCAGGACTGGTGGTCAGAAATGTTGGGATGTCACCTCACAGAGCCCTCCATCCCAGGAATGAGCAGCACCACCCTGGCCCGGCACTCAGCAGCCCTTGGAGCTGCCTGGCATTGGGAGCACGGCTGGGTTTGAACCAAGCGAGCGCTGATTCGTGCCTAATTAAATTAGCATTAATCTGTATCATCGGGAAAACACGCCAGGCCTCGAAGGGACAGATTAACGAAGTTGTTATTAGTGGAGAGGGTCAGAGGACGGGGATGGGGCACAGCATCGCTGTGGGTGCTTGCTGAGCCCTGAACTCGCCCTCCCCGCCTCTGTCAGGGGTTTAAAGCACGAAGTCAAGAGGGCAGCGATATCATTCAGATGCTGCAGAGCGCTTGGGTGTCGGGCAGCCAAGAGACGGGAGATTTTTCATCCTCTCCCCCCATTCTGCCGCTTCCTCCCGTGTTTCAGAGGAGGGATTGGAGTCCTTTGGAGCACAGGAGCAGCCAGTCCCTCTGCCTCCCAGCACTGGCCATGGGGAGGGAGACCTGCTCCTGGCCGAGCTCTGAGCTCGCCCTGACGTCAGGGTGAGGGGTAGACAGGGGGGAACGCGGGCAAACAGCCCATTATTTATCCCCAAAAGCTCACCGAGCACCTTGGAAGGGGCTGGAGCTGGATCCCCACGGTCCTGAGGGGGGCCAGCGTCTCCTCGAAGGAGAAGTTTCACAATTCATCTCGTTTGCTCGCTGTGGCATTTTCATCACGGTAGTCCGACTTATGCAATTACATAAAAAACATCTAATGAAATCTCGGTGACACAAAACATGAACGTTTATATTGGCCTCCCCGTGCCGCGGAGTTGATCTTGGCCGGGCCGTCCAGACAGACATTCTGCATTCTTCAGAGATTAAGCACTGAAACGCTCCGGAGAAACCCAGCTGCCCGCTCCCCCTGCAGCCGCGCCGCTAATTCCAACCACATGCTCGCCGGCCGGGAAAAGGGAACGCGGCCCTTCCACGCCCGCGGGCACCGCCGGGAGCCAGCCCGGCACCCCGGGCACCCCTCCGGCTGCATCCCGGCCGGGAGCACCCCTGGGTGTCCCTAAAGGAACAGCACGGCCAGGCCGAGAGCGTGGGAGATGGTGGGTATTCCTGCAGGGGAATTGTTATGGAAATGAGAGGAGCAATGGGTAAGCTGGAGTCGGGCTGGAGCACCCGAGCCCGACCGTGCCCGTGCCACGCCTCACTGGGAGATCAGGCTCCAGGTAAAACCAATGAGCCCAGGAGGCTCTGGGCAATGGAAGCCTCATCCCGGTTTGGTTCCCACCGTCCCCCTTTAAAATTTTTTCTGCCTCCGATTAAAATTAAGCCGATACTTAAAATAAAGGAAAAGGACTGGGAGGATGAGGCGTGGAGGGCAGGGAGTTTGTCCTCGACAGCGCACCGGGAGCTGGGCAAGGAATCACAGCCCTTGAAGAGGTGGGGAGGGGATGGGACAAGGGGAGCAGATACCCCATCCTGATAGTGCCCACATCACCCATCGGGTCTGAGCGAGCCCTGAGCTGCCCCACAGCCACAACCGGGTGCCACTGGGGGATGCTGCCCAGGGGTGGCCACAGCACTGATGAGCAGAGCCACCTCAGCACCACCGGCCCCCACAAATCCCTGCTCCCACCACGGCCACTCCTGTGCTTTAAGACTCGGGGCAGTGATTCCACCACAAATCCCCATCCCCGTGCCCATTCCATCCTAAGGAATGCAGCTCACCCATGGACACACTGTCCAGAAAGGCACCTGTCCCACCAGGTGACACCCCCAGAGCAAAAGCCCCTGCAGCACTGTTTGCAGTGCTCCAAACCCTGTGCAAGCCCTCACTGCTATCCCAGGGCAAAGCAGGGCAAATCCCGGCCAGCAATTTCTCCAAATATTGGTCAGCTCAGGGACAGGGACCAGCACACTCAAGATGTGGCCACCAGCTTCCTGCCCCACACCACTGGCTGCATCTGGAGCTCTTGCAAAGCCCCAGACTGTCCCTTTTGCAAGGACAGGGGGTCTGAAGCCCAAAACCCGCCAGCCCCAATCCCCCTGCCCGGTGCCCTCATTTTAAGGGCGGAACGACTCTGACATCCCACAAACCATCAGCCAAACGAGATGTCAGGGCTGTAACTGCTGCTGGCACCGACCCTGCCGGGGCGTGGGAGGGATCCAGGAATGACACAGGGGGGGTCAGTGAGCAGCACTCGCCCCCTCCCTGGGGCTGCAGCCGGGGCTCCGGCCCCGCGGCCGCCGGCCCGCTCGGGATATCTGGGAAGGCTCCGGCGTTATCGCCGCGCACGGGAGGAGGAGGAAAGGCGGGAGCGGGGTGGGGGGAAGAGGGAGAGGAAAAATAGCCCCTTATTCCACTTTTCATCGAGGAAGCACCCGGCCGTCCAAAAAATTTAATGTCATATTTTAGCAAGAAAAACAGCTGTTGTGGTGCTTTAAGGCCCAGCATACTTTGGCCAGAGCCGCATGTTGTGGATATTGGCTGAGTCAAGGTTCGCCGTGAAAAGGCAGAAATTCTAGACCCGTATGAAGAAACATCGCGTTCCTCTATATTCAGATAATATTTACTTCCAAGCCTGTTTTGTTTTGTTTTCTTCTCCCTCCTGGAGCGAGGCCTGGCCCCGGGGCTGTGGCTGCCCTTGGCATCGCTGCTGCCTGGGCAGGACACCGCAGTTTGGGGGAGATGGAAGCGATGGGAAAAGCAGGGGAGGCTCCGCCTGGCACCTTCTGAGCTTCACCCTCTGATTTTTTAGCCTTGGCTTTGTTTGAGGCAGTCCTTGAGCACAGCGGGGCAGGAGCTGGGATGGGAGCTGGTGGGTCTATCCTGAGGGGGCTCAGACCCTTCCCCACCGTGCCACAGCAAGGACGGGGACCCACGAGATGCCACTGGTCTCATGGCACAGCACCCACAGGCCTTCCACCCCTCAGCCTGAGTCAGGCTTTCATTCCTCCCAAGGGGTAAAGATGCCAACAAACCCAAGGCAGGAAAAGGGGGAGTCAGCTCCTGTGCCATCAATCCCCCCCGGCCCCAGGAGGGGCAGCTCTACCCCGGGTAAGGTGCCAACACGCCTACAAATCTCCCAGTATTAACCCCACTAAAGTTTAGTGCAATTTTAATATGGTGGTTTGCAGTTTTATCTTTTTATAACTCTGTTCTGTCAGAGGAAATCTGCTTCTTTTAAGCTGTCACCCATTTAAACACCTGTGTCTAACGCTGGCCCCCAAACTGGCCATGCCCAGGCTGCCAGGGGACAGGCCAGCGTCCCTCCAAAAGGTCTTTGGGAGACGGCTCCTTCCAGCCCCCACCCGTGCTGTGGGAGCAAATGGAGCTCCTGGGGTGAGAAGCATGGGGCAGGGGTGCATTTCTCCTGGAAATGAAACCCAAAAAGCCCAAAAAGAGGACATGGAGCCCCCATGTACCCAGCCCCGAGCGAGCACGGTGCCACCCAGGCTGGACGTGACTCATCTTCTCGTAAAGCTGGTTTGCTGAGGAAGGAAGAAAAGCCCTCGCCCCGAAACAATTCCTCGGTGCTTGCCAAGCTCAGCAGGAGCAATCCACGCTGTCTCTGCTTCCCTGGAGCACCCCACGGCGGTGCCACCTTCGGAGCCGGACCCTCGTCCTCCTGCAGCACCGGGGTTTTCTCCTCCACCTCCCGCCCCATGCCACGGCAGACCCTCAACACAGAACCACCAAACACAGCCCCCCGTTGACCACTAAACCCAGACACTTGGAGAGGGAAGGCTGTGGGTGAAAAAAAAAAAAAGGGGAAAAAAAAAAAAAGTATTAAAAAAAAAAAGTCCAAGGTGGAACCGCAATGTTTATAAAATGGGTCACTGAATTATACATAAAAATATTTTCCTTGTGGATGCAATTACTTCCTGGACTTGTTATTCCACAGATGCTTAAGTTCGCCTCAAGCAGCTCCAATAAATGCTTTACAGTCTGCAAGATCAACAGTAGCAGCGCTGGAGCGGATTGAGCAGCGCTGGTTCAAATTTGTCAGAAAACCACACAGTGTTTTCATGCGCACGTTTCAGAAACCCAAACAAAACCATTCCCAACCGTCGTGCTCCCTTTCCTCACGCTTTTTAATGGCTTTCACATGAGCTCCTCCAGACACGGGCACAGCCCCGGGGGCTCCAGGCACCCAAAAGCTCCGGGGAGCTGCCGGGAGGGGACAGGGATGGAGCAGGGGTGACGCCTCCCGTCCCTATCCCTTCTCGCTCCCGTATTTCCTCATCCCCGTCCTCCTGCAAGGTCTGGCTCGCCCGTTGGGGACCCGGGGGGCAGCGGGATGTATCCCGGGCTTAGGAGGCTTTCCCAAGGGAAATGAGTTTCGGGAGCACGGGGTCAGCCCTACCTGCCGCGGCGGCCGAGGGCGGGTGAGCGAGAGTTCAGGGGCTGCAGGGGACACGCGGCCCGTGGGGTTTAAAAGTGCAGGGACAACATCCCAGAGGAGCTGCAGCAGAGCTGCTGGGGAGGGAGAGGAGCTCCGTGTCCAGGTGGTTCCCAGCATGGGTGCAGGCTGGTTGTAACTCCCATGGCAGGGGCACATTTTTGGGGTTTTTCCTCCTCTACCCAGTCACAAAATTCAGAGAAATTAAAAGGCATGAAGATGCCTGAAGGTTTTTTGTAGGGCTTGGCCCAAAGGCCCCTGAATAAATTCCTGGTCCACCTGGTGCACCTTGAGCTTCCAAAACCTTCAGTCTCCTTTTGTTTAATTGAAGATATTTAGTGTTGCTTTCGGTGACCCTCAAGTTGAGGACTGGGGTGTTGGGGACACTGCAGGATCATGGGACAGAGCACTGTCATGGCAATAAAATAATGTAATACCTGCCCAGAAATCCTCAAGTTTCTCTGCAGGATGAACAGGTGGCTGTAACAAGATTATCCCATTCACAGATCAACAGTGGGGCAGAAATGTGCTTTCAGGTCTCTGCTTTCGCTCCAAATGTCATCCATGAGGGGTTTCTTCCAGAAGGATGAACAGGTTAGAAGGTGCCTATAAAAATGGGCTAATCAGAAGCTCCTTATGCTTCTGGCTGGAGGATGCAGCTGCCTCCCATTGCCCCTTGTATGGGAATCCTCATCTTGGCCTTTTTATAGGATACTGCAGCAATCCCAGGGATCGATGGCAGCTGAACAGCAGTGTCACAGCCCCAGCAGGGACACAGCCTGGTCCCCATCCCTTATCCCACAGGGAGCTCTCAGCAGATGATGCACAGCATGGAAAGTGTCCCAGGACCAGAGAGCATCATCCTCCTCAGTGACGGCACCCACAGGCTGCAAGCCCCAAACTCCCAATGAGCCAAATCATTGGTGAGCAATCCCCACTCCATCACCAGTGGAAAAGGCTTTGCCAAAGGGAAGGAGCAGGGTTTCCCTCTGTCCTCACTCCCACACCTGGGATGGGGACAAGAAGTCCCCACAACTGAGCTGCACACCCAGTGTGGTGCTGCCTGCCTTGGTGGGGAAACCAAAGGCCCCACAGGGAGCACGCTTCTCTTTTTATTGGGAATTAGATCCCAGCACATCCTAATTTTCAATTCAACCGCCGCTGAAGAGAAACATAAAACAAAACAAGCACCAAGGATGGAGAGGGAGGAAGAGAGAAGGCAGCACCTTGTCTGCCCAAAGTCTCAAATCAGCCACAAAAAAAAAAACATTCCTGCGCTGGATCCTGGCCAGGGGATGGAGCAATTCAGGAGATGGGGATGCAGTCACCCTGTGGGTCCCAGTGCAAAACCCCAGGGAAGTGGCTGTGGCCAAAAGTGGGAAGAGCACAGGCCCTGCACCTTGCTCCTGGTGATGGTCCCAACAGGTTCTTACATGCCAAGAGCATTTTTCTTCCCAAAGCCAAGCAGCCGGGAAATGCCACACAAAAGGTGACCCACAGTGGGATTTCACTGTGGCCCCACCCAGCTCCAGGTCCCCAAGCCAGCGGTGCCCAGGGTGGAGGGGTCAGATCCTGCCTCAAGGTGTGTCAGGCACTGTGATTTGGGGGTGATGGGCAGGACAGTGCAGGGGCAGGAGGCCCTGGGGGTGGGCACAGCATCCCACAGAGCATCCCTGGTACCCCGTGCCAGCCCCGACCGCGAACGGGCATCAGCTCAGGTGTCCCACGGGCTCAGCACCCCATGGCAGAGCCCAGCCCCCCTCCAGCCCCATCCTGGGCTCTCCCTGGCTGCTGGCACGGTCCCATCCCCCTGGCCCATGCCCTGGCACCCAGCAGCCTCCCCAGCCCTCCTGATTTTGCCATTTGGAGGCGGCGGCCGCGCTCCGGCGAGGGCTCCAATCTGTTCCTCATTAGGAGGGGCAGACAGCCCAGCGCGGGAGTCTGAGCCCTAATCTCCTTTCCAGTTGGTATCCGTCAGCAGATGTACGACAAGCGGTGGGATATTTTAGCGGGCATGTGTGGGACAGAGCCATTGGCTTTTTTTCCAGCCGGGGGGATGGATGAAACGCCGTGGCTGGAGGCCGTGCCGGCCGGCAGGGCCAGGGAAGCCAGCGCTGCTGTGGTTTGTTTTACCAAGGTCTTTGTTGGAAGAAGTGGTGATGAAGTTAACAGCCTGCGAGCCATAATTGGCTCACATTAAATCAAGGAAATGATATGTTTTGTTTTGCTCTTTTTCTTTTCTTTTTCTTTTTTTTTTTTTTTTTTTCCTTTTTAAATCATATTAAACAGGCAAAACCCACACGGAGCCAAGGAAGGAGCAGGCAGCAGCTCTCAGGAATTTAGGGGGGAGATTTTTTTCGTCCCAAGTGTAAAGAAATCCAGTCCTTGCCATCAAAGAAAATGCAACTTCAAAATACCCAGCAGAAGTGCCCGTGGGCAAGGGAAGGGGGACCCAAAAAACCCCAGGTTGTGGCATCTGAGCAGGCACTGCTCCAAAGCCTGTCCCAGCAGCTCATGAGCTTCAACTGCACACAGCAAAAAAAAAATCCTCAAAATTTCTTAACAAAATTATTCTTGAAAGTAATTTTGTTTCTCTTGCCACCTCTCAACAAAGATAGGGTGTCAAAAACCCTGTTGGTGCCTCTGGATGCACACAGGATACTCCAGAAATGAAACTTTGTTCATGTTCTTAAAATTCTCTTTTTAGGCCCAGTGGCTACACCCAGCCCTGCTTTTGTCACTGCACAGGTGACCCCAGCCATGGCAGGACAGATCTAAGGGGTGCAGGGACAACTGCAGATCCCTCCCTCTCTGAGGAGCCACCACAGCCCTGGGGAAGCTCAGGCTCCACAAGAACATGGCCCTGTCACACCCAAAAGCTGTCACGGAAGACACAGCAAGTGACAAAGCCACAGCATGGCATAGGAAGGGCTGGAAATCCACAGTCTGCCCCCACGTCCCCTTTTTATCCCCTGTCTCAGTTTCACTCGTACCCACAGCCACTGGAGGTTGCAGGTCACAAGATCTCACGTGGCCTGAAAAAAAAGCCCCACAAGCAGGTTAAAATATCCCACTTTTGGTACATCCCCCACCCAGCTGAAGGGCACATACACGTCTTCCAGCTCATCCCAGCTCCTGGGTTAGCCAGGTTGGAAGTGGGACAACAAAATCCCTCACTCTGAGCATGGGGAGGTGAACAACACTTCCATTTGCATGGCAACAAGGAAATCCCCGAAATTCAACCATTTTCTAACTTATAAACAACAAAAAAACCTTAAATACCCTCAATGGGAAATTCTAATTTTGCTTGGAAATGTCATTTCCAAAGAGCACATGAGAAATCACACTCGGACCCAGCCCTGCTGACAGGCAAATATTTATCCCCACAAAATTTCCACATAAACCCATCACTTTTGTCAGTAGGTCTGGACACTGGGAGCAGAGCAGGAAGAGGGAAGCCAGGAGGCACAGGGAGGACCAGCCCTGCCTGGCGGGTCAGAGCCACAGCGAGCCCCTCTCAGATCACTGCAAACACATCGAGGCTCCTGCAGACTCACTCCAAGGCAAGATGCAGCCTTTTCCAACACATTCACAGCAAGGATTTAATATTATTTCAGAGCTAGTTGCACCTTTTTTCCAGTCCATGAAGCCCATGCCAGCCTCTGCTCCCAATCCCCGCAGCACTCCATCACTCAGCTCCGTGTCGGAGCGGGGAGGATCCCGTCCCACACACATTTCCCAGTCTATTAGGCAGAGTTATTCCTTTGCTCTGTGCTTGGATACTTACAAAGCCATTACCATCCCTTGCATGCACATCCATCATCGGGCCTTCAAACTCCAGAAAGCCCCAAAAAAACTATTTTCCACTCACCATGCAGCCTGCCAGGCTCTGTTCTTCTACTCTGCGTTCCTTCATCCATCGAAAGACGTTTCAGCAAGTTCAGATCCAACAAAATAAACAGATGGCAGCCCGAGAGGTGGTGATTTTCTCCCGTGCGGGGGGAGCGGGGCGAGGGATACAGCCGGGGAAGAGCTGAGTCCTGTCTGCCTGGTTGGAAAAGCTAACCTGGCCTCCGGGTGCTGATGCCCAGGGGGAGCTGGGGGTGCAGGAGTTATTTTGCAAAGCCATGGGGTTTGGGAAAGCTGGGGGGGAGCAGCTGTAGCTACTTCCTGGGCTGGGAGTCCCTCAGCTGCACCAGCACCACAGCTCAGGGGTGCATCCAGTGCTGTGCCAGCCCCCACCTTCCCTCCACGTGTCCCCAGCAGCCACCAGCCACCCTCTGCGTGGCTCTGGAAACCCAGCACACGCCGTTTTGTGAGGAAATAGTTCCCCATTATCCCCCTGCTCTGCCCTGATGGCTCCTCAGCAGGGACCACGCTCCCCGAAATCACCCGTGAGCCCCCACCAGGCAGCACCGCGCTGCCAAACCCCAGCTCCGCTCCAGCCTCGGGGTGTGGGGGGTGCAGGGAGAACCACCCCGCCCCAGCCCGGGCCACAGCACCCCCGGGGCTGCCCCGACCCCCACAGACACGGGCGCTCTTCCATCCTGCCCCAGCACTCACCAGCTCGGGCTCACGGCAGGATTTATGAGAGGATGTGGCCAGATGAGCGATAGAGATGGATAGCCCCGAGGAGTGACCGATTTCTCCCTTACAAGAGGGGTAGAAATTAATTTATGAATCGGGTTAGTGAGGCTGCCAAGTGGCTTTGATGCTGGTTGTTTTTTTGCATGTGTTCGTGATCTATCTCCCAGCTGTCGGGGGGGAGGAAGGTCCTGGGGAGCCGGAGCAACGCATCACCCGGCCCAGGCGGCCAACAGCTCTCAACAAAACCAGATTGCCCTTTAATCAGCCAGGGGCTCGTCCCAAAGTGGGCACCTCGTCCCTCCCTGGCTCACCCTGGAGCACCTGGAGCCCTGTTATTTCCTGCAGAGGTGGGGACTGGGTCAGGAGCCCATTCCATGTGCCCACAGCTAAGCTCAGCCCACCAGAAATAACACTGACGCTGAATCTGCTCTCACCTTTCCCACCCCTCGTGTGTTTGGAAGGACCCACAGTGAGCCAGGGAGAGCTGGAGCAGGGACAAGGTGGTGGATCCTTTATTCCTTACCCAGACTGCACTTTTAGAAAAAGAAAAAAAAAAGAGAAGGGCAGAGTATGGTGCAAGGACCTGTTCCACCACACCTGAGGGACCCCCCTTCCCTCAGGGGACACTCAGGGACAGACCTGCCCGGGGGCTCAGCCCCGAGCCAAGAGCAGCACGGACAGCAGCTCCCCCCGAGATTCCCAGCGTTACAGGTGCTTGGAGGTTTTTCAAGACACAAAGTAATTTCCTGCTTGAAGCAGTTGACAAATCTGCACAGAAACTGGATAACCCTCTGTGATCCAGGGGGATCCGACAGCTCCGGCTCAGGGCCCCTCTCCAATATGCTTTTTTCCCCTAAATATAGAGGGAGGAGGTTGGGTTGAGCACTTCCCTCTGTCCCATGTCCAAGTGTAGCACAGATGTTGTGTCCTGTGACAAGTGTGACTGTTGGGGTTGTCCTGTGTAGGGCCAGGGGTGGGCCTCGATGACTGTTGTGGGTCCCTTCCAGCTCAGGATATTCTGTGGTTCCGTGATTCTAAATGCATGCAGTGGCCACGTGCTGAGGAGATGATCCAGTCCAAAGGTTCCCATCCCCAGCCCAAGAAACACAGGAGCCACCTCCAACTTTGCTCAGACCAACGCAGCACTGGGAATTTTTTGGATGAGCTGTCCTGCCCACCCCAATATCCCCCCAATCCATGACATTTCTTCCTGCGGAGAGATCAGAGCCCCAGTGCCTGAGTCAGCTGTGAATCCCCCGCAGGATCAGACAGCAAATGCAGCTCTTGGTGGTTGCAGAAGGGGAACCAGTTTGCACGGAGGGAAGAGGCAGCAGCTCCTGGCTCACACTGAAGTGTCACTGAAGCTGCCACACAGGCGTGGGGGTACAGAAACCACCCATGTGGTTCCAAAAACACCAGGGAACAAGGGGAATGATGGAAACGAGAGGAGCACTACAGTAGTTCAGGGAAATGGATATTTTGCTTATGAAGTCCAAGTGGCTTTGGGCTCAGAGCTAGCAAGGTCCAAACTAACCCAAACTTTTCCAGGGCATAAGTTTGGACCTTGCAGCTCCCCAGGACCTGCAGCTGTCCCAGCACAACGCTGCCCACGGAGCCCTGTGGGGTTGGGGAGATCAGGGTCAGGGGCCAAATGCACTCATGGGCAGCTTGGGGCCCTACCCAGTGTGGCAGAGATGCTGCCCTCCCCTTTTCCATCCTCATCACTGCTCTTCATCCCCATCCCCTCCTCCCTGGGCCCACTCCATGTTCACCTCCCTCTGCTTTCCTCTCCTTCCTCTTCCTCTGCTCCGGTCTACGCTGAAAACCCTTCCCCAGGGTGGCTCTGGACACTCCCACAGATGGAATTCACCCTTGTAAATAGAACCAGGATCGGGCCAGGCTAACTGGTACCAGTTCCTCAAGGGGAGAGACGTGGCCTTAGCAAAGGGACATTTCTGCTGGTGAAAGAGTTCCGTGAGGAGCATCCCTGCAAGTGTCACTGCAGTGGGAGGGTTTGGTGTCTGGTTTTGGGCAGGGTTTGGGAGGGTTTGGGCAGGGTGAAGGCTGCGGGGCACCACTGTCGCTGTCACTGTCACCTCCACCCCGTGGCTCTTCTCCCGCTGGTTTTCCGGCCCCCCCAGTTTCCTCCCGAGGGCGCGACCCCACGAGGCACAGATTTCTGCAATTCGGCAGCGCCAGGCAGCCTCTCCCCTTTCGCTTTCGGCTGCCTCTTCCTGCCCTTCCCCTGGGCAGCCCCGGGCGCGGCAGCTCCGGCACCGCACCGGCCACGCGCGGCCATGGAGCCCGGGGACCGGGAACCGCTGGTGAGGAAAACCAGCTCCTCGTACCGGACCTTCCCCGCCAGCACTGCCAGGAGGCTCGACGATGAGTACCTGAGGTAAGCACCGGGCTGGGCCCAGAGGGTGGGCATAGGTTGGGATGTGCCCCACCGTTCCAAGGGCGCTGGGATGGTGGGAGATGAGGGAAGAGCTGTTTCATATTCCTGCCATGCCTGATTTGCCTTGAGATGGGATCTCATCCTGCCCAAGGGTGTGTGGTGCTGGATGTGCCCACCTGGAAGAGCGATGGGTTTGTGTGCTTCGGGCAGTGACTCCCGTGGGGGCATGAGATCTTGTTGTGGGGCACGGGGGCTTTGAAAGAGGCTTCTCCCTGCTCTGCCGGGATGAATCGGCTGCTGATGGGCCCGTGGTGCCACCCAGCTCCAGCTTCTGCTTTTCTGGCTTTGTTGAACCCACTGAAAACCGCCTGGCACGGAGGGAAGCACAGGTGGCACAGGAGCTCAGAGAAACCCCACCCGCCTGGGGCTGTGCAGGGCCATTCCCCAGGAAAATCCCTCCGTGGGCATCACGAAAGCCTTGGCAAAGGCTGGGGGAAGCTGCAGGGCAGAGTTTAAGTTTGTGCTGGGGGCAATAAAGGTACTCAACACTTCCTTCTGGCTCCATCCCTCCCTCCCTCAGGAGCCTCCACAACAAGCGGCTCTACCTGGCCGTGTTCGCCGCCGTCCTGGGCAACTTCAGCTTCGGCTTCGCCCTGGTTTACCCGTCCCCCGTCATCCCCGCCCTGGAGGCTCATCCCAGCCCAGCGCTGCGGCTGGACCAGCACACGGCGCCCTGGTTCGGGGTGAGGAGCGGGGTTATCCCTGCCAGGGCCAGGGGGGGCAGAGCCGGGGGGTGCCTGTGGGGATGCCAGGCTCACCCGGTCCTTCTCCGTGCCCGCAGTCGGTGTTCACGCTGGGAGCGGCGGCGGGCGGGCTCAGCACCATGCTGCTCAACGACTGCCTGGGCCGCAAGCTGAGCATCATGTTCTCGGCCCTGCCCTCGGCGCTGGGCTACGCGCTGCTGGCCGGGGCCCAGGGCGTCTGGATGCTGCTGCTGGGCCGGCTGCTGACCGGCTATGCCGGCGGCGTGACCTCCGCCTCCATCCCGGTAACGGGCCGGGGCGACCAGGGCGGGGGACGCTGGGGATGGGCTGGGGGTACCAGGGCAGGGGATGCTGCGGTGCTGTGGGTGAGCTGTGGGACGATGCTGGGGCACCCCACTGCTTTTCAGAGGCATCAGCAGAGCCCCAGGGCTGCGGCGGGGCAAGAGGGGATGGGGAAGATGCAGCAGGTTAGCAGCCCTGCCACGGCCAGCAGGAGTTGTGCCTGTTGGTGCTGGACTTCCTCGACTGCGGGAGAGGAAAGGCAAGGCAGGTCCTCAGCCCCCGCTCCTCCCAGCAGTTATTTCCTCCCAAACACCACCCTTGTGTTTCACAGAGAGGGGAAGGCAGGAATTGAGTAACGCCGGGGCACCTCTCTCCAGTAACGGAGTCACCGGAGCACTTCTCCCGCTCTGGGGGGAGGGAGGGAAGTGCTGGTGCCGGCCGGGCTGTCCTCTCCTCTGGCCAGAACCAGCTTGTGCTGCTGGACCCATCAGGTCTCCATCCCCAGAGGGCAATTTCCCAGCAATTTGTGTTTTCCCTGGCCACAGGGGATGACTGAGGGGTGACAGAGGGCGGGGTCGGCGGGTGACAGCGGGATGTTGCAGCTCTGTTAAGCGTGTGTTGTCCCTCTCCAGGTTTACATCTCGGAGGTCTCCCACCCGGGGGTCAGGGGGATGCTGGGTGCCTGTCCCCAGATCATGGCAGTGCTGGGCTCCCTCGTCCTGTACGCACTGGGCAAGTATCTCCGTGGTATCTCCGTGTTCAGGGGCAGGAAACCCTCAATGCAGGGGAAGGTTTAAAATAAACAACCTTCTCAGCAAGTTGATGGCTTGTTCCCCTCACACCCACCACCACAGATGTGCTGAGGGGGCTGTTCAGGCTCACCCATGTGCACCGTGCACTGGTGTGTGCTCTGAGGGATTAATCCATAACCTACATGGACCTGTGGTCATCACCCTGCCTGCAGACCCAGGTCCTGATGGGGTTTTGCTGAAGGGCAGCACACAATGACCTTCACGTGCATCACCTGCCAGCACAGGCCCTGGTTGTTGCAGGATCTTGCTGGATACTCTCAGATTTGCTGGAATTTCCCCGTATCTCACAGCTGGAAATGCTGCTTTAATAGGAGAAAACACTTGCAAAATCTTTATTTTTATTAATACTGTTTTTCCTGCTGGGTTTATTAAATTAAATCATTGGGTGCCCAGGTGGAGGCAAGGCCAGGGCACCCATTGCTGAGTGTTTCCCCCCTCGCTGTGCTGTCTGGCAGGGCTGGTGCTGGACTGGCGCTGGCTGGCCGTGGCCGGGGAGGTGCCGGTGCTGGCCATGATCCTCCTGCTCTGCTTCATGCCCAACTCGCCCCGGTTCCTGCTCTCCCAGGGGAAGGAGGAAGAA
The DNA here is from genome assembly GCA_013397565.1 of Ptilonorhynchus violaceus. NCBI lineage: Eukaryota > Metazoa > Chordata > Aves > Passeriformes > Ptilonorhynchidae > Ptilonorhynchus > Ptilonorhynchus violaceus. The sequence continues at coordinate 2,007,040 of VZRJ01012559.1, forward strand.
GCCCTGGGGTCTCTGTGCTGGCTGCGGGGCAGGGACACGGATTATGCCCGCGAGTACGAGCAGATCAAGGACAGCGTGAGGAAGCAGGTGAGGAAGCTCAACATGGGGAGATGTAACACGAAAACTGCAAAATCCACCCTCGGGGCAGCTCCTGAGCCACCCTCTGGCTGCCAGGTGGTTCCCAGAGGTGCTATCACTTCAGCTTGGTGGCTTTGTCCCCTCCAGAGCCGTCGGGTTTCCTGTGCTGAGCTCAAGGACCCCTTCCTTTACAAGCCCATCCTGATCGCGGCGGGAATGAGGTTCCTGCAGCAGCTCTCAGGGGTCACCTGCATCCTGGTGTACCTGCAGTCGATATTCAAGAAAACAGCCGTCATCCTGGTGAGCCCTTGGCTCCAGCTCCTGCTGCCTTGGCTTCAACGAGGGTTGCCCAATGCTCCGAGTTCCCTACAGACATAAAACCCCTTTCTAAAGCACCTGGGTAGCAGCAATTGCCAAGCACGTGCCCTGCAAAAGGCTGAGTGAGGATGGGGAGCAGGACTGGCCCTGCTCTCCTCCTCTGAGCCTCAGGCTCCTCTTCTCTTCTCACTAAGAGCACAGCTTTGGCCAAGTCACCAGCCCAAGGCAGCAGCTGTAGGAACCTGCCCCTTCCCCCAGCTCAGCTTCCCCTCTGCTTTTTTGCAGAAACCAGAGTACGATGCAGCCCTGGTGGGCCTGGTGCGCCTGTTCTCGGTGGCGATCGCTGCTGTGTCCATGGATAAAGCTGGGAGGAAGATTCTCCTTTTTGTGTCAGGTTTGTCCCTCTCCCGCTTCTCCCCCTCTCTTCCCGAGGGAAGCTCTTATTTAAGGACTTCCAGGAGCTCTGCAAACGTGCAGGAGTGGAAAAGTCAGCCCTACACGGCTCAGGAAGGGAGGTGGAGAGGTCTTGGCGGTGTCTCAGCTCCTCAGCAGGGGCGTTCCCAGGAGCTTGGCACAGAGGGGATCGCTCACCCATCATTCCCACTGTGCTGTTGCATCTCTCCACAGCTGCTGTCATGTTGGCCTCCAACCTGACCCTGGGCATCTACATCCACTTCGTGCCAGCTTCTTACAACGGCACCGTGGCCAACGCAACCCTGGGGAGCTCTGCCAGCCTTCCTGCTGAGCCAACGAACTACATCACCCTCATCCCCCTCCTGGCCACCATGTTCTTCATCATGGGTAGGTGCAGAAAGCCCAGGGCTGGGCACCAGCCAGGGGAGGGTGTTTCTCCTCCAAGGCGGGGTGAGATTGGGTTTGGAGTTGGAAGGCAGATGTTCCCGGAAGAGCAAGAAAGGCGGCATCTGGAGTCACTTTGAGGACTGACAGCATGACTGGGGGTGATAATGATTGCTGGGGTTGCAGGGCAGGACTGCACAGGCTCTTCTGCTCTCCTCAGTGGGCTTCACAGCCTCACCACCTTCCCCTCCTCCCCTGCAGGTTACGCCATGGGCTGGGGCCCCATCACTTGGCTGCTGATGTCGGAGATCCTCCCTCTCAAAGCCCGTGGGGTGGCCTCGGGCCTCTGTGTGGTTGTGAGCTGGCTCACAGCCTTCACCCTCACCCAGTTCTTCCTCCCAGTCGTGGTGGGTACTGCCCGGGGGTGTCCAGCAGCCCCTCCTCAGCCCCCCTCTGCACCGGCTCACATCTGTTTTCTGTCCCATTTTCCAGACCATCTTCGGCCTCGAGGTGCCCTTCCTGTTCTTCGCCGTCATCAGCGCCGGGAACATCTTGTTCACAGGCTGCTGTGTCCCTGAAACCAAAGGCAGGTCCCTGGAGCAGATCGAGGCCTTTTTCAGGACTGGCCGGAGGTCGTTCATGAGGTAGGAGCTGCCCTAGCACGGGCTGGAGGGCAAAGCAAACCCTGCTGCTGGAAGAGGAGGCCGCAGCTCCCTGTGGGACAGGCAGCAGTGATCGTCCTGCTCTGGCTGTGGAAGCTGCCAGCTGGAACTTTACCTTCTCTTCCCGTCATCCAACACTACCTGTGGCTCCCTGCACGGGATGGGAGCAGGCAGCCAGGGCCAGGCTGGAGATAAAGGTGTGCTGGAAAATAAAGGTGTGGCTGTGGACAGGAGACCACGGCTGTCCTTTGCTGGGCAGCCTGAGAGTCGGAGGGCTTGGCTGGAGCAGAGTTTACAGCTGGAGCCGTTCTGGCAAAGCTCATCACGTAGCTGCAAGAATAAAACAGTTTCCCCTCCAACTGCGAGACATTGCCTCGATTTGCAGGGAAGGGAGGGATGGGAGAGGCAGAGCAGGACTGTGACTGGGAGGGGACCACAGCAGCCTCCCAGATGAGTCTCGGGTACTCAAGGACCGTGAAAGAGGCAGAGCCAGATCTTTTGTATAAAAAGCTGCCACGTTTTATTGCTCTAAAAACACACATTACACTAGAAGCCTAATGAACAAGACCAAATACAGTTCACAAAGAAAACCCAGGACAGAAGAATGGGAACAGACAAACATTCAGCTGTAGTGCAAGTGATTCACTGTAGGAAAGACACAGTGAGCACTGACAATGCTTTGTGCTGGGGTGGGTCCTTCCCCACAGAGGGAGGTGGATGTGCCTCCATCACAGCTGTTGAGGAGCCTCCACCTCCATCACTTTGAGATTTCAACTGCATAGTTAGTAGCAAATCAGTCTTACCCCTTTCCTGTGTGTCCTGCAGGATTTAAGGACTTTTTATAATCATTTTTTAGAGCTAAGCCGAGGTAAAACACGGCTGCAGGAGGTGGTTATGGCTGTGAGGAAAAAAACAGCCTTGCTGAGTCCAACCTAAACTCCTCCTAAACTAAAAAGGCAGAACCACAACGGCTGAGCCGGGAGATGATGTGCCCAAGCATTTGTCCAAGCTCCTGAAATGCTCTTGGCACCCCCAAGGGCTGGTGGAAGTGCTTGTGTCCTGCCATCCCTGGGACATTCAGCCTGCTGTCACAAGGAAGCAGGGGGTAAAACAGCTCTCCAGATATACCAGCTGCCATTTAGATCTCCTGCAGCAGGAGATGAGAAATCACCTAAGAGAAGATGTGCTTTATCACAGCTTTAATTTAAAACATGCTAGGACAGAGGGAGAGTGATGGGCCAAAATGAAAAAACACAGAAAACATTCAGTATTAAACCTACCCTTTGCTGCTGAGACCCTTTTCCAGAAAGATGTTCAGCCCTGGCTGGAATACAACTGTTTCTAAGCATGGCCTGACTACGAGAGGTCTCAAGAGCCTCTGGTTTTCACTGACCTTCTAAAAATCAGGATCTCTGGCAGCCCTGTGCTCGAGCATTCTCTTTCTCACATGGCTATGGACCAGGTCTTGATATCTTCACTTCAGTGAAACCCTTCCCTGAAGACAGTGGATGTTTTTTCCTGAGGAAAAAAATGACAAAGATGAATTGAGCTTCCCGGGGCTCAGCCTAAGGGGGAAATGCCCCAATACAAAACGAGGTTGGACTCTTCAGGTCCTGCGAGAACCTCCTTGGAGAAGCCTTTTCTGAGTGACCTCCTTTGTCCAGCACAGAAAGTCCGAGGGCTTTTGCTAACAACATTTACAGGCTGAGAAATCACAGTGGCTCTTTCCAGAGGTAGAATGGTCTTTTTATTCACTGCACACACAGAGAATCAATGGGTGTTACAAAAGCAGCTCCTGCCCAGGGCAGCGAGCTCTGCTCTGCTCTTCACGCCCAGTGGGCAGCCCCGGGGCACACGGAGCTGACACGCACGAGTGGAAGGGACAGGGAAGAGTGGCTCTCTGCACAATTGCTGCCCTGCTGCCTGCTGTGACAGCCACTGCTGCCCAGGGGCCCTGCCACTCCCGGTGCCAACAACTCTCTGCGCTCAGAGCATCGCCCGCCCCTGAGCTCTCACACAGTTCCTCCCCCATCGTCTCCTTTCCAAGACCTGGCAAGCAGAACCTCTTCCACGGAGCCCCCTCCAGCCTGGATTCCCTCGGCAGGGGTTGGGTTGAGCCTGTGAAACCTCCAGAGCAGGGTTTGAACTTCATTTGTCCTTACACAGCACCCCAGGGGTACCTCTAAACACAACTACAAACCACCATGCACTGGCACTTAACTACTGTGATGGTACTACTCTAAAGGTCCTTCCTATCTCCACCAAACAGTCTCTTGCCCACATGGAGGTGAGACCATCCCCTGACTGCCCCTGCAGCTCTTAAAAGCCATGGGTGTTGTCACCAAGCCTGTCTGCAGTGATGGCAGCACCGGGCTTGGTTCCAGCTGCACCAGGCAGCCAAAATTCCCGAGGGTTCCCACTCCAGACAGGCCCCCGCAGGAGTAACCACCCTTGGAGCACAGCTCTGAGACCCCTCCAGCAGGGGCAGGCACAGGGACACTTCAGGCACTGTGGCCAAGGGCTCCAGCTTGGCTCTTTCACAAGAGCCCCCGAGGCCCATTCCCAGCTCACAGTGGCAGATCGATGCAGATTGTTCCCTTGCCTCAGCCCCGTGGTCAGACCTGCCACAAAACACTCTGTGACAGCACTGCTGGCATCCCAGGGAGCTCTGCCTCGGTGCCAGAGGGGCAGAGCTGTGCCCAGGAACCCTCGGGGTGACCCGGAGCAGCACGCACCCGCCCCAGCCCCAGGGACCACGGCAGGAGGGCAGCCAGATGAAGCCAGCGAGGGTCTCACCCGTTCTGTGGTTCTTCAGAGCGCCCTGCAAGCCTCACCCCTTCACCTCTGCCTTGCCTTTCACCTCCTGTCACTAAAGCTACTGCAGAACTACTCACAGAGCAAAGCTGTCACTACCAAAGACATTGACGTGCATCAGTCTGCAACATTCCCCTACTAAACACTACAGAAGTCCCCACACCCCCCTGAAATCAAAGCACATGTCCATTCCCAAGGCAGGGCTCTGCCCCTGAGCCACCCAGGGAAGGTGCTGCACAGGGACACCCTGTGGAGAGCAAAGAGGCTCTTCCCACCGGAGCATCCCACAGGATGCAGCATTCCTCCTGCAGCATCCATCCCTGCAGGCAGCAGGAGGCTGTTGTCCGGTGGCCCACGCATTGCACCCAGCACCAGGGATCAGCCCAGGGCTGGGGGCTCCAAACCTGCACAGCATTTATGGAAAAAAGCTGCATCCAGGCTGGTGGTGCCTGTTCTGCATCCCAGACAAGCAGTGTCAGAGCAATCCCAGTTCCAAGGCCAGGGGGAAAGGGGCCGAGCACAAAAAGGGTGCTCACATTAGCTGCAAGGACCTGTGGAAATCCTGACTGGTGTAAACCCTCACAGCTGCTGAGCTCCAGGGAAGAAACAGGACAGGGTCTACACGGAGTTTCCAACGTGGGCTGGTGGACAGACCCCTCTGGACAGGCAGCACTCGGCGTCCAGCAGCACCTCAGAGCACAGCACAACCCCTCTGTGCCCAAGGATTCAAACAGGGACACAAAGTGCTGGTGGCTGCTCCAATCCAGCAGTTACAGCCCAGTTCTCCTCCCTTCTCTCTCCCAGAAGATGGGGAGAACACAGCTTGTCAAGCTTGTGGCCCAGAACAAGACAAAGGGGTCAGAGGACAACACACTTTTTTTGAAAAGTCTGAGAAACACTCTGAAGGCTGAAATTGGATTTTGCAGCAGCCAGGGCTGTCCCTGGGTTCAGAGACCCCTGGTGAGATGAGGCAGCCCTGTGAAGGACAGGAAACAGAGCACTCCTTTCTCCTGTATCCAGAGAAAATGAGTCCCATCAAAATACTTAAATTACTACAAATAAATTATTCCCCTTTTTCCTAATCAAAACAAAAAAGCAATCATATAAAAATCAAATAAATTAAAACCCCCAGAAGAAACCGTGATGAGAAGAGGGGGATCTGGACTTAGTGAGCAGTTTTGTACTGCATGGTACAAAGCAAACAGAAAATACAATGTGAAAACCACAGAGAGAGCCTGGAATAAGGAAGCAAAACATCCCAGCTGTCCACACTGAAAGGGTGCAGCCTCCTTCCTGTGCAAACAGAGAGGATGTGCCACCTTCCCATACAAAACCAGCTCAGGACTGATGCAAAAAACCACAATCCCACAGACAAAGGCTGTACCAGGCAAGCAAAGAGCAGGTCCCTGCACACAGGGATGGGTCACGGAGCAGGGATGCAGGGGATAGCAGAGCAGAGTCCCAGGCTCACGAGAGAGGGATGCTCCTGCACATCAGTAACCCTCACACCAGCAAAAAACCCCACTTGGCTCTAGCAACAATACCCCTTTTCAGCTGAGGTACAGCAAACCTTGTGTCCCTTCTGCCCCAATAAAAGAGTGAAGCTTAAGGAAAGTGCCCTTATTAAGACAAAGTAATTAATTCTTATAATTCAAGTAAATTGCAGAAACTGCCTGCAGCTGTATCCAGAGGAAGCAGGGACTGTGCTTTGTAGGTCCCAGGATCTGCCCAGCAGCTCTGGCAGCTCCCCTGCAGAGATGGATTTTATCTTTATATGGGGTTTTGCTGGAAGTCCTTTCCTGTGCAGCGACGCCTCCGGTGCCTGGTGCCATATTACAACAGACTCAGTGGGAAAAAACCAAGCTTGAGCACCAGGGGGTTTTGCAAACCCTGGGTGAGGTGTTGTACCTGGGAAGGGCCATCCCAGAGAGTGTTAAACACCTGGAACCCTGCACTGGCAGGTCCTCTGTCCCTCCTCACCCATCCGGAGGGCAGATCCCAAAGGGGCACTCCAAAAGAAAAAGGCTGCCTGTTCAGGCTGGGAAAGCAGCACTCAGGGAGCCAGCACCTCTGCAGCAAAAAGAGAAAAAGATTAAAAAATAGGGGCACTGTGAGACAGTTGGTTGAGGGTTGAGGAGGAGTGTGGGAGCGACGTGCTGAGGTCTGGCTGCTGGTGTGAGGAGAGGACACAGCCTGCCCCAGCCCCTGAGGTTTCCAGTTGCTGCAGTGTCCAGGGAAGTCGTGGAGTGGCAGGGAGTGGAGCAGACAGAGGGAAGGGCAGAGTGGATTCCCATATCTTCACCATCTCAGTGTCCAGGAGAGGGTACCCCGAGCTCGTGTGCTTCAGAGGGCCTGTCCCTCCAGGCTCCCCGTGAGCTTCTCCTCGTCCATCTGCTTCTGCTGCTGGTGGATCCGGGCGTAGGAAATGGCATCTCCCCTGTGGAGAGAAGGGACAGCCGTGGGGATGTGAGCTCCAAGTGCCCACCGTGGCAGAGACATCCCCAGCTGGAGCCTGGCTTTTCATGCCAAGGGATTCCAGGAGTGAAACCAGACTTGCTGGTTGCTTCCAACCCCCCAGAGCTGCTCTCTGCCCCAGAGCTGGGCCCATCCACCCAACGAGCTGCAGAAAGAAGAGTGGGACCCTCAGGGCAACCTGGTCTGAGCTCCCAAACGCTCAGAGCTTCAGCAACCCCCGGGCCCTTCCCTCCCAGGGCTCTGAGATGACGCCGGGGAGATTTTCTCTGGGAGCATCTACACCTGACAGCTCAGTGCGTGCAAGAGGAAAGCAGAGCCTTAGGCAGGCAGATGGGGCCAGGGCTGGGGCTCCACGTCCCCCCTCCCTGCCCTCCACAGGCAGCTGGATCCCTCTTACTTCTTCCCAAGGGCCGACAGCCCGTAGAGCACCCCGGTGGCGAAGGCGATGGCGTTGCCGAAGAGCGTGGTCAGCGTCAGGCTGAGCATGACGGGGAACACGGCCATCCTGCGGGACAGAGGCGGCCCTCAGAGCCGGGCCCCGCTCCCCACGGGGTGCAGGGGTGTTTGTCCCCCACGGTGTGCCCACGGACATCCCCCGGGGGCATCCTCACCCGCAGTAGAAAGCTGCCTTCTGCCAGGCCCGCAGCTTGTCGGCCCTGGCGGACACGGCGTTGGCGAACTCGATGAACTGGCAGCAGAAAGGGGCCTCGCACAGGAACAGGACAAAGGCGTTGAGCCTCCAGAGAGAGCAAACAGAGTTAATCCTGCCTGTCAGTCACCCAGAGTGAGGGTCAGCAACGCCCCACAGCCCCACGGGGACCACCCACTCCATGCTCCATGTGGGTGAAGGGGATGGTGAGGCTGAACCCCACTGTGCTCCCCTCCCTTTTCTTGATGATTTCCAAACCCTGGTGCCCTAGACTTATTTTGGACAAAGTTATCTCAGTATTTACCTAAAAAAGCATAAAGAAATAAATAGAATAAACTCAACATCTCAATCTGCCTGACGGAGCAAGATCTGGCAATTCCCAGAGCCTGACAGATGTTTCAGTCCCATCCACTGCCCAACTAGGGCAGCTCTGCCCCCTCAGTGGGGTCGAGTTAACAGTACCCCCTCCCAGCAGGAAAACGAAAGGGAACCCTGCTCACATCATCCACACTCCGGCCGCGATGTTCAGGGGGTTGATGGTGACGCAGTTCCACAGACCAGCGAAGGCACAGGCTGGAAAGAAAGAGGCTTTCAGTGACCACGATGACCAACCCCGTGTGCCCACGGCCATGAGCCCCTGGCCAGCACCTGGAGGCACAGCAGAGCAGCACAGGAGCGTGGGGGGAAAGGTCTGATGGCCCAAAAGGAGCCTGGGATGCAGGGGAGAGCCCTTCCCTGATATCCTTTTGCTCGAAGCACTGTGCCAACAACTATTTCCCTTGTGTGGGACAGCAGAGTGTTTGCTTTCACGTGGAGTCCAGGATGTGCACCTGGATTTTGTGTGCCAAGGAATTACTGCTTTGTCCTGGGGTGGACAAACAGTGCCAGCAGGCACCACCTCTGAGCAGCACAGGGCAAGTTCAGCAAAAACATGACTTGGACACAGGCAATCCATAAATACAGCAGAGCTGAACTTGCCACTAGCTGCTGGTTCTGGGCAGCTCCACCAGAGATGGGCAGAAAAGAGCTGAGTTTGGGTCTCCACTAATACAAAAGGAAGAGAAAAAGCCCAAAATAGCCCAGTGCTCCTGGCTCTGTAATGCAAGTAGAGGAACCAGGCAGCAGCAACCGAGCTGAGCTGCATCCACCTCCTTCCTGCCTCATTAAACTTGCAGAGCGTTGCCGGCACCTGATACGGCCCCTTCCCTCTGCCAGTGCCAGAGCCCGGAGCCGGCACCGGGAACCCGAGCCCGGGTGGGAGGGCAGGAACACGGGCTCAGTGAACAACATCACCCTGCAAAACTCCACCTAAAATTAATTCTATAGCCCCAAAAGGCTGGCTTGGGGATGACGGAGAGCAGCAGAGTCCCTCTCTGAGGATGAGACCAGCCCTGGATGGGGGACTTTGGGTGTCTGCTCAGGGCATCCCCGAGCAGAGCTGCAGCCCCGACCTTCAAAAGCCTGGCACATGCTTGCAAGGTTTCTTTTAAGCACTCACTGCTGAATCCTCAAAGTTCCTTTAAAAATAGTTATCCTTGTTTACCAGGCTGGGAAGCAGAATTGCAGGCAATGACAGGACTGATCTAAGGTTATCCCATAAGCAAATGACCTCCTGGGCTTAGGAAACACCAAAAAAAGGTTATTTTTTACTAGGTCCTAGAACTAATTGCACAGGACCCAAAATCTTTTGGAGAATCCTGCAAGAACAAGATCAGCTAGCAGAGGGGATATGCCAGAGGATATGTTAACATCTGTGCTCCAAGGGCTCTTCTCATCTTCCCATCCCACAGGGACTGATGACAGTCCCACACTGCAGGGGAAACTGAGGCACTGGGGTGGGATGATCTGCTCACGGTCACAGGTGCTGGAGAACTAGAAAAGCAGTGGGAAGCAGGATTTCTGGGAGCTGTGGGCAGCACGGAGAGCAGGGCACAACATGGGGAGTTCTACTCCCTGTGACCACCAAACCCTCAGATGCTGCTGGAAGAGAAGCTCGGGGGAAGCACCACAGGCTTGTGGCACTCGCTCTCCCCCAGGAAAGGATACTCCTGACAACAATGCTGAGGGACTTTCTGGCACTTTATAATTAGCAGAGCAGCAAAAACTCTCAATTATCCCCAAAACGCCGCCAGGGCTGGGGCAGGACCCTGCCTTGCTGAGCAGCACAGCAGAGCACAGAGGTCCAGGCAGTTCCCAGCAGGTCTCCAGCACACAACAACCTGAGGAAAGCAGAATGTTCTTTTCCAATCAAGTTTTTTTTCTAATCAAACCAACCAGGGGTTGTTTTGCCAGGGTTCTGGTTGGGTTTTGTCCTCAAACGCTCCAAAACAACCCTGCAGCACCGTGTCCCTTCAGCAGCCCTGGCCCGGCAGCCACCCCGCTTGCCAATGGACTCATGACCCAGGAAGTCAGAGCTGAGCAAGCCCCACGTCAGCAGGAGCACCGAGGCGCAGGAAAGGAGTCAGAGGTTTGGGATCGCTGGAGCACTGCCCCCGGAGCTGCTGCCAACAGCCACAGAGGCAGAGGACAGCTCGGTGACCTTGGGGCTCCTTTGCAGAGCTGCTCATCCCACAGCAGCCTGGTACATCCTTGTCCCACCGGGGTGAGAGCAGCTCCTGCCTCAGTAGCCAAAAGGGGACGGAGCTGCCAAGCCAGAGACTGCTTTTTAAAAGATTTTCTTTTAAAATGGAGGCCTCACAACAGGGTTAAAATGCAGATAATGCTCAGTGGCACGTAAGCTATGGGAGACAGACAGTTCTGCCATTTGTTTAACTGCTGTCCCTTCTCGGATCCCCTGAGGAAGCACAAATAACTGGGAGTTAAAATGAGGGGGGCAGGACACCCTTCCCTACAAAGGCTCTATTCATTTCCAGCAGCTGGTCACTGTCCTCAACACAAGCCTATTTTTGCTCCCAGAGCATTTTACAAAAGCCACAGACTCTCCTCGTCCCATTACAAACAGGAACACAAGGGAGAGAAGGGACTTGGCCAAGGTCACCAAGCCAGCGTGTGCAAGAGCCAGAAACAGATCCTGAACCTTGTCTGTCTGGTTCCTGCTCCAGCTCTTGGATTTTTCTGGCTGAAGCAAGTCGTGGCTGCAGGTGTTTGCATGTGGCAGATGTTGTCTGCTGCTCTCACCTCCACTAACGAAGTTCCTCTTCCTTTCTGAGGGAATTTTTCCTTCTGTAAGAAATAATCCAGCCCTGCAGCAGCACCACAATCCGGTTGCTCACAGTCCTTATAAATTCATTCTGTTCTTTCGCAGCGAGCTCTGAGAACAGCAGCAAACTCCAGCCTTGCTGGTTTATTCATCACCTCTTCTCCAAATCATCCACCTTCAACAAGGTGATGCTGAACAAGCAGCATTTTGAAGAGGAAGCACAGGGCACTGGTTGTCTCTTTCCACACTCTCCCTTTTCCCTGTTTGTAGAGGGAGTTTGTGCCTCATTCCCTGTCTGATGAAGAGAGACAGTCAGGGCTCCAGAGCAAGCTGTCACTCCCCAGATCTTTGGCAAACCCTGTTAAGAACCTGGCTCTTCTTCCAAAAGCTTCTCCCAGACTCACCCAAAGACGTAAAACTCTCATCTTTCCTGTAAAAACAAGCCACGAGTTCGCAGAGCTGTGAACAAAAGGTTGGGAAAATAATCCAAGTATAATTCAGCTGCTTTGAAACACCCAGACAGGGAGGAGGGGAGAGAAAGAACCTTGCACTTTCAAGCCACTCACGAGCTGCTCTAGCATGAGGTGGACAGTGCCACGAGCTCTTCACCCTCCATCCACGTCCCCCTGCTTGGGACAAAACCTCGGGAAAAGCTCCGGGGCTCTGGATACAGATGCAGCCCGTGGGAAAGACGCTGCTCCACTGACCCCCCACCTGGGACCTGCTCCACAGACACTTCCCAGCTGGTTGTCCTGGCCGCCGGCCGGGCCGGGAGCGCGGGGGCCTCCGGCAGGGCACGGCGGGGCTGGGCTGCTTGGCCCCTGTAAGAGCAGTCCCACCAAATCCTGTCACACCTCCACAATTTCAGCACCTAAGACATGAAACGGTGAGAGCAGCACATGTTTTAGCAGCACAGCCAGAAAGGGGCTGTCAGGAGCCTGCCCAAAGGTACCACGGGGTACAAAAGCCAGCTCCAGAAACACCGTGGGGTTGTGCAGCCCAGCCCCAAGGAAAAAGGCAGGCACGGGAAGGGCTAGGGAGAGAGAGGGATCAGACAAAACGCTACAGCTGATGGAATAAATCAGGGCTGACTGCATTGGCTGAGAAACCCTCTTGTTTAACTTGAAGTCGTGGACCTGAAGCAGAAGAAATTCTCCATCCTGTGCTCTGCAGGAGATCAGACTAAGCGGTCATAACAGTCCCTCCTGCTTTTAAGAGCTATTAATCTCTCCACAGAATGTAGCAAAACAGCACTCCAGGACAGGCTGATTTCTGGCAAAGTTGCAAAGACTCCTTCCCTGGGAAAATTTTTTTCGGCAGCAGGTAATTCAGAGCTCAGCCAACTCACTCTGCGTCTGCAGCTCCGTTCCCTGTGTCCTACCAACCCCTTAAAAACACACAACACAAACCAAACCCATCATTCACCGTCAATAAAACCCACGGGCAGGCCCGCTGCAATCAGCAACAGGAGTAACAGGAAACACGCTCTGACAGTCGGGGTGGGGAAAAAAAAAAAATAAGTTGCAGGAACAGATAAACACCCAAAAGTCAAATGGGATGAACCAAACCCGGTGGTTGCTCCTTCAGCCCTGACCTGACCCCCCCTGAGCCTGGTGCTTGCAGGGAAATCGTCTCATTTGCCTGCCCACAGCCCTCCTGCAGCACCAGGGGCTCAGCTGCTGCTCCCATCGCTCCAGGGAGTGCCGTATCCAAGAGGAAACTCGAGGATTTGCGGAGTGCCCCGTGACGTCCCCTCTCCCAGGTGCCAAAGTTCAGCAGGTTCAGCGAGCACAAAGCACATCCCTCGTGGGCAGCGGAATCCAGCCCACTCCAGGCACAGCCCCCGCTCTCCCTCGTGCCCCAAACACAGCCAACGAGCGCCCGGAGCGGACACCAACCCATAGCCCCAAAACCCCTTCATGGCACGGGCCCCCTGCACCACCGTGACCCCCACAAAGGCGGCAGGACGCCGACACGAGCTCTGTCACGCAGGAGGGGGAGCCTTTGGGAAGGGGATACTTACACATGCCCCCGATGACCCCGGCAATCCTGCAGAGCCACCTGTACCACCAGGTCATGCCCTCGTCGGCGGAGGGAGCCGCTGGCTCGGGGGCTGCTGCTTGGAACTGCTCATCCTGCGAGCTCATCTCCCCCCGGCTCCCGCGGGCTCGGCGCCCCGCTGCCCACCTGAGCCCCAGGTGACACCCCCTCCTTCCCCAGCCGGCCCCGGGGACGGCCCTAAAGCCAGCGCCGGGCCCGTCCCCGTGTCCCCATGCGGGGCCTGGCCCCCGGCAGCCCCCCCGGGGCTGACAATGGAGGGTCTCTGGCCGCAGAGCGATGCCAGCGGCCCTGGAGCTGCTCCCACGTCTGTCTCGAGCTGCATTGTGGGTCCCCCCCGGCAGCAGGCAGGGCTTTGCCTTTGATGTCACAGCATTAAAAGGCTGGTGGGCAGAGCTCCTGCTGTACATATTCATAAGCAGAGGCACAGCCACGCACCCCACGCCAGGGGCTGCGGGCACGGGGGCTCTGGACGGCCAGGGACACAACGGGGTGTTGTTATCCAGGCAGGCAGTGTTTGCTTTCCCAGAAAGGAAAGCGGGAATCCTTGCGCTAGCGGGAATCGAATGCTGTTACAAAATTCTGCCCTCCAGATAAGAGGGCAGCACTCCCCTTATCTGAATGGAATCAGGTTTTCTGCCCGGAAAATGGGAGCAGGAGGAGCACTCTGCAAGTCAGAGACGCCCCAGTTGGCAACCTGTTGGTATCCGAACAAATGGGCCAGGGGAACAGCCTGAATTGTCCCAACAGCTGCATTTTGTGCAGATGGACGTGGAGCACAGGCAGAGCCCAGCTCTGCACGGCCAATCTGGAACAATAAATAGCAGTGAGACTTGGGATCCACAGCAGAGGGGGAAGACAGATCCCATCTGCTAAAAGGTTACAAAAAAAGGATTAAGGAAAGGATGTCTTTTCATTACCATCTCCTGTCAGACAGGAAATGAAGGCCCGGTGCCTGCATCACCCACGCACTGCAGTGGGATAGCTGATACATCCAGCTCCTCGAGGATCTCACTTCAGGAATCTACTTTCTGGCTCTTCCAGGAATGGGACGTAAATCTGGAGGCTGGCAAGCAAAAACCTCCAGGTTTAACCAGCAAAAAACAACTATTAATTAAGAAGAACATTTGTGGTTGCAGAAGGATGTCAGAGAATCCAACTGAGAGAAAGCAGGAGCAGGGTTAAAACTGCCCAGGCAGAACCATTTATTGCATCCAGCGTGAAGAGCAAGTGCAGATGTGTCCAGCCAGGCTCCAGGTGCAGAAAAGACCCTTTAAGCAGTATATTGTGATTTTGAGCAGGATGACAGATTTGGACCAAAGCACAGTCCGATGTTCAAGATATTAAAAAAAAAACAAACTAAAAAAAACATTTAAATTAAACTCATGTGAATATTTGCCACTGCTCTAAAATTCCTCTTCCTGCTACAGCTTGTCCATGCAGTCTCAACCACAGTTCCTGTCAAATGAAGATACAGATTAATAGCACAGCTACTGCTCTTAGATAAGACAGTCTTGGCATCAAACCTGGCATTAAGAGACAAAATTCTTTTGTTTTCTCATAGGAAAGAAGTAGTGGTATCACTGTCAGATATACAACAGTAGAACCACAGAAAGGATGGCTGGGGAGGGACCTCAGGATGTCATTTAGCCCTCCCACATAAAGCCAACTGTCACCAGGGCTTGCCCAGGCCAGCAGTGCCTCAGTTCAGCCAACTCCTGGAAACATTCAAGCTCTGAGTGACCTGTCCTAGTGTGGCACTACCCTCCCCACACATCTCCTTGTGCTGGCAGTTCATCCTCATACACATCTTTGCCTTCTTTATTCCATTCCAGAACCTCACTGTGCCTCAGTTTTGAGGGGTGTTTACACTGCAAGAGAGTGAATTTAATGGCTGAAGTATAACTTGTGGTGTACAGAGGTTTGTACTGGGACACTGAGAAATTAAATGACTCTCCTAAAAGGTCCCAGCTTATTACAGAAGCAGAACCCTGAGACTTCAGTGCCCAAGTCACCCCTTGCAGACATGGCAACTGCATTAATGCCATGGACAGAAAATCCATATGAGGAATATTTTGCTAAATATTTGGGGGTTACACATCTTTTGCATAATCATTATCAATAGTGAGATCCCAAAGGAGTCAGTAGATATTCTTCTGACTCAATAGATGAGAAAGCAGTTGCAAGAAGATTAAATGTGTGCCCTGGAGCAGTGAGAAGGCAGCAGTGTCTAACCGGGCCTTTCTCAGTGCAGTGGCTCTTGGCCCCTTTTATTTGGGCTCAATAGCATGATATTCAGCCCAGAAACGGGTTTGGTGATCCTTAACATTTTCATGGAATTCAATTTCAGCCTGGCTTCCCGTCGACTGCCAAAGGAACTGCTGCTTCCCATGGAACACCACCGTCCTCATGGTGCTGACATCACGGACCTGCGGGGAGAAAGACCGAACCCTTTTATGCCAGCAGCCTACAAATGAATCACCAAAAAACCACTGGAGACTTGCAAATTGGTCACTCAGGGAGAAGCTACCCTCCAAAGGTCAGAAGAAATACAGCAGATATCAACAGCCCTCATTCCCACCTACATTTACACAACAGAGATCACAGCCTGCCGTGTACCTGAATGGAAATCACTAACGGAGATGGGTTCATTCCCACCCAAAGCGTGGCACTGAGGTTGCTGACTCACCAGGATGTAGTTGAAGTGCGTGTGGTTGCCCGCAGGGTCAGCGCTCAGGGCGCGGATGGAGATGCGCTGCCGCGGAGCCACCGTGATGAAGGTCCGGCACGCGACCTCCTGCCTCCGGTCGGGCACCTGCACAGGAGTCACTATTTCACCTTGGGGACCAAACAGCTGCTGGTCACAGTCTGACAGGGGCAAAGGGAGAAGAGAACACGATTTAGAGAAGTGTTCAGCATCTCTGAGAAAGGAAGCATTTCAATTAAACACGGGCAGAACA
Organism: Ptilonorhynchus violaceus; assembly: GCA_013397565.1. Taxonomy (NCBI): domain Eukaryota; kingdom Metazoa; phylum Chordata; class Aves; order Passeriformes; family Ptilonorhynchidae; genus Ptilonorhynchus; species Ptilonorhynchus violaceus. Next base: position 2,023,012 of record VZRJ01012559.1, read on the forward strand.
GTTGCTCTGAGGATTTCAATCTGGGAACCTCCAAACATCAGCAAACACCTGCGGGGGGCTTGCCTTGAAAACAAAGGGGTAGTCCACAATTAACACTAATCCCAACACTCCTCAAAAAGGGGCTTGTTAGTTGCCAAAAATGAAGTAAGGTTTCCATAGATTTCCATAGGCAACCATCATTTCTGTGTGGGCCTTGTCATGGGTGCCTTAACCTAAAGCAACAGCAAAGCTTCCAGCACAGTACCTTGGTAATATTTTTTCGTTGCGGTTCTGCTGGTGTACTGAAGAATGACCCCGTTTCCTGGCAGCACAACACGCTGTTTCACAATCAGTGTGTTCGTTCTGGAATTTATCAGGGACAGAGGGAGCTTCCTGCAGCCTGTCCTCCACATCATTCGCCCAGAAAACAGCAGGATCTCACCTGCAACAGATGAGCACAGGGCCTAGAAACATTTTTACTTTAAGTAAAAGCCACAGTCTATCTCATACAGGTCTGGAATCAAGTGATTTCTGCATCTTGTTTCTATCTTATCAAAATCTGTCATGAGAACAGCCCAGTTAACTAATCTAACTGTGCTGATTCCAGCTAGAGGATATATTAGAGTTTATAACGGCCAAAAGAAGCAGCTTCTTTAACCCCATAAATTCCTTTCATCTCATATCTACCAGCAAAACAGGTAAGAAACCATTGTGTGAAGGGAGGACAAGCAACATCTTCATTTTGTTCCATCTGGCAACAACTTGGTGGAGCAGAAAAACTCAGTAAGAGATTACACAGGCCCCGAGGCAGCCAGGACCTTTCAGGGCACCAAAAGAGGTGCAGCTTTGCCAAAGGGCCAGGCTGGATCCCAGAGACCTGGGCAGTACCTGCACTGCAGTTGAGGGAGCTCTCCAGGATGCTCACTGAGATCTCCTCCCTGAGGGGACGCCCGATGGCCACGGTGCAGTCCCTGCTCTCCACCCCTGTCATGTTGATGATCCCAGTGGCATCGAGAAAGAGGTTTCCACACACACCTGGGCAGCAGAGACAGGTGAGAAACACACCTAGAAGGAGCTACAGGAAAACAACCCCCATTCCCTTTGTGGCACAATGAACAGACGAGATCACACCTTCTGGGTAAAGCACAGGAAGAGTCAGAGACTCCTAGAATCACAGAATATCCTAACTTGGAAGGATCCAAGGAGTCCAACTAAAAGGATCATCGAGTCCAACTCCTGGCCTTGCACAGGACTACCCCAGGCATCACACCGTGTGCTTAAGAATATTGCCCAAACACTCCCTGAAGTCTTGAGCTGCTGTCCCACAGTCTCCCAAGTCCAAAGGGTTTTGCAAAGCACAGGGAAGCGAGTCATTGTTCCTAGCTCAGCTAACACGGGCATGCTGGAAGAGCACGTTTTCCCTCTCAGCCAGATGTATTCCCTCCCATGCTCCTGTCCCTGTCTGGCAGAGGGATCACCCCAACCCAGCTGCACACAGGAAGCACCTTCTGGCAGTGTCCTCCTCACCTCCACCGGGCTTGGTCTGCTCCTGGGGCCCAGCAGGGACATCCAGGTCCTTGTGTCTGTGCTCCCGGGCAGCTGCAGCCGTTGTCAGGTGCGTGGCTGGTGTCACTGGCTGCAGCTCTGCCCCGGGGGACACGGTGCCCACCCGCTCAGGACAGGGCCCTGCGGAGCAGCCACGCACCACGATGGCCTTGGGGAAGCGGCGGCAGAAAAGGGGGTTCACGCGCTTGTGGGTCAGAGAGCTGAGGCAGAAATCCTGCCTGGTCTGAATGCCATTCCCACAGGATGTTGAACACTGCAGACGGAGAAACACACAGGCCTTTTTCCCTGCATTCCAGCTGGTAATTGGAAATAAATGCATTGATAGGCTCAGGCATGATCTGGGGGGTTCACTAATGCTGTTCTACCACTTGCCCTGTCGGTGTTCTTGTTCCACCAGCTTTAAGATGCCCCCACCTTCCAGGGGATCTTCCAAACTATATATTTAAATTGCAGAACCACTTCCTAAAAAAAAAAATCCCAAAATATCTGCATTCCAGAAGAAAACATGCCAAAACCATCTCTAAGCTGCAGCCGAAACCTTAGCTGGGGAAGGTGGGAAGCAAACCTACGGCTGTTAAACACAGGGCAGCGGAAAGGATGGAAAACATCCTTGAAAACAGCTCAGCATTCCTGTGGGAAGCCAATATACAGGGCAGAAGTTGTATGTCTCCCCTGCATGCTTTAGGGGTGGGAAGAGCTGTCAAACTGCTGCGTGTGAAGGGGAGCAGGTACCTCTGACCACTCGCTGAAGCTCCACTCGTAGGAGCACGTTCGGATGACACAGGGGACGCTGGTCAGGGGCTTCTCTGCCACGGGGCACAAATGTTCCTCCTGCAAAACCTCCTGGCCGTGCTGGATCTGCACACAGGTGACCAGCTGCACTGCCAAGCCCAGCCCACAGCTGGAGGAGCAGGGCCCAGCTGGGGTAACCTTCCACCTGACAGGGCAGGGAGGAGAAAAAGTGAGTTAGTGATGAACCCCCACCCTCCCTCTCACTGCAACTCCCTCACCCTTCCTCCTTCCTCACCTCTGCCTCACACACTTTCCTGTCTGTGGCACTTGGGTTGGATCTGGACACAAGCAGAGGGCATTCCCATTTTGCCAGGAGCCCCCAGACTCCAAATCCACATTAAGTCTTACTCTGTGTCCATCACCGCCCTCCCCAGGGTGTCACACACAGGCTTAACTGCAGAATCTTATCTCCCTCCAAGACACACACCACTGAGCTGTCAGATCAGGATGAGAGAATGTACCAGCTCAGGAAAAACTGCGTTTTCTGAGTATGGAGCAGTGCTACAGTTTTTGCAGCTGACTGTGCTTCCAAAGAAGGGGAGAAGAAGACAACATGCTCAGAGTAGCCTGACCCTTCCTTTACCATGCCCCTGGAGACAGAGAGAGGAAGGCAAGACCCCTCACTGGCTCGTTGTCTCTTGGTAACTGCTTTACCTTGGTGGGCAGGGATTGAGATCACAGACTTCCACCCTGCTCTCTGGCTTTGGCACTGGGTGACAGTTTTCCTCCTGGGTTTCTTCTTTGGTGTCAAAAGCCACACAAACGTAGTGCAGTTGAGTCTTACCTGGGAAAGGAAGCAATCTGACTGCATGGTCTGTATGCAAGAGTTGAAAATAAGTCAGGAGTGTCACATCTGTGTGTACGAAACAAGCAAACTCTGCCCAAGCCATGGCACTCTTACTGCACTCATCCCCCCAGCTCTGAAGCACAGCAGCAGCCAGACCACCCTCCAAATTATTCTGTCTGAGCCAGGGCCCCTTGCCCCTTCCTAAAAAATGGTGATCAGAGCTACACTTAGAAATGTAGAGGTCCCCAGGCACTGAACTCACATTCACAGCCAAGTAACATTTGCCTGCAGCACAGAAAGGTCTCACCTCTTCCACAGGAGACAGAACACTCCCCAGCTACAGGGCTCCAGACATACACAGTCCGATTTTCCAGCTGGACATGCCCAAGTGACTCCAGAGGCTGAAGCAAGTGTGCCTCTTCCTCCTCAGAACAGAGCAAAAAAACAGCTGCCCTAAACAAACCACCACTGTGAACTGAGGAATCCAGCAGCATAATTTAAGAGGGATGGAGCTGTCTAAAGTGACAGGATGAACCTTTAACTGGGGAGAGCAGTGGTGTAAACCACCCTCCAGGCTCCAGGAGGAAGGTGGTGGTTCTTAACTGGTGGATAAAAGTGCACAGCTCCCAGTGAGGTTCCTGAAATAAGCCAAGGCAGTAAACTCACTTTGTCCCAGCCCAAAGGGCAGACAGTGACCACACAAGGCACAAGGGAGAGGGGCTTTCCTTCTGCTGGGCACAAGCTGTCATCCACCACAGCCTCCAATCCATCATGGAACTGCACACAGGTCAGATTCTGCTGGGCAACTCCAGTCCCACAGAGAGCAGAGCATTCACCTCTCTGAGACATCTTCCACCTAAATGGGAGGTAACTGCATCACTCTATTTCCCACCTGGATCAGAGAGGTTCACTACTCAGGCCACTGATTACAGAAATGGATCATGCAGAGTATTCAGCTTCTCTACTTCAAAAGCCTTGTCTGGATGTGATGGAGAGAACAATTTAAGCCCTTGCACTGACAGCTTTCAAGGACTAAAGCTAAGGAGCTACAGTACACAGTGTAAGCACTTTTTATTGAAAAGTCTGTGAGGGCAATGCCTGGGCAGGCTTGGCTCTTGGTCCTCTTTCCAGAATAATTAACACAGGGTCTACTCTTTTTGTTGGCACAAACTTGGAAAGGATGTGAGAGACATCTTCCTGGCCATGCCCTCAAAGCATCTTCATTTAGCAGACTACTGTAAAATACTGGAAGGACTATCTCCATTCCTTCAGCTGACATCTCAATTACCTCATGGGAAAGAGAGAATATGGTTTGGGATCTGCTACACCATTATAATTAGGAGGAAACTACTTCATCCCTCTCTTTTTTTTCCACCTTGCACAACACAAATGAGCCTGCAGAGCCCGGGTTAACTGGCAGAGAAAAGGGAAGCAGGAATTCAGCCGAGCTCCCAGGAACACCAACCTGTACAGGCACGGCTCCATGGCACAGGGCTTGTGCTCTGGGAGGGGCTGTGGCAGCTCCACACACCACTGATCCTCTGTTACTTCATTCTTGGTCTGATCAAAGCACACGTGAGCCACTGGTTGCATCCCTGGGACACAAAAGGAAAAGGAATGGAAGTTTTAACCAAAGTGAACAGCTCACCTCTGTCGTGGTAGGAAGATGCAGTGATTTTGCTTTACTCAATCACCTGTTTAAGGAAATGGTGCATGTGGGAATACAGATTTCCTGTAAACACACAAACCCCTTCTTCATGATATAACCTCCCTCAAGAGTTTTAGTGAGCACCCCAGCAGGTGAGAAGTTTGATTGATAATCCACTGCCAAAATGGAAAGATTGCTCTAATCTGGCCGTTTGAAAGAACAAGGGTATCAATCATAATTTGGAACAAATTACTTCTAATGATCTGACTGATGAGGGGCAGAAAATAAGCTCTAGGAGGGAGCTGTTTTTAAATGCCTTTGTGTAGAACTAACCAGGTAATACCATCACACAGCCCTTGTGCTCAGACAGCACTGTGCCAACCTCCTCAAAGGGATCATCAACAGCCAAAACCAGGCTAGAGGTACTGGCAGGGAAACTGGAGACTTGCAGGGCCTGCAGCAGGCAAGGAATGAAATATTTATAAGCTACAGCTATAAGGAAGATTTTTAGCAATAATGAACCTAAAAAGCAAAGCAGATGAAAAATCAAACTCCAAGAAATTACAAGCAAAGCTAAAAGGAGTCTCCTCGCAGTGAATGGGCTATGCACAAGGACAGCCAGGCATTCCTGAATCTCAACCAGCATGACCCTGAGCAGCAAATGTCCAGGATCAACCAGCAACCTTATCTTTGCTCTGTCCTCCTTGTCTTCAAATAATGTCTATTGCTAAGGGGGGCCTGTGCATCACTTTCAGCTCTCAAGGTGCAATTTCAGCTCAGATTCTCAACTTTCTGTTATTTTAAGTCCCAACTTTCTCCTTTTTTTCTGTTTGTGGCTGCATTAGCTGGAGGCTCCCGAGCACTTTGAGTTCTTTACTTCAGGGTTTCAGCAATCAGCTCACCTGGGGAATCTGCTGGAGAAAAGCTCTCCAGGCATAACTAGTTGTATAGATTGACTGCCATAAATATTCATTAATGCATTTTCTAAATCCTTGTCACAGAAGTCTTGAGAGGCCTGCCAGTGTCATCTGAACTCTCTGGTAAACAAGATGTCAGACCATCTATCAGAGTGAACTCTTACAATCTGCATTATGATTCCTTCAGGGAGACAGAAAGGATTAGCCATGGCACAGGAATAGAATTCTAAGAAGGAAGTTTGATAATTAGCTCTGAGGCTTTAGTTAGACACCAGATACCCCTTTGGTCTCAGACTTCTGATGTTTAGCCAACCTCAAATTACAGTCTTCAATAACTTTGAAATATCTGAGAAAATTATTTAGTCTTAAAACCAAGAGTTCAGTTAAAACCTATTTAAATAACCTCTCCATGATCAAACATTTTCAGTATCATTTTGATGATTTAGCTCATTTGCTGATTTGCTAATTTAATTCAAAAGCTCCACCACTTTATTCTTTGGTTCAGTTTAACACTGGCAACTGCAGCTCACTTCCAGCAATCTGCTTTTAAATTCAGCTCAGGCCAACATAAAAGTCTGCCCAGATCTCCATAAAAAGTAAAGCTGGTGCCTCACCTTCCCCACAGGTCACTGAGCATGGGCCCTGCTGAGGAATCCACAGATAGGTGAGGTTCTCTCTGGGGACAAAGTAGCTGAAGGTGATGTCTGGGTTGGTGGCATTGCCATATTCTTTTGAATACCTCCTATAGACCTGGGGAAGGGACAAATTGTCATCAATGCACAAGACAACTTGGATTTATTTCTCAGGATGGAGGAAAGAGAAGCCAGTCCCCTTTTTTCCCCCCCATCCAATCCTGAGCCTCACTGCAATGCCTCAGCTCTTGCCAGATGCAGTCAGAGCACTCATCCTGGGAATTCTGGGCACTGGAAAAGATTAAGCCAAGCAGGAGGTTTAACTCAGGGTGGTCTTCCCTACACAATCACCCCCCAGACCTGCAGAAATCCTGTGGGCAGCCAACCGCCAGCCATTCCCAAGAGGACCAACAGTATCGCTCCTCAGTGAACACCACCTCCACTGGCCTTGGACACACAAAGTCACCTGAATCCACACCTGGGCTCAGCACTGCAGCAGAGCCACACAAACCTGGCCGCTTCTGACTGGCCCCCTTCCAACCCTGCTGCTTTAATTTACCTGTATTTCAATTTCTTCTTGTGTTGGCCCATCCACATGGATTTCCTCCAGGCTGGGCAGGTTGTCCTTGGTGAGAAACACTTGGTATTTGATCTGGTTGTCCTCCAGAACTGATGGATAGGTGACATTCAGGGAGATTTTTCCTTTTCCAGCAACCACGTACTCTCCTTTTACCTTCACAGCTGGAGAAGCCAGAGGAGCAGTGAGGTTCAGAGACATGATGTGGTCACCAGGATCCCCTGGTGCTGGCAGATACTGCCTGCCCATTTGGTAAGGACCAGTTTGATCCAATTTGGGCATCTCAAACAGCAACTTCCCCACTGGAGAGCATCCCACAAACAAAATGCACTCACCCAGGTGTGTGAAGAGAGGCCTCCTGTTGGTAACATGGACCGAGGTGGTGTTGTAGGGCAGGGACAGGAATGTCACATACTCTGGAAGGATGGAAAGAAGGAAGATGTGGTCACCTTCCATCACTGAATCTCTCTTGGAAAGGCTGGGGATTACAGCTTAACTCTTAAATTCACACTGACCCTACTCCCTGGCTTGACAGTGATGGTGATACAGCAAACACAACTGAGCTGGATTCTGTGTCCTGTTCTCATCTTCCATTTATTCTTTTTATGTTCTCTGCTAATATCTCTATGGGAGATATTTAACATCTCAGGAAGAAAGGACAATGCCCTCAGGCACAGGGTGGGATTGTTTGGGTATCCTGTGCAGGGCCAGGAGGTGGACTCTGATGATCCTGTGGATCCCTTCCAACTCAGGTTACTTAACATTCTATGATTTTATGACCTGATATCATCCCCAGCTCCCAGTAACTTGCTGGACTTCCCCAACAGTTACATTTCTGATCCATATCCAGAGAATTATGGAAAAAAAAGGCACTCTGCCTACACAACAGCTCCCTCCCTGCCTTCTGCATTGGACCACCCAAAATCCATCTCCATAAAATAAAATCAAGCAGAAGCAGAAGGAAGAAGCCACATACAGATGATGAACACTGACTCTGCACACAAACGTGCAGCACACAAACAGCACCACAGTGCTGAGCCTGAGGGGGAGGACTACACACCTGCAGCTTTTCCTTCTGTGTAGGATCCACTCACTTGGGTGCAAGTGGAGTTATCACCCCCACAGACCTTGCAGGGATCCATGACCTTCCTGGAGCCCATCTGGCCGTCACACCCGAATGCCTGAGCAGAGGGGAGAGTCTGTCAAGCCTGGGCTGTTCTGAGAAAACAACTGAGCAAAAGCAACATTGCCTGAATTCCTGAACCTGCCCTTTCCATTCGTGATTCAGATTTAAGGAGACAACAGAGAAAAAGATGCATTTGTACCTAGACCTACCACTGGACAGCAGTGTGCAAAGCCAGGGATTGGGAAGTCTTAGCTGAAAGTTTCAGTAATTGTGACATTTTCTTTCCCATAAGAAGCAGCCCAAAAACTCTCTCCTGTGACCTAAACCCAAAGCTCTGTGCTCTCTTCTACAAACTCCTTCTGGAGGGAGACAGGAAAAAACAAAAGCCCAGGAGAGCAGTAAACGTGAATGGCAGGTTCTAAAGGAATCTTTAGTTCCCCAAAGTCCAGAGCCAAACCTAGCTCACATCCTTCAATCCCATGGAACTCAGAAGAGAGATTCTATCCTCATTCCCACGAACAAGACTAATTTACACAAAGCTACAGGAGGATCTCAGCAGGCTTAACAGCAAAACATGTGCAACTGCTGAATTTATGCTGGAGGCACTGATCCCAGGCTTTGGAAGCTGCCATAACATGCATATTTATCACTGCTGCCAATAAAACAGCCAAAATCAGAACAGGTTGTGCCTACACCCTCTGCTGTTCGCGGGGGGAAACACTTCACAAAACATGGTGAGCACGAGGATAATGAGAAAAACATAAAATTTAAAAAAGAGTATTCTGGGAATGTAAAGAAACAACAGCAAACATCCACCCGGGTCAGCACTGAGCAGTTCCTAAACTGCAGACAGCGCGGGGGAGTTGTATCCAAGGTCATCAGGAAAGAATGCCTTCCTCAGGCCCAATCCAGAAAAAAACTCCAGAAGTTACACTTCAGTTTTGATCAGTGATACTCCAACAATCGATCTGTCGACCTGAGATTCCCAGGTTTTGCTCCTTATCTTGCCACCGACTCAGTAATTCAAGTCACGTAACTTCTGTCCAGGCCAGCATTTCATGGGGCTAATTACAGCAGGCAAACTGAGCAGCTAACGATGTCTCCACCAACACACAAACCAATTGCTCCTTGGATTAGGGATGAACAGCCCTGGGTGTTTACTGCATAATTAGCAGAATGTCTTATCTAGAGGGCATTGGCATTGGATGCACTGACAGAACAGTAGATTTGTTGGACTCCATCCAACACGCCAAGAACAAAACTCTCCTTTGAGAAGACACTCTGTTTTTCCTAGCAGGATTTCCCCTGGCTCCTTTGGTGCAGATTACCTGTCAGAGGTTCACCTGGATTCCCCAGTCACTTACTCTGCACCTGCCCATCACACACAGATGGAAATCCCCGTGCTGCTCCATGTCATCCTGCTCACACCTGGTTCCATCCAGGAAACTGTCCCCGCGGCTCACCATGAATTCCTTCCCCACAGCCCTGCACATGTGCTTGCAGAGCAGGTCCCCTGGAGCAGGCAGGCAAGAGGAAGGAGTTACTCTTTCAGAAATGCACGTGGCTGCCCATCAAGACGTGGCAAGAAGCCCAGAGAGGTTGTGGACTCCCATCCCTGAAGTGTCCAAGGCCAGGCTGGGCTTGGAGCAGCCTGGTCTAGTGGAAGGTGTTCCTGCCCATGGCAGGGGGTGGAATCAGATCTGAGTTTTAAGGTCCTTTCCAACCCAAACCACTCTGGGATTCTGTGATCTGATAGAGAGTACCCAGGTTTCATGTGAAAACTAAAACAGTGAAACAGCCTTTTAACTTCAAAGTACAGACAGGCCCAGGAGTGCTCCCTGCACAAACTGAGGTTTCAGACATTCCTTACCTTTGGCAAAACCAACAGCAGAAGTCCAGGTATAAAAGGATGGCATTTCTACATCAAGGTACAGTGGCTTTAAATTTGTTGCTGCACATTGTTCAGCCATAAAGTCTTGCTGGGTCATCAGACAGGCCTGAATCCCAGAGAGATTGTGTGTGTAAGGAAGGGAAGTGACTGAGCACAGGATCCCAAGCAGCATTTAACCCTCCAGCTAAAGGCAAAATGCAGTGGTTGGTAAGTAAAACACCCAAACAACTGCAAATAAAGAAAACCACTTTAAAGGGAGGCTGCAGGATATGCAGAGAATTGTGTTTGGAAGCTGATATCTCTGCTATTTATACAAAATAAATAGATAAGGAAAACAGGAAAAACACAAGAAAGTCTGAAGAAAACTATTATTGTGAGTCACTATCTTCTCAGCATCTGTCCTGCTACGGGGGCATAGAGAAAATGCTTCATTGCATGTGAACAGTGCCATTAAACAACCCTGCTGCCTTCAGTGGCACAAACACCTCTCCTGCTGTCAGACAGATGGGGGCTGTACACCAGATCTTTAATCCTGTGTCACAAAACACCCAGCTCTCAAAGGGTTAAACAGTGTTAAGACAGAAACCCAGATGATGCTGAGCTCCATTACCTGCGTATTGCACATCTCCGCTTGGGTGCTGGCACCGTGGCACTCCTGCCCCCCAAAAGCAGGCCTGGAAAGGACAGAACTTCTCAGCAGAGGCAGGTTTGTCCCAAGCACAGAGCAAGACTCAGCCCCACGGCCTTGAGGACAGCCAGGCCCCCACGTCTCACCTGGGGTTGTTACAGAAGCGCTGCCTCACCACGACCCCCCCGCCGCAGCTGCGGGAGCAGGGGGACAAGGGGCTCCAGGCAGACCAGTGCCCGTGGACCACAGCCGTGGGGTTCAGTTCCTCCAGGGAGCTGCACTGACCCTTGGAGCACCACTAGGACCAAGAACACACAGAACTGGCAGCAGTGAACACAGCAGGCCTGGGCTCTGCAAGCCCCCATCTTTAGGCAGGCCAGTAACAGAGAATCCCGAGGTGAATGAGGCACCTTCTCACAAGAGGCTGAAGAGTCTCATTCCTAATTAGGGTCTAACATGAGGCTGGGGTTAAAACAAAGAGCAGGCAGGTCATTTCAAGTAAAAGGAGAGCTCAGATATCAGGCTATAGAACTGCAAAGCAACTCCAGAGATACAGAGAAGGTGGAAGGACCAAGATCAGGAAAGAACGGTAGCAGTTTATGACTGGAGTGTCTGGCTTTAGCACTCTGGCTGAGGGGCAGCGAGTGTCAGGTACCTCCCAGCCACTGACAAAGCTTTGCTGTCTGAGCTCCACAGCCCCCACACCCACTCCTGATACCTTATTGATCCCACACTCAGTTCCATCCAAGAGGGGAACAAGAAGTCGAGTGCAGCTGGATTTGTCTGCTGGTTGTACATGGCATGAGAGAACTTTACAGATGTCCTGGAGGGACAAGAAGATCAGGGAGGTCAGGGAGTCAGGCTCAACAACAGCAGTCCCAAAGTTTAAATAGTGCATGTCCCAGGTTTTCCCACAGATACCCAACAATGCAAATTCCTTCATTTTTCCTACTATTGGGCAAAAGCTGTGGGCAAGTCAAAAGACCACCTGACAGCTGTAATGCTGGAAGATGATCAACTGAAGCAATTAAAGTTTCACTCACCTTAGTGTTTCCTCATTAACAAAACATGTCCAGATGGCAGCTATTAAACACGCTGTGTTTCCCAGACAAAGGGATGAGCCATGGCAGGGAAGCTGGAAGAATCCAGTGAACAAGAACTCCCCAAGGCAGGACCCTGGGTAGGTGCACCCAGCACTGCCAGGCCAGCTGTGCACAACAGCACCCAACTGTGCAAACCTTACAGGAGATTTATGTGGAGGGAGGAGGTGATGGAGAGAAGGGAAACGTTTTAAAAGCCTTGCCAAGAAATCCGTGGCAGAAAAGCACCTTCAATCCCTTCGGAATAAAAACGCCGCCAGCCCCCTTTTCCCAAATTTTGCCTCCTGAACATTTCCCTGCTGCCCTTAGCAAGACAGACAAACTTTCTACCTACAACATTGCTGTCAGCAAAGGTGCAAGCTGTGGCCACACTGCCAAAGGCTATTTTACATTGCTCATCTGCTCCGTAGTACAAGCCAGGCTTCCACCCCGGGATGCTGCCGTCCATGTCCGGCAGGTCATTCAAGCAGCTTGTTTGGCCTGTACTGATAGAAACATAAGGAATATCACTTTCCCAGCTGTGGGTAGTGAGGACAATGACATGTTTGCAAACTTGTGCTGAGTTTCACTCTGGGAGTTGGCTGCTGCTTTCCCAGACAACACATGCTCGCTGTGGGGTGGGATGGATTTGGTTGCAGCTGCTGCCTGGAGATGCTCACAGTTCCCTGCTGCTGGAGTTATATCCCATTCCTGTCCTGCACCCAGCCAGCACACAGCCTGCAAGTCTGTCTGAATCTGGATGCTCTGATGTTGTAAATAAAATGTGCAGGCTGAGCTGGTGTCTGAGAAATCCAGCACAGCCCAGGCACATCAGGCACCAACCAAAGCCGCTTCCAGCTACACGATGCAAAAACTGGGCTTAACTTCAGCAACGAGTGCTAAGAAATAAACAAACCCCAAGCTTTTCACTGTTCCTCATTTTTCAATAATTTTTTTTTATTCTTTGAGTTTTTCTCCCCTAAGCTCCCAGCAGAGGGAACTGAGGAACTCGACCATTCCTACCTGACCAGGGCCAGGAACTGTTCCCGACTGCAGGGGGACCAGGTGAGGTCGATGCTGTTGTGGTTTCCTGCTGATCCCATGATGTAACCACTGCTGCTGCACAGATTCCCCTCTCCATCGTGGGCAATTCCAAGGCTGTAACAGAAGCAGCACAGAGCCCTGAGGAGAAGAAACCCAGAGGCTGTGTTCCCTCAGAGCCTCCCTTCTCCGAGCAAGGACTGAGCTCCCTCTGCAGCCCTTCCTTCTGCTGTTGTCACAACGGTTTTCTCTCCTCTTTGCAGCTTCTAATTGTCACAGAGCATGCAGGAATGCAAGAAATGCAAGAAACTCTTTCCAAAATAATCCATGACCATGACCAAAAGGTTCAAAATAATCCATGGGCAACTCCCTGATATGTCAAGAGATGATTTTGCATCTTTCCTTAAACTGGGGAATGTTTTCACTTGAATAAAACACACTGGGCTGCTCTGGGGCTTTCCTACTGACCTGTGCCCAATCTCATGGGCTATGGTGACTCCGAGGTCAAAGCCAGTGTCCTGGGTAATCACACAGCTCCAGAAGGAGGAGCAGACTCCACCCAGCTGAGTCACTCCACGAAGCTCCTTGTTCCCATCAGGCAACTCCAGGTCAAACCTAAAGTAAGGGAGACAGAGAGGAAAGAGCAAAGAACACCCACAGCTGAAAAAGTCAGGTCTAGACATTTAACTGAGTTTATCTGAGCTTTCCTGGTCTAGCTTTGCCAGCTATCCAACATTTCTTTTGACACATGGAGTTCCCTGGGGCAAGATGGCAGCAATAAGGTCCCACGAGTGTCCACTGCTCAAAATTTATGATTATTCCAAATTTAAAAAATCCAAAATGTCCTCAGACAAGCAGAACAGAATAAAATAACCTAATCCTATTTCCCAGTCCCTGTTCCCAGTCCCTCCCAGGGCAGGGAGCTCAGCACCTGGTGATGTAGAGGACAATGTCAGCATGCTGGGGGTCAGAGTCGTTCTGGGGGTTCACCTTCTTGCTCCACTCACAGACACTGATGAGGGAGGATGTGATGTTGGTTGTGATGTTCACCTCTGCCTGGAGGGAAGGCACACGTTGGCACATTCCAAACAGCTCTGGGCTTGGACAACACTCAAACTCAGCGGTGCCCTTACCTCTGGCTCTCTCAAAACTAGCATTTGCATGAGGTGAACCCTGAAATGAGACCCCAGGGAGGCATCTCTGAGCAGCTCTGCTCCCTGGTAAGAGATAGAAAGGATTCAATAAAGAAGGGCCCTTGGGAACTCCCACTCCCTGTTCCCAAGAACAGGGCTGCACTCACTACAAAGATAACTATAAAATCGCTGTAAATTACATTTTCTACATGGGTTTTAAATCTCCTAACATCCTCTTTCCCTCGTGCAGCTCCTTGCCCAAGGGAAGTTTGCCAGGCAGTGCCCAGGGAAGCACAGAGCAAAGCCCTGCCCGTGAGCTCTGCACCAGGGACAGGTAACCCCAACCACCCCGAGGGTGCCCTCCCAGAGGTCCTGCCTGGGACACAGCCTGGATCCCACTGTAGGACAGCATTCCAAGCACAGAGCCACTCACAATGTTCAGGTTGGCAAGAACGTATCGCTCCGTGTCCTCTCGGTGGTGCAGGTAAACATCTGGCCCTGCCACCACCATCAGCTCCAGATGTTTGACAGCTCCCTCAGCCCTCTTCTGCAGGCGAGGAGGAGCCCACCCTGCTGGACAGCACAAAGGGACGTGGGGAGGTCAAAATGCACCATAAAAGGTCCTACAGAGCCACTCCCTTTTTCCAAAGGCTGGAATAACACAGCTGCAAGTCCACTTCTCCAGTGGCTTGCTCAGGTTTCCCACTCCTTTTGGTATCTTTCACCTGTCAGCAGCTTTAATAAAACACCTGTGCTATCAAAATAACAAAACCACCCACACCAAACACACTGGTCACACCTCAGTGGGGTAAGAAACATTTTCAACCCTACTCATAAGATTTGTAAATACAGATTTTTTCCTCTGAGCTCTGCAAGCAATGTCACCACCAGGAGAGAGCTTTTCCAGCAGGGCTTCCTCTCCATGTCCATTACCTCTTGCTGGCTTTGCCTCTCCTGCAGCACTCCTGAAGAGGATGTGGGGTCTGGAGAAGCCAAGGTCCTTCAGCAGGGCCACATCTCTGCCCTTGACTGGCCTGATGTGAATCTTCTCCTCACCTACAGTGACGACTCCTTGCTAAAGCAGATAAAATTGCACCTCTGAGTTATTCCAAAGACATTTGCTATCCATGGAGAACTGTGCCACATCCTTTGCCACACTCAGGGTTATTCAGTGGATGGCTCACACGTTTGGTGCATGAAGCTGCCACCCTCCAAAGGCTGTCTCAGCTCATACTCACCAGCTGCCCTTCACAATAAGTGACTCTGCCCGTGGCCCCAGGAGGTTGCAGAGGGTTTCCACCTGCAAAGCAGTTCCCTGGGAATCTCTTCAGGAAAATAAAGGAGGAGTTCACCACCTGGCTGCTCACAAAGGAGGAGGAAAGGAGGGCGTGGTCCTCTAGAAATTCAAAGGCATAGAGCTGTCCCCAGGCCTGGATGGAGCAGTGCTGGACCCGACAGGGCGCCAGCCCAAAATGTTCTTCTTTACAAGAGCAACTTGGCTCAGCCACAGCAAACTCAGGCACTGAAAGAAATGAAACAAGACCAGAACAAGGAGAACAGTTATGAGAGACAATGATACACAAAAAATCAAAGTAAAGTCTATCTCCCTAAGAAAAATACTCTCCAAGTGATAACTGTGGTCTTTTGGGGTCATGATGTCAACAACCAAAGAATTTCTGTGCTTTTGTGTATTCCAAAGTGGGGAAAATCTGATTGGGAACACAGAACAGAAACTGGCACCCAATTTATTGGCACTTGTGCTCTCTCAATAAGGAGAACAGTTCATCTAACAAAGGCTGAGACAGTTTCGTGCAAATGTTAAGTATCACTGAGTGGGAATTATCACAATCCAGAAAAAGACACCAGGATGAGCACTAGGTGAACTCACAAGGAGCCAATACCTTTCCTTTACGGATTTGAGACTTCAAAACATGTCTTTATTCTGAGCTATCATCAATCCAGATCCAGAACACAAATCTCTCTGTGCATTTATTTAAAAAAAAATTTAAAAGTATATTTAGTTATCACTAATCTAAAGCTGCCCACTCAGAAGACCTGGATCTGTTAATCTTGTAGAAAAACAACAATACAGAGAAGGAGGACTGCAGCAGAAATGTGCAGAGATGGAACACATCTCCTTCAGCACATTTTAAATTCTGACCCAGCTCTTCAAACACTGTCACACTGAAGCACAGATTGTCTCACTTGCAGTGGGACTCAGAAACACCAAATGCTTGTCAGATCAGGAGTTGTCAATAAGTGTTCGTAGCATTATCAAACACACAGGATTAGAAATCAACTGACAGATGTGTTCTAAAACAAAGGAGGACTGAGCCCTGCATACCATCAGCCACTGAGCTGGTTCCAAAATAAGAGAAAACATCTTCTGCATCCAAAGCGCCGAGGAATTTCTGCAAGAAGAAGAACAGCTTTACATTTTTTTCACGAAAAACAACTGGATGCAAGACTATCCCTTCACTGGACCTAACCTGGAGGGAACGCCAGCAAACAGCTCAGCAAGTCCCAGCGCCAAGTCCTCGTGGCTTTACTCGGCGCTAAGCACGGGCTGCACCTCAGCCACCCCGAGGAAACAGCTTTATCTTCGTGATTAGCGACCTCGGGCGGGGTTTGGCTTAGAATCGCGTGCTCTCCTCTTCTTCTTCTCCTTTTTAAATTTTTTTTAGCTTTTCTTAGAAGCACGCAAGCGTTCCTGGAAGGGCTGTTCCGGAGGTCAGACTCACCTCTGGCAGCGGCGGCCAGCAGAGCCCCAGCGGGAGCACGGCGAGCGCCCGCAGCGCCAGGCTCACGGCCATGCTGCAGCAGCCGCGGCCCCGGCGCCCAGCACGGCGGAGCTTCGGCTCCAGGCCTCACGTGGGGCGGAAGGGGAGAGCGAACTCAGGGTCCGAGCAAACAGGCCCCGAGCGAACGCGGGGTCCGAGCAAACAGGCCCTGAGCAAACACGGCCCGAGCGGGGCCGCGGGGGCCGCGGCCGCCCCNCACATCCCTATTTGTGTTGGACACCCCGCGACCCCCAAGTCCCGGAACCCCCGGGGCACCCCCTCCCCGCCCCGGAACCCAAGCGCGGGCCGGCGTTCCCCGCCGGGGCGG
>VZRJ01012559.1:2039927-2056810 GCA_013397565.1 Ptilonorhynchus violaceus
GGCGGTGCGGCGCTGCGCCGGTCCCCCCGGAGGAGCGCCGGCCCGGTTGGGACTGTTCCCTGATCCCAGTCCCGATCCCGGGTCCCACCGCGCTGACGCCGCATGGCGAAGCGGAGTCCCGCAGAGCTCCAGGCGGCGGGGCAGAGCGCCGCGGCCCGCGGGAAGAGCAAGAGGAGGAAGAAGAAGAGGAAGGCCCTCGGGGAAGGGGCGGCCACGCCGAAAGGCCCCGGCATGGCGGCGGTGGCAGCCGCGGGTCCCCCCCGCAATCCTCAGGAGTTCTCCTCCAACTGGAAGGCGCTGCAGGAGGTGAGGGAGACCGGGGACTGCGGTGGAGACAGCAGGAGACATCCTGGAGGGGATGGGACAGGGAAGCACCGGGGCCATGCTGGCAGTCCCTGAATGCAGCTCCAGGCTGGAATTAACATGGAGCGAGGGCAGGGACACCTTCCACTATCCCAGGCTGCTCCAAGCCCCGTCCAGCCTGGCCTTGGACACTTCCAGGGATGGAGCAGCCACAGCTTCTCTGGGCAACCTGTGCCAGGGCCTCACCACCCTCACAGGAAAGGATTTCTTCCTAATATCCAATCTAAACCTACTCTCTGTCAGTGTGAAGCCATTCCCCCTTGTCCTGTCACTCGAGGCTTTTGTAAATAGTCCCTCTCCATCTTTCCTGAAGGCTCCTTTCAGGTAATGGAAGTTCACCCCAAAACCTTGTCTTCTCCAGGCTCGTCTCCTTTATCCTTTTCTCCTTTTTTTTTTTAATTGTCATTTTAGCTACTGAAACAAAAGGCAAACAGCTCCAACAAGCCCCTCTCTACGGGTCAGACAGACACCAAAAAGAAGCAACCACTCAAAGCAGCCAAAAGCCCAGAAGTCCCAGCAATAAATGGGAATGGGAATGTGGTAAAGGCCAAATCCACGAATAAAATGGACAATGGTTCTGCTAAAGACAGTCCTCCTTTGGCCAAGCCAGAATCCAAGGGGGTTATAGTGAATAAAAATTTAAATGGCACCAAAAGCAACGGAAAAGGCACCAAAGAAAAAAAGAAAAATGGCATTGTTGTGAAGGAGAAGGATGATGTAAAACATAAGAGGAGGAAAGCTGAGGAACATGTGGAGCAGCAGCCCAAAGAGTGAGTACTTCAGGCATCAGCCCTGGATGTGAATATTCATTTTGGGAGGAGCACAGAGAGGTACATTCAAAACAGCTGCACTCTTCCAGACTAAATTTTGGAAGAAATAAGACAGATGTTGCCCCTGCTCCTCAGACACAGCAAGAAACCTGCAGAGGTGACAGTCAGAGACTTAATTTTCACAGGGCTTCTCTCTTGATTTAAAAAGTAAACATACTTTTTGTACAACAGAGACACCAGATTGCTTTAAGAACGTTAAATGTAATTAAATCTGTTCTTACCAGGGCCGACATCTGGTTTGATGACGTTGATCCAAAAGATATTGAAGCAGCAATAGGACCTGAAGCAGCAAAAATTGCCAGAAGGAACCTGGGACTTGAAACAGACCCATCCAAACAGTCTGTGGAGCAGGTGCTGGTTAAGGAAAAGGCTTTTGATGGGTGAGTGACATTTCAGGGAGAAGGATGGCAGCACAGGCATCAGATTGGCTTCTGATAGCTGATGTGCAGGTGCACAGTGTGAGCTGGCATCTCCCTGCCTCTGCTGACAGGCTTTTCCCTGTTTGCATCCACAAGTGACCCTTGTGAGCTCCACCTGGGCCCTGCAGAGGTGTCACCGAGCTGTCCCTCTGCCTTGCAGGCTGACCCGAGCCGTGGCCATGGACTGTGAGATGGTGGGAGTGGGCCCCAAGGGCGAGGACAGCATCGTGGCTCGGGTGTCCATCGTCAACCAGTTTGGGAAGTGCATTTATGACAAGTATGTCAAACCTACAGAGAAGGTGACAGACTACAGGACAGCTGTTAGTGGCATCCGCCCTCAGAACATAAACACAGGTAGGAGGGGGTTCCCCCAAAATGTTCTTTTAGGAGGGAGAATTTAATGAGCTGTCACAGAAGCCTCAATGGCTGAGCTTGGAACAGTTTTAGACCTAATTTGGGAAAACAAAATGCTTAAATTTACATTAAACAATGCTAAGAAAAACTGTGGGAAGAAGTACTTTTTACAGTGATCACTAATGCCCTTGAAGAAATTTAACTGGTGGATTATGGTGTGGGAATATTAAAAAAAGTATTTCCTTTTCATGCTATGCTCTTTATGGAGTTCTTTATGTTCTTCTAACAAGTAGAAGATTTAGTACAATTTGCATAACTACAGTCCCAGAGATACAACTGCTTTCCAGAAATGATGCAGTGTTTTAATTGTAGCTTGCTCATGGAAAGCGTTCCCTTCTGTGGCATTTTTAGGTGAAGACTTTAAAACGGTTCAGAAGGAGGTTGCTGACATCCTGAAGGGAAGGATTTTAGTTGGACACGCTTTACGGAATGATCTGAAGGTACATTGAAAATGAAACTTCTAATACATCATTCGGGATCAAGAGAACACACCTGAACTCCTGGAAACTGTGGTCCTGAACCCAGCCAGTATCTGTAGGAGCTGGGTCTTGTCCTTTCATAGTTTTGAAGTGTCTCTTCTAATGGATGGAAGGAAACAGCAGGCAGCTGCACAGTCAGCTCTGTAAAGTTTAATGCAATAGCACGTTTCAGACTGAAAATGTGATTTCTTCTAGGTCCTACTTCTTGATCATCCTCAGAAGAAGATCAGGGACACACAGAGATACAAACCTTTCAAACAGAGAGTCAAGGTAAGAGACTGATGGGAAGGTGCACCTCAATTAACTGACTCTGGAGCTGCTGACTCACTCCTGTGCTTCCCTTTGCCTGACCCTGTTCCTTCTTTCCTACCTACGCACACATAAATCTCATAATTCATTAATTATTCTTGATATTTCACCACCGAAAGCTAAGATGTGCTATTCTTTGAGGAATATTTTTATGTATATACACACACATCTCTGTTATTTCAAATACTGTGAGACAGGCACAATTCTATAATCTTTTCTGTTTGTAGAGTTCCAGGCCATCCCTGAAGCTGCTCTGCGAGAGGCTGCTCAATGTTCAAGTGCAGACAGCAGAGCACTGCTCGGTAGGTTCCTCCTCACCTTCACATTTGCTCTGGGATCTGGCATCCAAATGCTGTGCTTTCGTTCCAGGGAAAAATCAGCAAGCTCTGCTTGGGCACCAGCAGCAGTGAGATTGTCATCTAAGCTTGCTCACTGTTTCCTTATTTTTGTAAACAACTTCTGCACAAGTCAATGTATTTTGGCTAACTCTGAATTCTTGTTATTTTAAAATCCCCAGGGGAAAAAAGTAATGATCAAAGATCAACTGCTTACCTTAAAAGCAGCTTTCTGCACTGTTGTACTGTGGCAGGATGAACAGTGAGAGGCTACACCTGAACGTCAGCAGATCCTTTGTTTCAGTGGGCAGGAGGATGGAACAGAGGAATGAACAGGGCACATTGGGAGGGGAGCTCCTGTACTCTATTAAAGGAATTATTTCATTATGACTTTCTAAGTGACAAATCAGAAGTGCAGAGCCTTGCGGTGGGCCCTGGACTCTAAATACACCATTTCTCCCTTTCACTAGTCACAGAGCCTAAATGTAAAAAGAGATCAGGAAATGTTAACTGGAAGGATCTATTGAAATGGTGGAAGATTTAGCTGCTTATGATCACAAATCCCTGTCCTGTTCTCTTTCAGGTTCAGGATGCACAAGCAGCTATGAGACTTTACACCCTGGAGAAAAAGAAATGGGAAGCTGCTGTTAAGAACAAAGCTAACAACAAAACTTCTAAAACTTGAAGGATTCTACCCTGTGTTTTATCTGCAGCATTTGCTGGTTTGATGTCACATTCCAGGACAAATTTAGAGATAAGTCAGGACTGACAGCAGCTGCATCATAAAATCAATCCTAAGAGAATTCCTGGCCTGGGATGGGAATGCTGCTATCCAAGAAACCTGCTGGTATTCCTGCTGGATGGTCCCTATGCCTCATGCCTGCTGCTGTGTTCAAACAACATTTGTAACAAATGGCTGCATTGAGGAAGAATTTCACCAGTCAAATTTCTTCAAGGGAAAAAGACACTCTATAAGTTAAAAAAAATTAAATTATGATAGATGGAAGGAGAAACTGTCATGGCTTTGTCAAAACTCCCAAGACTAAAAATCTTTATTTCAAGTATCTTGAGGTGTACAACAAGGTGAATTCTTAATTATTGCTGTTAGTCACACAGTTTGGTAGCTAAACCAACAATAAATACCTGTTTATGTATTATTAATAGTCCAATATTCATCTTTTTGGTGAGAAAAATCTTCTAATGGAGGATCCAGGCTTTTGTATCCAGTAGTGTAAAAGTCTTGTTCTGAGATAAGTCTTTCCTTTACTTCTGCAGTTTCAAAAGCGTTGCATCCACGAGGGTCAGGATCTCCTGCAGAGAAATGTGAGAATTGTCAAACAGAAGATTACCTTGTTGCTCCACTTATTTTTGTACTCATTTATTAATAAAAACAATGTGTCTAATGTAGAACTTCCAAGTGGCTGCTGTTGTTACAACGGGAGAGGGCGCTCTCTCCTCTCCTGTGATTACTTTGTTCTGCACTACCTTGTAGCTGCAGTGTTCATTGAAGGGGTGCAGGCAATGCCTGCAGGAGACACTGGAGAACAGTTTGTAACTGTCTTTGAAACCAATTCTGTAAATGCATAACTAAAATCAGCAAAATTAAGACCAACCAATTCTATCGGCTTGATGAATAAACCTAATTATTGGTTTCTTGCCAGCAAGCCATTGCAAAGGAAATATTAGTGTAACACATTAAATAGCTTGGATAATTTTGCTGGTTTCTCCTTTTTTCAGTGTGATACTTATTGAAATTTAATGTAAGTTAAATCTGCATACAAACTGTCAGAACGTTTTGGTTGGTTGGTTTGTTTTTTTTAAGGATGCCACTTCCAAACCAAATATAAATTGGATGTCATGTACTTATGCTTTATTCCTGTAAATTGTAGCCTGGTTGAGTATGAAGACTGTAGTAAATTAATGTAATGTTGCAAGAGACCAGAACACAGGTTTTTTTTAAATCAGTATGAGAAAACAACAACAACAAAATTTCAACAACTTGTCAGTAGTTAGAACTATTCTTACAAACTCACTCTTCACCCCACATGCAGCTAATTCTCTAAATTCCTGCACTACGTAATTTCAGCTATTTAAAATGATCAAATCCATCACCAGAAATAATACACTGAGCACCCACTCTTACCACAGTGACTTCTCCATACCGTGCTAAATGGAAACTGGAGTTTTACTTCAGACAGCAGCTTTTCCATTTTCTGGAACCTCATATCCAGCATAACCTCATCTGCAATGTCAATAAAGAGGATAATTTATGGTTATAGCACAATTGCCAGGGGAGCAGGAGCTAAAGAAGCACAGGGAGAGGACAGAGCTACACAAGGAGAAGGCAAGAGAAGATGAAGTTACAATGTTTTGCCATCAGTGGTATTTATTTGGAACAAGTGGAGTGAATTCTCAGCTCCAATTCATATTCGTTTCTCTGACACTAAGTCTTTCCTGAGAGAACTAACACGTCCCTGAGCAGCTGCTGTTGTGGTTTTACTGGTTTTGGGGTTGGGAGAGAGGAGGAGACTGGACAAGTAACAGCACCAGGCACCTCACCGTACTGAACCAGCTCGTTCATCAGCAGGCACAGAGCTTCTGCCACCCCTGGCTCATCGAAGTGGAGGTGATATTCATCCTTGATCAGCTCGATTCCACTGCCTTTGGAGTCCAGCGTCAATGCCAGAGCTGCTGCTTCTGAAAGCAAGACAAACACTGCTGGGCTCGTTGTAGCTGCAGAGTGCAGGATCTGCTTCCCAATCCCCTCAGCAGCTGGCACACGTGTCATGTTTTCAGGAAATCTTGCCCGTTATTTTCTGTCTTCCTAAAAGCTATTCTGAAGCATATTTGGGAACAAGTAGAAGACCAGATATGCAGCTGACACTGTCATGCAGAGCAGAAATGATTTTGATGTTTTTATTGTTTTTACATTGATGGAGCTGATTTGCAATTAATAAAACCAGAATTGCTGAATGTTACCTGAGAGCCTTACAAGGCTGGCTAATGCCAGGCAGCCATTCTTCACCAGCACTGCTCTTTCTGGGTTCATCCTGAGTGCATCCAGCAAAAGTGCTGTTGTGGGCTCATAGTCACTGTCAGTTAAAGAGCCTTTAAGAAAAGAAACAAAACACACAGAAAAACCCAAAACTTCAATATTCTTCAAGCTAAAAGAATAAAGAGTCCTGAATACTCAACCTGTTCTGCTGGTGGGGACTAGAAATGAGATTGCTGAGGGTGTTTTGCTCAGCTCTTCCCAGTGGAATGGTGGCACAAGGGCAGGCAGTAGGTAAATATGACAATGTTCTTGCATGAGGAAGAAATAAGAGAGTAGTACTGCAAGGATGGGTTCCTTAGCACACATGATAATGAAAGAGATGTTTTCTTTTTTAATAAGAAATATTGTTCCAAATCAACCAAGCAAATTGGCTGCCCACCAATACAGTCACCATTAGCACTATCTGGTGATTTAATTGCTACAGCTCATCAAAAATGGCTTCGTTAGAGAGTCACAGAGTGAGTGCATGGAAGAGCGACCAGGGGAGGATGCAAGTTCCTAACTCTGCTGCCACCTGCAGAGCCTCCTCCAGCCCAGCAGCCTGGAGTGCAGGGATCACCCCTCACACACAGACACGCGAGCCTTTTCCACGCCCGGGGGGACAAGGAGACTGGGAACACACACCTTGCAGTGCCAGTGCCCACAGAGCCGAGCAAGCAGACTCTGCAACGACTCCGTTCTGGAGGTGCTCCTGAAGGACTGCAGAGGTGACAGGGACAGCACTTTGCAGCACTGCTTGGTCTGCATTATCCTCTGAATTACCTTAACCAAAAGGAAACGCATCAGGCACTTATTTAATGAAATAACAATATCATTGCGTGTCAAATTATATCAGTAAAGTGTTAATGGGTGTTGGCATTGGCAACATTGTTGGACAGCAGCAGAGGGAAGGATTCAAAAATGTACAGAACCAAACCAATTGCTACAGGATTAATAAATGGTCCTATTTATTGGAGGAAGCTGAACTTCTCCAGGAACTATTGTTCTTTGCCATTTAAATCATGCATAGAGATCACAGCAAGAAACCTCCAGAAATAACCACAGTTTTGACAGAATCCGGGCTGCAGCATGAGATTCAGCTGTCCCATAAATCCAACGGGGGATTTGTTGCACAGAGGGAATAAAACACACCAAGTGCAACTGTGCACAATCTGTGCTTTCAGCATTCCTTGGTGATCAAAACACCACACACCTCTACAAGAACTTGTCACAGAAACAAATCAGTAAATATAAAATCAAGCCATATCTTGGAACAGTAAAAATTTGACTTTGACAACTTATCACGTTATTTAAAAAAAAAATTGCATTAATTTTTATTTTTATCTAATTTAACTCTGGATCACCAAGTGATTCTAGTAGTGCTGTGGAAACAACTCTCCAGAATCACAAAATCACAGACTGGTTTGGGTTGGAAGGAAACTTAAGAGATCATCTCGTTCCAGCTCCCTGCCACGGGCAGGGAACAAGAATGGGAGAAAAGAAAAATGCAGTCCCAGCGACAGGAATGTCTGAACTCAATTAGGCACAATACCTGCTGCCCTTCAGTCACATGAGTGCAGGCACAATACTTGCTGTGTTCCACTTACCACTCACAGCCAAGCTCCAGAGAAGTGCACAGCCAGAGAAGCAGATCTCCTCATTATGAAGAAAACGTCTTAAAATTGACAGAAGGTCTGGAATTATTCCAACTTTTCTTAGATTCTCCGCAGCTACTTCTGAAAAACACAGAAATTCTATAGAATCTAGTCTTTTTGTCCCATTCACTGGCCTCAAACAGGCAGCACTAACCGTGTTGAAACTGTGATAACACACGGGTAACATGAACCCATCAGCTGGACAATAGAAAGCAAGAGAACAGACTGAATGCTTTAACGAGATGCACTTAAGCACAGTTGATCCTTTCAAATGGATGTTTGGTCATCCTTTTTCCTCACAGACTTGAAATTCATGGAGCAGGAAAGGAACTGAGAGGGTATAAGTTACAATTTTTCACCCGTTTCCATTTTAACAGCTCAAACTAACTCAGGTTCAGAATTAGGAAACACTGGATAAAAATAGTTTGGTCTTAGACATGACTCTTTGTAATTTTCATTTCTTTTTGAGATCACCTCCTTGCTGCTAAATCCTTCTGTAACCAATTAGAAAAACAGTTGTCTCATGACTGTTGAACTGACACTGAAAACAAGTAAAATATACTACAAATATTTAGCAATTACAACTTCAGGAGAAAAAAAAACAAAGTAGAAGAATTAGAATGGTTTCAGTTCATCATGGCACAGTCAAAAACAGACTTCAGGTTCTATGCCCTCATTTTCTCAAGCACTACTATTTGCAGATTTGGTTCCAAACTAAGACAAAATACAGAATTGTATTTATTGGAGTGATCCTGTGAGTCCCTGAAGCTCAGCAGTGTATCTTATACTCTCAGGAGTGTTATCTTATCAACATCTGGTCAATCTTACCAATATTACCACTATTAAACTAACAAATACCCAGAGACTTCCACATCTCTCAATGAACTCATGAGTTTTGCTTTGTATCTTGGATTTGTTTCAAAAAGTAAAACTATATGAATATTCCTCAAAAAATGAACAAAGTGACCCACCACTGGCTGAAACCATCATCAATAATGTGCAGAGCAATGAGAGAAACTCTTCATTTTCAGAGTGTTTTCTCACTGTGTGTAACAGGCAGCTGGCCACACCCTCATCCAGGGCCATCATCACACCCTGTTCCAGAGCTGTCACCAGAAACATGGGAATAAAAAGATGATTTCAGTGGCTTGAAATAAAATCTGAACTCCCTGCCATGTGTCAAAGCAAAACATTCAATTAACAGCATTTCTTCACATAAGACAAGCAAAAGTTACTTTAAGCTTGCATTTTCTGAAACTCAATTTTTAGTATTTGTAAGCTTGTATCATTATCAGGTGGTTTGGGGGATAAATTGCCATGAAAGTGACAGCAGGGACCACACAAGAGACCCAAAAACACTTTTACGGTTTAAAATGTAAATACCAAAACAATGAGAGTCTTCTTTATGCACTCCAGGAACATTCTACACAACGTGAAAACAAACTTGGTTGCCCAAGATCAGTACCTGTACTTCAAATTAACTTTTAACACAGAATTCCTGTATGCCAGGCCTGGAGGAAGACATGAGAATCCAGAAAGCTGCTTAACTTCCTTTAGTTATTTACATTTATCTAAAATCATTCTTGAACCCATTTCAAACCTTATCTGCCACATGAATCTTTACAAGACCCAGCAGAAGAAGGAAGTCTTATAATCTTACCTTGACTAAGAATTTCAAGCAATAAAGTGCAGCCTTCTACTTGTAACTTGTGAGAATCTATGTGAGTCCTCATGGCAAAAGTGATCACTTCTGTGAATTTCTGCAGATAGGGGAACGCTGTGGGGAAAAGAAATTGTTTGAGACAACACTCTTGATTCAAGATTGAATAAAACAAGAGTGAACTTTGTAATCTTCCTATTTCTAAGAAGACTTGGAGCTTCTGGAATAGCCCATGCAGCAACTCAGTGTATCCACAAATATGTGATAAAATCATGAGGAAAACTGAGTGGGTTTTAGGGATCCATTTTGAGCACCTTCCAAGCTGAGAGCATCGGTCAGGGCAAATCATGGTGCAGAAGTGCCACACAAGCCAGATGTGGGCACAGCCTTGTGTTGCTGTCACCAGGACTGAATGAAAATCCCACAGATCCATTCATTTTGTTATTTAGAACCAGAGCCAAGATTACCAAGATTTCTTAAGCTGAAGATATTGGTAACTCTAAGGAAAAAAACAAGTTATTCCTTTTCTTTATCAACTACAGCCCTGAACACCCCTGAGTTTTAACATAAGCCAATGCCAGCATTAAAATGCTGTCAAATGACTGCATTTTATAACTGAGTTAATGTGATGCTTTGAAATTATTAATCATCTGAAAGCTTCATTTGAAAAATGTGCAATTTTGGGGGAGAAAATACACAGCCTTCACTCTCACAGCTTTGCAAGACACACAGGAATTAACCATGTGTAGCTTCCTTTTGCTCTGCCAGTCTGGCAGCCCCAGGAATTACCCCCAAGTCATCCCAAGACTTGTACAGATTACCTTCCTCAAAAGTCAGTTTGTCAATTCACCTCAGTTGCCAATTCAAATATCATTATTTCTTTTTCCAGGGCTCATTTTTCTTATGCAGCAAAACCCCTCTACTGGTTAACAAAAGCATGTGCAAAACAAGTACCAACACAATCCTATCAGCTATTGGCCTGGAAAAATAGGAAAAGAGCAATTTCATTCTCATTTATTGACATTAGAAATTTTTTCCTCTTCCTATTATCTCAAAATGGAAAGAAGGAGCAGAAATAAATTGATAGAATAGTGCCTTACCACTTCTACCCTTCACAAAGCTGGCAAGGTGCTGAATGCCTTTAGCCTGGACTTCTTCAATATCCCAGGAAGCCTGCATGAATTCTAACAAACCAAGGAAATTCTTCTAACCATTCCACACAAACACTTACAAAGAGCACTCAAATTGTCTCTATTTTGTGCAAGATGTGAACTCATATGAATGAAAATAATGAAATTTGTGACTGCTGAACAGAGAAAATCTTTCTCCCCCTCACCAAATATTTCAATATTACCAAGTGTTAAGACTCACAATGTATTTGGCATTATATATTCAGGGGACCTGCTGGAATATTAAATCAGAGCAGAAATAGGAGCTTTAAATGCATTATTCCAATAGCCTTTTCAAATCAAAATGACATCTTCCTTGCTTAGAGGGAAAATAATGGAGCAGATCCTTTGTGGCATAAATTGGGAAATATGTTATAATGCAAACAGAATAAGTGGAGCTCCCCAATTCTCTGAGGAATGACCTCAGACCCCACTTAACTTTTGCAGTAGGTAAAACTTAGGAGCTTAGAGAAAAGGCTGTATAGTGATCCTTCCTCCAAACAGCATCCCATTTCATTGCAGGTAAAATGAGTGTCCAATAATTCACTCCCAAGTAGAACACATCCCGACTGGAAAACACACGGGTCTATTTCCTACAAAAATCACCTTTACATTAATCTTATTCTCTTCATTACCTAGAACATTTTCGATTCCTCCCTCAAAGAGCACATCTGTTATTTTGGGAGACAAAGACTTTTTCAGTTTTATTGAAGTGTCACCAGCAAAAGTCAGGCATTTCCTAATAAATGGAACATTGGCCAGATCCCTAGGATTTTGAGAGACAAAAGCAGCACCAGTAAGTTAGAACTGATAAGTCACAAAAAACCCAAAATCTACAGGCATTGTTTCTTTTTGATATTAAAAAATCTAATAGTACTTCTAGACTAGATTATTTTTGACAGAACTTAAGCAATTTACTTTGAAACACCTTATGAAAGAGCTTAGACTGCACAAGCCACGCTCAGGTGTCAAGTTAATGGCTTAAAAACTGTGTATAAAATGAATTTATAATATAACTCTTCAAAAAGGGACACCTCTGCATATCAGTGTCCACTTCTGAATGAACTTCAGGTCTTTAGTAACTCAATTTGTTGAGGCAGTAGGACAAGCAATCTTGACTCAGCCCCTTTCCAAGAGGAGCTAACATTCCCAATTTGTGGAGGTAGGAGGCCTTTAGGACAAAATAAACAAAGGGAAGGCAGCCAGAACTCACTCTGCTGTGGGTCTCATGCTGGGCTCAATCTGTAGCATCATTAATAAAATTGGAAAGAAAGGTAAATAGCTGCTCTCTCCATCCTGTATTAGTGCCAGGACTCCCTCAAGACAGCTGCTGTCCCCTCTGATATCCTGCAGCAGGGCAGTTATCTCTTCTGCCTGGAAAGAGCACACCATCACAGAGCTCCCACACTCTCATTTACAGATACCCTGGTGGGCCCAGGGCCTTTTAAACCCCCAATAAAACATCATTACACACATTCAGAACAAAGGAGGTCATCATATCAAGGAGGACACAGCCCAGAGACCAGATGTCTGATTTTTCAGTAAAAGAAAATCCAAATGTTTCTGGAGCCATCCAACACTTGCTGTCTGTAGAAATAGGAATCATATGGTGATGTTGCTGATACTGTGCTTCCAAAGACTACAAAACACACTATAACTAATGAACAATTTTCTAAGATGTTCCTGAGTAGGTATAAAGCTAAAAAGGATTCCAACTGTATTGGTTGCAGAGCTCATACTCAGAGACACAGCTATAATTTTCACTTGTGAACACAATTAATGCTGCAGGCAACTGCCTGTGAAAATCCTATTTAGAAGACAAATAGTCTAATGCAGAGAAAGGAGAGAGAAGACAACTTTTTCTCTTTCCTAATTTTTCTCTGAGGACTGAAAATATCCACCACAACAGAATCTTTTAAAAATACAGTAAAAAAAAAAAAACCAGCAAAACAAATATCTACTTTCTTCCACTCTTATTTTCCATTTCAGCTCATCTTTCATAAGTGTTTCAGTACTGAAGTCACTAAGCATGAAGGATGTTTCACCAGTCACAAGGATGTTTGATGGCTTGAGATTTCTGCAACACAAATATTTTCTGTCAGCTTGTGAAATTAGAGTTTAATGACACATAACTACAGATTCCCTCTAGCTTCAATTCTCAGAAGAGTTGGTTTGTTTTTTGTAGTGGGGGGTTTTTTTGCGGGTGGGAATTGCTTTGGTCACTTTTTGATGAGCTTTTTTAAAGAGACAAGTGATAATCAACCAAAATACAATTTTCTTCTTTAAATGCTTTAAAATCCGTGATTGTGACACAAATTGATCTGAGCATGGAATGCAAGGGTTGTCTCTTATTCAGATACACAAAGTAAACTTTGTCTATCACAGCCAGCAAAATGTGAGCATTAACAGAGATGGGCAATTTTTAGCATATTCAAAAGAACACGAGATAATATCTCAGTCAAATGGCTATTCCAGACAAAACTCAAGAAATAGTTCACTTCAGAAGTACAAAAAACTAATCTAAACTCTGGAATTTCTACCCCCTACTTCTCCTTTTGGAAGAGTAAAATTCCCTGCCTCTGAGCACTGTGCTGAACCAACCGCAAAGAACAAGGGCCTGTCAGACAAAGAGAATGAGATTTCTGCTCACCTGTGCAAAATATTTAATCTGTGTATGTAAAACAAAGCATCCACCATCTGTCCCACGAACTTCTGAACCACCTGTGGAGGGGAATAGACATGAAAGTGTAACACAAACAGAATAACTTTCAAATATCTTTTGGAAAAGAGTTCCCAAAACCACCCTCCTGTGCTTTGAAGAATTTAGGGAGGATTTTCAGAAAGGAGGAACACTATAAAAGCACCGAGTCTCTCAGTTCAAACAGGTGCTTCTTCTGTACTTTTTACCATGTCTGTTATCTTTTCTGACTTTTGCCTTTTTTCCTTGATTACAGCTGCAAGATCTCCTTGGCCTGAGTGCTGCATCACGAGGCAGAGGAACAGAGATGAGACCTGTAATAAAACATTGCACCAAAATTGCTTCACTGTTTGCAGGTAAGAAAGACAAAACCAAACTGGTGGGTGCAATATTCACCACTACCAAAGTATTCTCTTGTTGTCTCACAGAAGAGACAATATTTAATTTCTTTCATTAAAAAGACAGTGTGTTCATTGTTTTAACAAATAAAACAAACCACCACTATCAAGCATCTTATCTGAAGCTGTATGGGATGATTCAAATCGATTATACATCCATAAAATCATCAAAGATTTGGTCTAAGCACTGAAGAAAATCTGCAAATAAAGTCAGGGCTTTCAGCTTCTTATGGTCTCCTATAGAAGGGGTTTCATGCAGGCATGAAAATCAGAATTGCACACTAATTCCCACCAGAATCTGGGAGTCTGCCATGTGATGGACTCCAATCCATAGATATTCACAGCTTTTTAGTGTGTTTATTCAGGAGTTAAAAATATCAGGCTTGTTTCAAACCAAACAACTTTTTTTTTTAGCATCTCACACCAATGACCCCAAATTTAAATCTCCAACTACACTCACGTGCCTACAACATAAACCACGCGATCCAGTTTAACCAATCCTATTCCATTCTCACCTCATCATTCCAAGTCACAAACAATTCCTTGTAAGTACAGACGTTTGAATGATGAAGTTTTAGCAAATCCATTGCCTGCAGAGAATAAAAAAAGATAAAATAGACAGCTTTCTCTAGCTTCACAGTCCTTCCCATTAACAGGACCTTAAATAACACCCTAAGCCAGTTCCTCACTTGTTCATGCCACATTTCTGATCAAATTCTTTCAAACTGCCAGCTCTGCTAAATATTTGCATCCACAAGTGTGGAATGAAGGAAAATATTTCACTCAGACTCTACTGTGTTGCAACAGCTTTGTGAGATTCAAGGATATAAACTGATCCACACAGAGATGATGTGTGAACAACCCCCTTCTTCAGTTCCTAACATCCAAACCTGAAAACATTTCTTAGAATATAAGTCAGGATGATTTTTCAAGAGCAGCTATTATTTCCTGTAACCTCCATGCAAGCTTGAACCTCAGAAAATATAATGACATGAGAGATGTTTATCTCCTTGGAGGTGGTTTTCATGTAGGACTCTAACAAATCCTAATCAGCAAATTTGCTGATTGCATGGAAGGAAAAAAGAATTCAAGTTCCTGTAGTCGTGTTTGTGGCTGTGCAGACACAACAGAAATACTAAAAAGAGCCACGCTCCCAGGTGGCACAACTGCAAATATTGAAATACACCTATTGAAATAAATATCTCAATAGGCATCAGCAGAAAAATTGGATCAAATTTCATTGGTAATGCCAGATTTGGTATAGAAAGAGGTCACCTCTTTGAGCAGGATGAAACATCTGCACAGAGCTGTATTCTCACTGCTTTCCAACTCCAGATGCTGTGCATACTGGGCACGGTGAGACTCACCCATCATGTGCTATTTCTCATCTTTTATTAAAACAATTTTTGGTATTTTAAGAGTATTACTGATGCTTCTTATTCAAGGCATTGCAACAAGTCTGCACCCAAAAAGAAGTACACCAAAAGAAGAAAACCAGTCAAATCATTCACATTTAAAAAGTCCAACTCTGAGAAATTAACATATCATGAAATATGTTATCTAGACATTGAGTTATTAATAATAAACTATAAACAGACCAAGTTTCTCCTTCAGCTTAAAGGCCAAAAGGATGAGTTTGTCTCTTTGTCTTCACAAAACAAAAACTCTGAGAAAGGACTATCCTCTGAGCTGTCCATTTGAATGTATATATCCAAAAATAACAACAATTAATACAAAACCCTGGCCTGAGCCCAAGCAGAGGGCAGAGAGCACACCCCACAAATAGTCCTACCTGATTTACTTCTTGTTTACTCAGTTAATCCTTGTAGATAAAAGACTTGGTTCTATAAGACTTTGGTCTTTGTAAGTGAAGTAGAAAAGAAAAGACTACACCAATACCTCCTTCAAGGCCTCATTTGCTTGGTGTTGGTCAATGCATTCAACCTGCACCAAAAGAAAGACAGGGGATGAGATTGTAGGAGAAACACAGGGGAACTTCAAGCCAGAACAATTTTGTCATGTGACTGGCCTGCAAATTCTGTGTGAAGTGACATAAATTTTCAATGATAGCTCAAATCCCTAATGTTTGGAGCAGTCTTGGTGTCAGGAGAGGGGTAAAACAGAGCTGTAAATGAGTGTGTGTGAAAGCCAGTGCTTCTGCACTGTCAGGGTAGCAGTGAGCTGAGGTGAGGACACACTGAGGGGACCTAAATAGGCTGCTGCCCTTTTCCCCACTTTGAACTTCAACATCCCAGTAAACTGACCCCAGTCTCCCATTTTCCCAAAAAGCAGCACAGTAAGGTGTAAGCCTACTCTTACCCCACAGCTGAGCTGCCCAACATGTGTGTCTTGTTACCATCAGAGGTGCCCATGGAGATGACAAACATGCCAAACTCTTGTTTTCCTAGCAACCACCCCCTCACCTGCTTTATTGCATATTTCTTCTGGGCACCCTCGTCTGTGCTCAGCTGAGCTGCCAGCATCGTGCCCAGCGCCCCGGGCTGGAGCTGCTGCAGCACCTGCGGGCACAGGAGACACCCACAGCACCTGCTCAGCCACAGGGGCAGAACAGCAGAGGCAGAAAACCCCTTCCATCCCCTTTCCCATAGACACCCCCACGCAGGGCACACATCCAGCTCCCCGTGGCAGGGCCATGGGCATCCCTATCCACACCCCAACTCCTGACAGGGATACAGGACTTCCCTCCTCTCCCCTCCAGAGCATTCCCTGTGCTGAGAGCACAGAGGGGCCATCCACACCCCCTCCCCATGGTTGTGTGCTGCTCCCAGGGGTACCCACACCCCTCCCCAGGGCCATGCACCCCACGTACACCCCCTCAGCATCACCTACACCCCCACGGCCACTTACACTCAGGGTTGTGTCCTGTCTCCAGGGGTACCCACACCCCATCCCTTGGCCACAGAGCCCTCTCCAGGGCCGTGTACCCCCCCTACACCCCTCCAGCACCATTTAACCCACTCAGGGCCACTCACACCATATCTCCAAGGGTACCTGTACCCACAGCCCCTGTCCTGGTTACTGACCCTCCCCAGGGCTACGTACCCCCCTACACCCCTCCAGCACCACCTACACCTCCACAACGGGGCAGCCGCCCCCTTG
>VZRJ01012559.1:2057060-2073525 GCA_013397565.1 Ptilonorhynchus violaceus
GTGCGTTTATGGAATTATAGAGCCATGGAGTGGTTTGGGCTGGAAAGGATCCTAAAGATCGTCTCGTTCTACCCTCTGCCGTGGGCAGGGACACTTTCCACTATCCCAGGTTGCTCCAAGCCGTGTTCAGCCTGGCCTTGGACACTTCCAGGGATGGGGCAACCACAGCTTCTCTGGGCAACCTGTGCCAGGGCCTCACCACCCTCACAGGGAGGAATTTCTTCTCAACATACAACCTGAATGTCCTCTCTTTCGATTTGTACCCCTTCCCCTTTGCCTTCTCATTAGATGCTCTTAAAAGTAGTTCGTTTCCATCTTTCCTGTAAGTTCCCTGTGAAGTGGAACTTCCCTTCCTGCGAGTTTCCTGTGAGTTCCCTCCGAGGGGACCCCGGGCCCGGCTCCCATCGCCGCAGGCCCCGCGGCCGCCCCTGCCCTCGAGTGAGCGCGGCGGCTGCGCCCGAGCCTCGCGTACAGCGAGTTCTCCTCGGGGACGGGGATTGAGTAAAAGGAGAGCAGGAGCCGTCCCGGCTGCGAATAGAGCACAAAGGGATGTGGGGAACTGGGGTGAGGTGGCAGGGACGGGAAAGTGACCGGCTTATCCAACCCGGCCGGGTTAGACGGGATATTAGGGAGAAATTCTTCCCTGTGAAGGTGGTGAGGCCCTGGCAGAGGTTTCCCAAAGCAGCTGTGGCTGCCCCATCCCTGGAAGAGTCCTGGGCCGGGTTGGACGGGGCTTGAAGCAACCTGGGATAGTGGAAAGTGTCTCTGCCCATGGCAGGGAGTGAAACAAGGTGAACTTTAAGGTCTCTTCCAACCCAAACCATTCTGTGATTCCACAGAACCCTGGCTCATGTTTGGAAACCCGAACTGGAAAAAGCTGATCACCACCGTGGTGCTGTGCTCAGGACTGGGGCAAAAGGAAACCAAACAAACTGATATTGTCTTGTAAACCTTCTTACGTTTATTTTAGTGGAGGCCTGTAGTGATTTCTGTGTTAAATAGAAGTTTGTGATCCCTTACAACAGGAATATTTTGAGCGTAAGTAGTTGCTCTGCTCGGAATGGTATTGGAAAGATCTTCACAGTCATGGTGATTCATCTAATTGACAATAAGAGGCAGCATCTAATCATATTCAGCAAATTGGCTGGAAAATCGGATTCTGCCTGGTTCTACAACTGCTCTGGTTTAGTGTGAGTTGTGTGGTGCACAATAACACGTCACAGCTCTGAGGGGGCTATGCTGCCTCTGTGTCTTTCACTGATTTCACTGGGAAAACCTGTTCTGCACTTCCTCCCCACACCCAGATGGAAGAAGGAGGGCTCGATTTAGAGACAGAGCTTCTTGTGGGGTGTGGAATACTCAGTTCAAGGGGTGTCTGGATTATCTTGGTCATTCTCTGTTTACCTTGTTCTCTTGCTCCTTTTAGAGAAGGTGAACTATCACTGCAGTGTTCACATTACTTGCCAAAATTTGCAACACTTGTCCTGACCTTTTTATAACACCTCTCTATTTATTCCTGTGGGGTTATTTCTAGATGTCCTTAACACCCCTTTTTTCACACTGCTGAAAGCTCTTTTGTCCAGCTCAAATGTAGTTTGCCTCCTCCTGAAGTGAGTTTTAAATGGCACAAATCTACTTGGGTTTGACCACATCCTATTTAAAGATGAATCTTGCTTTTAGCTGCAGAATTTGGGATGTTTGCTAGAGTTAACCATCAGATTGCAAAACAATTTTTATGGTGTTCTGAGTAATAACTCTTGTGATAATTCTACCTCCCAGTAGCTGTCTTGTAGCTCAGTCAGACCCTTTCAGTACTGTCCGTGCTGCTGCTTAAACTCAGTATCACACCAATGCAGGAGTTGCTAAACACTAACCTTTGGTATACATTGTGAAGTTAACGTTTGGCATTACAGGAGCTGTTAGTTCGTCTTGGATTTAAAAAAGTATTTGGAGCACTTGGACTGAAATTGTGT
Source organism: Ptilonorhynchus violaceus (assembly GCA_013397565.1). Lineage (NCBI taxonomy): Eukaryota > Metazoa > Chordata > Aves > Passeriformes > Ptilonorhynchidae > Ptilonorhynchus > Ptilonorhynchus violaceus. The sequence continues at coordinate 2,059,034 of VZRJ01012559.1, forward strand.
TGAAACTCCCCTGGTGGAGGCTGGACAATGGCTGTTCTGGGAGCTGAATGCATTCTCAGTGACACTCTTGCCTTTTCCACTCCCTGTACTAGTGCTTAACACATAATGAGTCTTAATTTCTGTAGCATAAAAACCCTGTGGGAAAATGTTATAGCTAATTTCATGGCTTATCAGTAAATCCTGAATGTCTCCTACAAAAGCAAGAACAATCTGTTCCTTAAATTCAAACAGCAAACCTTAGCTTTTCTCAGATACTGTAATTTCCCTTTGAATTAGCAAATTATGCCCTAGATGCCAAGATACTCAGCAGTAATAAGTGGCTCTTAATCCAGAGGTGAACTAGTGCACTGTCTGACAGGCAGCTAAGCTTGCCAGACAGCCAGTTGTCAGTGAAAGGGGTTGTCCTACTTCTCCCAAGGCTACATTCCTCTTTTCTCTCTCACCAGCACTTTTGTCATTGAACTGGGGAGCTGAACTGGCAGGAAAAAAAAATTAAGAGTTTTTTTTTTTTCACTTGGTTCAGTTATCTCCGTGTTTAGGTCAAGTGAGCAGCGATGCTGGGAATGGGATTGCTGGTAATAGGCTGCTCTGAGCTGTTAGGAATTCCCAAGGACTGCAGTGGAGGAGACACTGTAACACCGGCCCAGTGTTTTTAATTAAATAATTTACATACTCAGAAATTAAGCCCTTTTTTAGTGCTTCTTGTTAAAATATTACATGGCAATCCCTTCAGTGCAGTCACCATGGACTGAAAATAGCTATATCTGGGGCCTGCACAGAGTGTTTAGGATTGTCTCTCCTTTGTAATCCCTTCCTAAGAGGGAGCAGATCTCAGGCAACTCTTCTAGTGTCTGTAATAATCTTTAGGAATAAATCTCTAGGAACATGGGTGCCTGGTATTTCTGCTGTTTGGAAAAAAAAAAATCATGGACAAAAATGCAGGGAGACTATTGAGTCATTGTACAGCAGTGAGAGGGCTGCAAGGGAAATCCAGACTGGGGGAGTTTATTTAATTTTCCAAGATAAATGCTGATGCATCTTGTTCAGATAACTCTGACAGAGAATCATAGACTGGTTTGGATTGGAAGGGACCTTAAAGCTCCTCTGGTTCCACCCCTCTGTCATGGGCAGAGATGCCTTCCACTATCCCAGGTTGCTCCAAGCCCTGTCCAGCCTGGCCCAGGACACTTCCAGGGATGGGGCAGTCACAGCTTCTCTGGGCACCCTGTGCCAGGATCTCATCACCCTCACAGGGAAGATTTCTTTCCTAATATCTAACCTACATTTCCCCTCTTTCAGTTGTTTGAACCCATTATTCTTTGTCCTCAATATCCTATTTTGCAGAAAATGGAAGGGAGAAGAAAACATTTCATTGTTAGTCTGAACTTTATGTGTGTTATATTAAAAATCCTGAATTTGGAAATGTTCTCTAGAATTTGGTCATGACAGTGCACTGATTGTTTATCATTATAAGCCAAATAGCCTATTCTGGTTAGATTGGGGAAGAAACTTCCTGTGGAGAGTGATACTAAAATGCAATAAATGACTAACAATCCCATTTTAAAGGTTTCATTAATAAATAGCCTTTTGGAAAAGGGAATTGGTATAAAGCACACTTTAGAAGTGAAAAGCATTGAGAAATATTCCTGCAATTAAAAACCTGATTAATATTGCTGGCAATACTCTAGTGGGTCAGAGCCCTCTTCCTGCCTTTGGAAATAAGCAGGAAAGCCTGTTCCAAATTTTTACAATACTTTGTAGACATTGGGCTAATAAATATGATGGGTGTTGCTGTCCCTGTGATTTTTGGGTGGAATCTCTTTAAGTGAATATATCCAGGTTGGTGAAAGGAACTGATTTTTCTCTCTGCCATTGGATTGAGCATCCTCTTCTAGGAAAGGTCAGTGGTTTCCCAGGCTGCTGTTCTCCAGGACAAAGCAATCCCTTAAAAGTATACAAGATATTTGGGATATGCCTTATCAGAAGCTCTAGGCTAATAATGCTGTGCAGCTCAGGAGGGTTTCTGTGTAGATGGGCAGACTCTGTTCTTCGCCATCATCAGAACTTCCCTGATCCAAGAATACACAAGTGTGCACACAGGAAAAGGCTTCTTTGCTTGGACAGAACATATCAGCAAAAATTCCCAACTCCTGTCCATGTATTGGACTTACAATACCTGTAATTATGGCACAGTACGTACACTCTTAACAAAACAAGAGCAGATTTTCAGCAAATTGAAACTGTTGGAGATGGGGTCAAAATGAGTCACATTATTGCCTCTCTTTTGGTAAGGCCTTTATGGGTTTTAGTATTTCAATCTTCCTTTTGAAGAATGGGGTTTGAGCACAACTTTGATTAAGGGGTGCCTGGATCTTCTTGTACATCTTTGCTTGTTAAAGGAGCATTTAAATCTATCTTTGCCTTTCTAATCCCATTAGAGGGGGAAGTGGCCACACAAAGCCCCTCTGGCGTATGTCAGAGACTTGGCTGCCAACACAGAACCAGCTGTTCTTTAAAATAGTTCTATTTAGCATTCTCTTGTCTTTTTTCACGATGTTTCACCTCTTCCAGGGAGACAGTACGTGTGGAGAGCAGTTGATGCAAAGCCCAGAGCAGAAAAAGCCTTCCAGTTCTTTGATGTGAGTTTAATGCTGCCACCTCCATCAGTCCCAAGAGTTTGGATGTGGCTGACGTGTGTTGTGCCCAGTGCAGGGTGTGTTTCAAGTCCCATTTCTTAGCTGCAGATATTGAAGTGCAGCCACCAAGTTTCCCGTGTGTGCCACTTTATCTCTGTGAATCTTAAAGGAAGTGGTCTCAGGGTGCAGCTTTTGAGCCACATGGTGCTTTCAGGGACAAACCCAGGGTGACTGGTGCTATTCATTCAGTCCCATTGCTGGAGCTCTCATGTTTCTTGTAATTTATTCCATCCTTAGTTAAATTACTTGGGTGATTTACACCCAGATCCTCTAATTGTGAAATCACTTGATGCCTGTTACATTCTCTTCCTGTAGTTGTGATGTAGTTGTTCTCTTCCTTTTTCTCTGGATCTCCTGGTTCCTTTGGCTTGGATTTTTGTTCCCACAGTCTATTTCTGCAGCTTATTTGAGCTTGCTGTGTGCAGGGGGTTCAACTTGAGTGTAGCTCAGTAACTGCAGCTCCAAAAGCTGTGGGTGTCCAGGGATGATGTGGGCCTTAAGGTTGCTTAGCACTGGAGCTGCTGTAGGCTGCAGCTTCTCTGACTTGTCTGGAGCCCATTGGGTGCGTGCACTCGTGTTTAATGGACAGTGTTAAATTCCCTCTGTATGCCAAGAGAACAGGTAAATGTTACGTGTCCCCTTGGATCCTTCACCTGTGCTGTTCACGGTTGTTTGGTTCCAGGGAAGGGGAAGATGAGATCAGCTCCCATGACCCACTTCAAAACAGCAAAGATAAGGCCTGGAGGAAGATGTTCTCTAGTATTTGTTGCTTTTTTCAGCCTTTCCACAGCACTGGTTTTTTTCCTTTCCTTACAGATGCCCAGCACTTGTCTTCTTTCATTTCTTTCTAGACCAACGTTGCTTGTTCTTTATCTTACAAATGACTTCTGGTTTGTGAGAACTTTATTCTTGGTATTCCTCAGCAAGTTTCCTCGACCTCACAGTGAAACCCAGGAGGGAGGAAAGCTGTAAACCAAGATGTGTGTCTCATTCAGTGAGTGACAAAGATCAGAAATTCTCTTCTGACTCATTCATCCAACTGTTGACATGGCTTAAAAAAGCCTGAAGTGGCAGAGTACAGCTGCACTTAAAATACACTTGATTAAGGTGAATTTTGACCCTTAGACTCTGGATACAGGCAGTACAACAGTGCAGTTTATTCCAATATTAACTATTTAATTGACTGTTAAGCGTGTTTGCTGATTTTTTTTCCTGTGATAATCTATAGATGCACAGTGAGCTAGGCTTGTCATTTGTGTAGCCTTTAGTATTGACAGATTCCTGCTGGCAGGAATAAACTGTCAGAAACAGCTTTTGTCTCCTTCCTGGTGGAAGGCTCAATTAAGTAATAACCAGTGCTGCTTAGAAAACAGATTGACAAGTTAAACACTTGTCATAACCTGGGGCAGTAAGTATTCCTGTGCACCCCCCAGCTCTAGAACATAACCCTCTGGCTCCTGTTTGGCAATTCTGGGATTTGTTCCTTTAATTATTGTAATTGCAGATTAAACTGACCAGGAGTTTGCAGGATGAAGGGGGATGTGGGCCGAGATACATCTTGCATTCCCAAAAACTAAACCTCAGCATCTGTTGCATGATGATATCATTTCCTTTTAACCACTACACCAAGCTGTGCCTATAAAGGTCTGTTTCCTTTCTGCGGAGGATGCTACTTTTAATGGAAGTAAAAACCTGCCTAGAGGATAGAGGGTGCAAGTCCATGCAGTGGTTATATAGATCTAAGATCTGCTGCTATTTAACTACATGTACTTTGTTTTTCTGAGCTGTTGGAGGGAAGGAGCTTGGCAGAAAGCTTAGTAATGTTTTTTAATTTGTACAGAATTTGCCTGGCTCCCTGAATCCAGTTGTTCCAGGGAGGTGAGTGCCTGAGCATGTGGGTGGGAGCAGGATTGCCCTTTCAGCTCCAGGCTATCTGATCGTTGAGCTGTAACATGAAACCCTGCGATAGAGAAACTAAAACCAAGGTCAGCCGTCATTAGTGAGAGCTCCATCAAAGCACAGTTCCTGTTACACATAAAGGTGCTGCTGGATTCTGCTTTTTTCCAAGTCCTTGTCCAAAATGCTCTTTGGATGGAGCATGACAACAGGTTTCCCCCACTGCTCCAGGGTGTTCTCAAAGTGGAATGGAGAAGCACTTCATTAAATCCAAGTCCCAGCTTTCTCTCTGCATGTCGATGACCCTGACCGCATTGAGAACTGCTGACCTCAGAGTCTGCAGAGAGCAGGGATCTGTTATTCCTGAGGTATCCCTTGTCCTGCCTTCCCTGCTAATGCCCCTGTGTGCCCGTGCAGTTCCTGAGGGTGACGAAGCAGTACCTTCCCCACGTGGCCCGACTGTGCCTCATCAGCACCTTCCTGGAGGATGGCATCCGCATGTGGTTCCAGTGGAGTGAACAGAGGGACTACATCGATGGCACGTGGAACTGTGGCTACTTCCTGGCCTCCATCTTTGTGTTCCTAAATCTCTTCGGGCAGCTGAGTAAGTGGCTCTGGGGCTGTTGAGGTGCATGGCAGAGCACTCCAGGGTGGCTGCAGCCCTGGCTCATGCAGGCACTGTGAATCATGGAAGCGTGGGATGCCTCACTGATTTCCTAATAACCCCTGACAGCTCAGAACTGATAGTACTACATGGGCTGAATGAAAAGAACTCTTAATTGACCTGCTTCAGCCTTTCCTGGAAGCAGTTGTAGAGAATTTCTTGTGACACACTGCCTCTGAGTCAGAGATGCCAAGAATCCATCAGGACAATCTGGTTTCAGTTCTGTACATCCATCCATAAACATAGGCCACACCCTGGAGTTCACTAAGTGAAATACTCCTGTTTTCTTAAGCGGGGCGATGTTGAGACTTTCTCAGCCTCCTGTTTTTATGGGCATTCATCTCCATGGCAAACTCTTGTCCTGCAGTGGGTACACTTTAGCTTGAGTGAGATGCTTGTGTCAGAAACTTTTCCCAAAGCCCAGGAATCAAAATAAGCCCAGAAGGAGTGCTCTACTGCATATGTGCCGGGGGGGTCAGGGTATCAGAAATGGAGAGAGGTAAAAGCCTTTTCTGTTTATATTATATTCCCAATTTACTGTTCTTGATTGCCAGTTTCTTCTCTTGTGTCTGGATTTAGATTTTTTGCCCTCACTTTTTTGTGTAGGGGGTCACCTTAATTTACCGTAGTTGCCAGTCCTCATGTCAAAGTGGCAAAGGCTGTCAGTGCTTTATGATGGAAGACTTGAGAAAGGTTTTGGTTTTTATCCTTTCAAGGAAGAGGAATACAGCGTGATTGCCCTAACAGTTATCTCGTGGGAAAAAAAAGGGAGGGAAATCCAAGTTCACATTCCTGCAGCAGCTATTCCAAGTGTAACTGTGTTCAATTTCCCCAACTCAGGTGGCTGCATCCTGGTGCTGAGTAGGAACTTTGTGCAATATGCCTGCTTTGGACTGTTTGGAATTATAGCATTACAGGTAGGAGGCTTAAGTCTTCAGCCCTTCTAAACTGTACCTTTCAAATCTTCCCTCTTAGCCCCAGTACTACCAACATGTTTAAATATAACTTGCAACTCAGGAATTTTTCTCTACCCTGGCCTAGTGCCAGTCCTTGATGGCATTGAACTATTTTGCTGCTTCTGTTCTCCTGATGTGCCCAATAGATCCTTGGCTGTAATTGCAATTAGTCAGCTTGAAGACACTCATTCAATACTTGACCTTGACCAATTTAGCAATTTACCTGTGTGTCAGTTAATGAGCCAAATATGGAATTTGCAGTTGCTTTAGCCTTCAGCACACAGCTTTTACAAAGGACTGTTCCCATCACAAAGGATCCTAGCTAGTAGCATCCTTCCCCTACAAAACCAGTGAATTTTTGTGGGAGCTAAAGCACAAATCAAATTGTGGCTTCCATTCCCTGTTTTACATGGACTCACTGGACCACATTGATGTAATCTGCCTTGTTTCCCTCACTATATTGTATTTGTAATTGAATTCTGCTCTGGCTGATACAGACTTGAGATTGTAACAGAAATTCAGAACTGCAGTGTAATTTATATGGTGTTCTAACCTGTTTTATTCTTTGCCTAGACTATTGCATACAGCATTCTATGGGACCTGAAGTTCTTGATGAGGTAAGGCTGCTTCTGGAGGCTTTTGTGGAAACAGAATGAAAACTGATACTTGGTGACAGAGGAAATGATATTTGTACCTAGTATTTACTAGAAGGATTTTACAAGTAATGCATTTGCATTAAACAAGAAATGACAGCACTTGAAAAGTCAGGAGAGTTTGTGTTAAACTGTAGACAGCAGGCTCAGGAAGGGAAAGACTAATCCTGACCCACTAGGATCCAAGTGCTTCTGCTGCTAACCTTGCTGAGAGCTCAGCCAACTCTCTACACTGGATCAGAGTTGCTTTTATTTCCTAAATGGCTAAAATAGCAACTGTGCTTCTGCATGACTGAAGCCATTTTCTGAGAAAACTACAGCATGTGGTCACCGGGGTGGTTTCTGGGATTTCAAACCTCTTAACATCTTCCCTAAGGAAAAGACAAGATTCTTGAACATGAGCTTTCCTGTCAGATCCTGAGTGATGGTTTGCTGTTGCCTTCCCACCCCTCTGGGAGGAGGACAGCACAAGAGCTGCACTCTGGGCTTACTACAGTCCTGTCAATGTGTAACTTTTAGCAGTGCTGCTGCTCTGTTTTCTCAAAGCAACCTCTGAACTACTTTGGCATATATGGCTAAACCTGAGGTACAGAATAACTTTAACACAGCTCAGTTCGTGTTGTAACAGACACTGAAGCAACTGTGCCTGAGCTGTGGGTGCTGGACTTCCCTGGCAGGCTGTGCCTGCCTGCACAGGCTTCCATAAATCCTTGGTGTGCTCAGTGCTGCTGCTTGGGCTGGGAAGTCTTAACACAGACCAGCACATCCCACAGTGCAGAGCAAGTCACTCCTCACTCACACAGAGATCCTTACTGAAGTTGTCAGATAAGACACTGTAGATATAGATCGGTGCAAGCTGTACTAAACTGCTTTTTCTTTATTTTTCCTTTTTCCCCCATTTCTGTAGGAATCTTGCCCTTGGGGGAGGCTTGCTGCTGCTTCTGGCTGAGTCGCGCTCGGAGGGGAAGAGCATGTTTGCTGGTGTCCCCACCATGAGGGAGAGCTCCCCAAAGCAGTACATGCAGCTGGGGGGGCGTGTGCTGCTCGTCCTCATGTTCATGACACTGCTACATTTTGATATGAACTTCTTTTCTGTAAGTATCCCAGTATAAAAGTGTGAGTTGAGCTACTAGAATGTAGTACTGGTGCCCAGATGGTCTGCAGGACCTGATCAATGCTTATTGAAATCTCTTAAGTACAATTAATACTTCAGAAAAAGTTATTAGATGATCTATGCCACAACAGCTGAACTTATCCAGGCTCTGCTCTGATGTTGGTGTATCTATTTAAGAACTGTGTCAGTTCATGGCTTTTTCCCTTGCAGATTCTGCAGAACATTGTGGGCACAGCCCTGATTATCTTGGTGGCAATTGGCTTCAAGACTAAGCTGGCTGCCTTGACTCTGGTCATCTGGCTCTTTGGCATCAACATCTACTTCAATGCCTTCTGGACCATCCCAGCCTACAAGCCCATGCACGACTTCCTCAAATACGATTTCTTCCAGACCATGTCTGTCATTGGAGGGCTCCTCCTCGTGGTTGCACTGGGTCCCGGCGGAGTTTCCATGGATGAGAAGAAAAAAGAGTGGTAACAGGAATAGCAACACTTCTTGGGACATACTGTATTAAGTCCAGAACTGATTCTCTATGGATTCAACAAAAACTGCCAGCATTTTACACGTACATGCCCCCTTCCTATAAAAGGCACAGATGTTTTGAATTTGATTTACTGTGGCACCAGTAATACAATAGATAAAACCCTGTTTCTTCAAGGAATGTTGCCTAGGCTTATTCTAACTTCCTAGATTTGGAACTAACCCAAGGAAGCTGCATTTTGCTGATGCATCAGTGAATTGCAGTAGAACAGTTGCTGTCTTGAAAGTCAGCAGTGTCTTATAATTTGAAGAAAGGTGAGCAGATACAGCTGTATCATTCAGGGTGCTGTTGGGTTGTAGCTGTAACTAAAAACGTGGATCCCCTTTCTCGCCCTCATCACAACTGTCTTGTGCATAAGGAGTTTCATTGCTGGTTATAGCATTGCTTATCAAGGTGGAAAGCAGCATCAAAAAAACCCTCCAAAAAATCACTGTTATTTTGCTGCTCAGAAGCCTGTAATTCCCTTTTGTTTAGCAGGGAGAGGTCTTTCCTGCTCCTTAACAGAAGGCAAAAAGAAAACCCTGAAAGTAGTTGTACCCCTTTCTAGAAAAGAAAAGGGAGAGGGTTTTCTAACATGTCCCAGTTCTGCTCTTGAGGGGAACAAGGGAGAATCCTGTATTGTTAATCATGTCTTGCTAATCAGATTTCAAGAAGGAAGTGGGGGAGATAATCCTGAAGAGACAGAATATTAGATTCTGTGAAAATTCTGTGCCAAAAGAACTCTTTATTCAACATTCTTTCTGCAAAGTTGCCCCTCCTGAATTCCCAAGAAGGGAGCCAAGTTGTGCTGCAGGATCCATAATAAAAGCTCCTTTCTGCTATTAACCAGCTTCCATCCATCTATGCCCCAAATTCATATTTGAATTGCAGGTTATTGGTGAAAATGTCTTGAGAATTACAGAAACTCCCCTTCTCTGTGCACTCAGTACTTGCCAGATGAGAGCAGCCAATCTCCTAATCTGTAGTCTTTGCTTCTTAGATTCACTTCTGTCAGTCTCTTGGCTGTAAAAGTCCCAGCTGCCTGAAGAGCTGGGTGCTGAGCTCTCCAGGACAGCCCCTTCTCTGCCCTCTCAGACCAGCCTGAGCTGTGCAGGGAGGAAATGTGGAAGTGGCCCCCATTGCCAACTCTGCAAACGGTTATAGCTGAGGAATGTGAGTGCAAAGCCTGGGCAGTGCAGAAGCAGCCAGGGATGGATCTTCCAGGGGAGGAACTCCTGAGGGTGAGGGTGAGGAGAGGAAGGCCCTGTTTGGCCTCTCAGTGCCACAACCTCTGTGCCATGACCATGCTTAGTGCTGCTCAGAGGAGGCATTTTGTCCTCTTAGTCAACTAGGTGTGAACCTGTTTCACTAGATTGTGGAAGAATTCTAGACAGCGTGAGCCCTACCAACTTCCTACCATTACACTGATTCCATGCACTGTTGTCTCCCTTGAGGAGGATGCTCAACTGTTGGTTCAAAGAGGAATTCAGCTGAACATCTCCAGTGGGAGCTGTTTCCCAGGGTGTCCTGATAAGGACACTTGCCTGGACAGTTCAGCTTAACGGTTGCTTTTTAGGAGAAACCTAGGCTGAAAGAACTAATGGAAAATAGAAGAGCACTGGTGAGTGTTAAACCAGTGATTTCATCATCTTAAGGGGAAAATAGCCTATGCAAGGGCAAGATGTGCTGCTGCTGCAGGAAGCCAATTGCTATCACAGAATAGTCGGGGTTGGAAGGGACTTCTAGAGATCATCTAGTCCAACCTCCCATGTCCAGGTTGATGGGAGGGAAATTCAGCATTAAGGTCAGGTCACAGATGGCTTTCTTTTCAAGTTCTGCAAGAGAAGTCTTCCCCTCAAGTGTTCCCTGTGCCTGACTCTTCCTAGCTAAACAAACTGATCTTTTGAGTCACGGATCTGCAGCACAGGAGGCTTTTACTGTTTCACTGCAGGTCTTAAAACGGTTTTAGACTAATCAAGACAGCCACTCTCAGATACCCAAACTGCTGTTGATGTTCATAGTATTTATAAATGGAATGACAGAAACTACTCCTGCAAGTAGCCCCTTAAGTTGTCTTTCTCAATTTCCTAGTGTCCTGTCTAACTAAGGAGCTGGATGACAGACTAGTCTGGAATACTGACCAGTTTCCTCTGTGAAAATCAAGTCCCCTTTCCAGCAAAAGACCCTAGAAAAGGAACTGATGCTGCCCCCTGCAGCAGGAATACTTCAGTATTCCAGGGGCACAGTTAGGTGGAGGGCATTATCTGATACTTCTAGGCAGCACAATGTGCAGACTTACTAACTGTGAGTCCTGATGCAGAAGATTCTGGTTTCCTACATCCACTGCTGTACTTGTGCATCTCCCAGAATTACAGTGACCTCTCCCCATGGCTGAGAAGCTCTCACAAGCAGGATGTCAGCTACCAATTGGCTCTGCAAAGTGTTCTGGAATTCATTCTGAATATATTTTTGCTTTCTATGTGGAAAAAGAAATAAGTATAAATTCTCATTTTATGCTGTATTTTGTACCTTAGTTGTGTTTGAAAATGTTTTGATTTTTGAAAACAATCAAAATAAAACGATGGCATCTTTGTATCCACTTGGCGTGTGTGGCTGGTGGTGCTCCACTGCTGAGCTCCCTGGAGAAGCTGGTCAGGGCCTGCTGTGCTTTCCTGACTACCAAAATTCAGCTTTCTCTAAAAAGCTGAGCTGTCTGGACTTGACTGAAGCAGACATCCTTCCCCTGGTGTGGGGGTGGCTTGAAGCTCTTTGAATACAACTTAATTCTACCCCATTATTCCACTTAACTGGAATTGTTACACAACAGGCTTCAGGCCATGTATTTATCATAAAATTTATTTCCCGTTGGTTGTTTTCTTGAAGTTTTTGGGTTTTCGATGATGGCTCTTGAATTTCTTCTTTAAAGGGCCTGCCTGTTTCTGTGGAGAAAGAAAAGTTAATCAGCTTATTTCCAACACCCAAATCCAGCCCTGCCTGAGACATCTTAAAGACAAACTGAGTGTGATCTCCTTCAACAGCCAGAACGAGCCCAGCCCTGCTCATGGAGCCAGGATCCTGCAGCTCAGCCGCCCCTTTTGTGATGGGTTCATTAAATATAAAGTGACAGGCTCACTGCAGCAATGAATCCAAACTTCATCCAGCCTTAACTTTCTAGTTTGACACATTTATAAAGGATCCAGTCCATTCCTCAGAGCCCATTTATGTATCTAGCACATGCCTACTTCCCAAACCAAGCAGGATCAGGGATGTACTGTAAGGCAGTGCCTCAAAAGGAGCAGGAAAAAGGGTTTAGAAAGACTCTGTGACTGCAAAAGCATTTAATTTGTGTTTGTGTATTGAGAGGGCGATTCTAGAACCCACAAAACACATATCAGGCTCCTTGCTGAGATACTGTGGGGCAGGATCCCACCAAAGATGAGCTGTTTGTACAGGCAGGAACATCCCTCACTCCCACAGACAGGATAAATATTGCCTGGCAGGAATTCACACCTCGGGATGCAAAGTCACTGTCTGGCACACAAAGTCTATTCTGAACAGCTCTGCACCTTCTGCTGGTTCCCAGACAGGAATAGATGGAACACCTACGGGATGGGATCCCAGCTCCACGCTCCCCTGCCGGTGGCAGCGGGATGACTCCCACCTTTCCTCTCTTGTTGCCAGCTGCTCTGCTGACGTCCCTCCTTCCCCCGTGCTCTCCGTTCACGTCTCCGTTCTGCTTGGCCCCGTCGTCCTCGCTGTCTGTCACAAAGTCATCACTGCCCTTTGTGGTCTCTGGAGCTGACGGTTTTTTTTCTGGGAAGAGCGCAGCTAAAACACAAAGATTTAGCTCAGAATCGGTTCCTTGTGCACACAGGCTCTGCCTCCCCTAACTTTACTTTAAAGGTGATGTGCCAAGCTGCTTCCAGTCATCAGGCATACATGTGTCACTACTGAAATACTTAGAAAATAAACATGCTGGTGTTTTATTGGAAATGTGCTTGATGCTCTTACAGTCCCATTCTGGGAACTTCAGCACAGGTGGTCCCATGGTGTTACACCTCTGCTCCTGCAGCAAGATGGATCTGCACCTCCAGATATAAGTCAGCAGAACAGCCTGAGCAGTTTCTGTCAAGGACTTGCTGAGAAATGAGGAAAGTGGAGATTCCTAAAGCAGCATATCCCTTCCCTCACACCCTGCATGATCCAACTGCTTATTACTTAGTGGTAACTGCTATATCTTATTTGATGGTGGTAAGCTTTTCCAAAACCCAAGGACCCCCAAGAGGATGAAGTCAGGTGCCTCTAGCACACAAGCAGCAGGCAGCAGTGTAAGGAAACCAGGAGACAATTAGCCAACAAACTCCCTTCAGGACACAGATGACACCAAGGTTCTCACTCACGTGGGTACAGGTCACTCATGCTGTCGTCTGTCTCCTCTCCATCCTCGTCGCTGGACTTGGGCTCCCAGAATTCCTCTTTCCTGTGAGGCTGCCTGCTCCCGTTCATTTGGTCATCAGTGTGCTGCGCCCGCTGCTTCTTCTGTCTCAGGCAGGCGGGGACATACTCCACTCCTTCCCTCTGGCATTCCTCATCTAAGAGTGAGGGTTGGGCAGCACTGATCAGCTGCTCAATCCTCCTATTCCCAGCTCAAGCTTGTAGGAAATGCAACTCAAAAGTCCAGCCCACTCCAACCCAAATATACATCCATGTAATCTACAGCAACACTATGGAGCAGGGAATACATCAACACAGACTGTGCTAGATGCCTGAACCACCCTCCCTGCGGGAGCTTTAGAACTGATCCTCTCAAGGAAGGATGTTCCAAGGTATGTGGAAGCCGACTGCCCCCTACACCTGGAATCTTCCTAGCTGAGTACACACAGCAACACACTGCTGTCAATCTAAAGAAAACTGTCTCCCTCACTTCACAGAGATACACTGGAATTTCAACAGCTCAGGAAAAAGATGTTGTTTGGTTACAGCTTCAGAAAAGCTACTTACATGTTTTCAGGGCCTTCTGGTAGCGCTTCCCTTGGACATGACGCAGGACATGCTCTGGAAGTTTGTTGATGTGTCTGAGGGTGAGCTTGCAGAACAGCTGGTGTCTGACAGACACACAAAGACCCAGCAACAGTTAAAGTGTGCTATGACTTCAAAACTTTTCACTTACAAGCACTGTACTCAAAGTTGATAAATACTTTATGAAGCCTTTCCCAGTCTCCCAAAACCCATAGACTTAAGAACTTTGTAAAGCCCAACCACTTTATGTCTGAGATTGAACAAAGTGTAAAGCACAGGAAGAAGAATACGTACAAATTCTTCGTGCTGGGCACTATGTGGGGCTCGAATGTGCCATAGTCAAACTCTCTGGCTGCCTTTATGAGCCGCTGGTACTTCTTGCCGCTGGTGTAAGCCTGCAGCTCTGACAGGCGACATGGCAGCTCATGGCCTGTCAGCCTGCACCTCACCTGAGAAAAACATGAATGGTCAGGATGCCCAGGGGATTATCCCACTGAATCTCAGAATCAATTCGCTTGATAAAGACCCCTGAGACCGCCGAGTTCAGCCTATGACCGAACCTTGTCAACCACACCACGGCACTGAGTGCCACGTCCAGTCGTTCCCCAGGGATGGGGGCTCCACCACCTCCCCGGGCAGCCCCTTCCAATGTCTGATCTCCCTTCCCGCATCCATCTCAGGACTGGGGAGGGCAGGACAGACCAGCGCCTTGCTCCCCGGCCTTCCTCCGCTGGACAAACACCTCGAGGTAGGAGCTCGCCGGGCCGAGCCCATCGGGTACCACCCGGCCGGGCCCCATCACGACCCCATCACGACCCAGATTGAAGGCGGCCCCATCCCCTCAGGGTGCCCCCAGCCCTCACACGGCCGCACCTTGCCCGGCCCCGCGGGGGTGAGCAGCGGGTGCTGCCTCAGGAAGAGCCGCTCCGCCTCAGGCACCTCCGCGCCGGCCGCGCCGCCGCCCGGGCCCGGCG
>VZRJ01012559.1:2073565-2106328 GCA_013397565.1 Ptilonorhynchus violaceus
CCCTCCCTTGATCAGTCCCCTGACCCTTTTCCCTGATCCTGTACCCTGATCCTGCCCCCGATCCTGCCCCCTGATCCTGTCCTGTCCCCTCATTCTGTCCCCTGATCCAGTTCCTTGATCTTGTTCCCTGATCCAGTCCCCTCATCCTGTTTCCTGATCCTGTCCCCTGATCCAGTCTCTTGATTCTATCCCCTCATCCTGTCCCCTGTAGGGGCGAATGTATGTCAAGAATAGATTAAACTGGTGTGTATGTTTGTAGATAGCGTGGATGGAAGTTCATTTGCTGTGTAGTTATCTCTGTAATGGAAATTTTACTTTAATTTATTTGAATTATAACCTGACCCATAGTGTTTCACAGGCGGTTGCTCAGATGAGACTTAAATGAACGAGTAAACAAAATTTCAATATACAATTGAAATTCAATACAATCATTGCGGTGACTGATACCTAAATACGAGTTTTATAAAGCAGTGACACTACAAAGGATCTTTCTTATTCTGTGTAGGTATCACATTGCTTGATCAGAAGGACATTTTTTGGATATACCCTAACTAAGGCAGGTTCTGGTCTGGTTCAAAAGACTAAAGGTAAGAAAATATTTTGCCCTGTTTCACCCTAATACCAAGATGTGATATTTCCTGCAGGAGATAAATCCTGTTCCTCATTCTGGTTTTCTGTAGATGTTTGTTTGAGGTTCTGTAGACCACGAAGTTCTACAGCAGCTGCTGACACATCTGGAGAGGATGCCTTACTGAAATGGGGACTTTTCCTGGTCCCTCTGACCACGTTTGGTCTTGGCACATGGCAGGTACAAATAAATATTTCATTTTGTCAAGAAATGAGCATTTGAGGGCTGTCAAGTTTTTTCATCTATTTAATCTAGTTCAAGCCACAGGCAGGGTGAACATTTGTTGTTATTTTACATTCCTATTTTCCAAGTGTCCATTTTTAAGTCTTTAAAAGAAATCTTATTTTTTTCTCTTTTACTTCAGTGTAAATACTTCCTCAAATTAAAATCAGTATCTTCGATTACCCTGGTTTAGGCCAGGTTTGATGAGAAAGTTATGACCAAGATTTTAAGGCTTGCTGGGGTTGTTACGCTGCTCTGTTCTACCCTAAGGAGTTACTTTTGTGTTTGTTTACTTCCAGGTTCAGCGGCGCAAGTGGAAATTAGATTTGATTGCACACCTGGCATCAAGAATCACAGCAGAGCCCATCCCTCTGACATTAGAGTATGGAAGGGATGGTTTATTGTCTGCAGAATGCTCACAGTGTGCTGGCAATATCAGATATGGACCCTGCACTAATGAACGGGAATGCAGCGGGAATTGGGATGTGCCCACAAATTAGAAAGAGATCCTGTTAATGTTTTTGTTTTAAGTAAAGGATAAGTCAGTGCTTTCGTATGGGATACTGTAAATGCATGGGAAAAGGATGAATCTCTGTTCAGGAGAATGTGGGATGTAATTCATACCATTTGTAATCCTCCTGAGGAAAGAGGACGTGGTAGCTGTGATGTCCCAAAGGAATTGTTACTGCGACAGGGAGTCTTGGACCGACAGCAGGTCCTGCCCCACGTGTGGAGCAGTTGTCTCAGATGTGAGAGAGATTTTTAAGGTCACTTGGCTACCTGGCACAATTGTCAGTAGGCTCAGTTGTTGGATTTCATGTCTGGGATGGGAAAGAAATGCTTCCCATGGCTGGGTGCACAGGCAGTGAGTCCACCTCGGTGCTCAGTGGTATCTGGGTTGCAGATACCATGGAAAAGAACTTATCTCTATTTGATTCACTGTGATAGTAGCTAAATATTAAGCCAGCTGCATATTCCATGGGTTTGCCTTCTGCTGCTGCTTGCCAACAGGCTCTAGAGTAAACCATTAGGGAAAAGGACAATCCTACAATAAAATCTGATTTAATTTGCCTATCACAGCCATGAGTTTGTTTTCCTCTTGTTCCATGCAGCCCCATGGAATTGAAGGAGCTTGAGTACAGACCTGTAAAGGTCCGGGGACATTTTGACCACTCCAAGGAGCTGTACATCCTGCCCCGCTCCCTGGTGGACCCCGAGCGGGAAGCGCGGGAAGCAGGGAGGATCACAGCCCACCCCGAGAACGGAGCCAACGTCATCACCCCCTTCTACTGCACAGAGCTCGGGTGAGTTCGGGAGAGTCCTGCTCCACGGGAGCACTCGCTGCTCCTTGGAAAAGCTGAGTCGTGGTGGTTGGGTTTGTATCAATCTCTCTCTCCCTTACAAGGCATCTCTCACTCTGTGACATCACTGAGGCTCCATTTGATATTGTACTTAAGTTTCTTTATAATGTGAACTCACATGACAGCAAAAGTGGCAGCAAACGTGGGTTGCTTCATTCTTAGCTCTTTATTTCTAGGCAGCAGCAGGAATAAATTTCCTCACTCCTGAACAATACTCCTTTATGTAACTCTAGGGTCACGATTTTGGTCAACCGAGGATTTGTGCCCAGGAAGAAATTGAAACCGGAGACCAGGCTGAAGGGACAGGTAAGGGGGACCCAGGAAACGTGGGGTGTTACTTTATGCCCTTTGGTTACCCAAAGGCACCACTGACCAATCCAGAAAGGCAGGAGCCATGTTCAGCCTCGTGGGAGGTGACTTCAGTAGTCACTGCACTTTTCAAAGATGACAAACCTTTGTTTCCCACCTTTTTGTTAAGTAAATAACATGTTTTACAAACAAGGAGCTGTTCCTGTTCTGCTTTTTTCTGTGCTGTGTTACAGCACTGCCCCACTGTAGGGAACGACCACTTCGTTTATGCTCAGCCCCTTCAAGTGCTACACTTTCCTGACAGGACTTCGTGTGTCAGAATATGAAATCAATATTGAAAGATTCCTTTTTTCTCTCTGCACTTCTCAGATTGAAGGTGAAATTGATCTCACGGGCGTGGTGAGGTTAACAGAAACCAGGAAACCCTTTGTGCCTGAAAATAACATTGAAAAAAACCGCTGGCACTACCGGGACCTGGAGGCCATGGCCAAGGTGACTGGTGCTGAGCCCATCTTCATCGATGCAGATTTCAGTAAGTCACAGAGGAACCCAGCCCCACGTCCAATTTACATCACTCTCCCTCCCTTTCCCTTCAGTTCTCTTCCTGTGCTCTGCCAGCCCACTGTTTCCAAGATGACATGGAACCTGTAAGAGAGCTGGAGAAGGGCTTTTGTCAGGAGCAGAGAGATAGGACAAGGAGGAGTGGCTTCCCACTGCCACAGGGCAGGGTTAGATGGGATATTGGGAAGAAATTTTTCCCTGGGAGGGTGGGGAGGCCCTGGCACAGGGTGCCCAGAGAAGCTGTGGCTGCCTCATCCCTGCAAGTGTCCAAGGCCAGGTTGGACGGGGCTTGGAGCAGCCTGGGATAGTGGAAGGTGTCCCTGCCCATGGTAGGGGGTGGAATTGGGTGGGCTTTAAGGTCCCTTCCAAGCCAAACTAGGCTGTGATTCTATGAACTTGGAACACCACTGCCTGAGGAAGAGCAGGGTACCCACCAGACTTACACCTTTTTCCCCTCTTACACACAAGGCAGCTCCACAGTGTGCAGACTACAGGTTTAACTTGTCTGTGTTGTCCCTACAGGAAGCACAGTCCCGGGGGGGCCCATCGGGGGCCAGACCAGGGTGAGCCTGCGGAACGAGCACATGCAGTACATCGTCACCTGGTAAGGGACCAGCCTGGCTCACCTGCTCTGGCTGCCTGGGAATGTAAAACCAGGCCTGATAAGCCCTTAAGCTATAAAAGCCCAAAGTTTTAACATAAATAGCATGTGCTAGGTGATTTGAGTTGTTTGTTGCAGCTGTCTTAGGGAGGTCCAGTCCACCGTGGAAAGGTGCAAATGTTATTTTTTGTCATAGGTATGGCTTGTGTGCTGCAACTTCCTTCATGTGGTACAAGAAGTTTATTCAGAAGCTACCTCTGTGAGGGGAAGGCATAACCTTTTTGTACCACAGTCAAGGGAAGACTTATGGAAGACAGGAGCCTGATCAGTCCCAAATAGCTGTTAACACCTGGAATTTCAGAGCAGTGTTCAGCAAACATGCAGCTGTCAAGCTGCAAACAGACTTTAAGGAACCCCTGCAGACTGAGCTCCCACCGCTGTGATTTGGCTGCAGCTTGGAAGCACTGAACTTCAACAGAAATCACAAGGACACGTACTTCTGTTGTGGTTGGTTGTAAGCTACACCACTTTAACATTTCTACTGCTGTATATTCCAAAAGACAAATCCAAGGGATTTTGTGAATCAGTTTCTTTGCAGCAAGTAGTCACTCCTGAAATCAGGAATGGCTCACAGCAGTTGCAGCAGAATAAAGGCCTACAGGTCTTTGCCTCGTGACTTGCATCCTGCATCTTACAGAACAGCAACACACCTGAATCCGAGGTTACTGTGGACACTCAGGTCTAGCTGGGGAAAGCAGCCTGTGGCTTTGCAAGAGCATGATGAGGGCTGGCAAAAACAAGCAGCTCCCACAGCTGGAGACTTGGTAGCATCCATACCAGAACAAGTCAGCACTCAGGAAAGAGCAGCACAGGAAAGTCTTGATTCTTCCCCCCTCAGCCTGCCCTCAATGGCAGAGGCACTGCAGCCCTGAAGGTTTTAACACCGTGCTGTAACCCCTACTGTAACCCAGTCTTAAGTGCTAATGGACAGATCGAGAGCCATTTCCAATTTAATTTGCAAAACAAAGCCAGAACAAGCTCAGCCCAACTTCATGATCCCACAGCATGTGCAGCTGAGCTGCTGCTGGGCTGGGCTGTGTTCAAGGGAGAGGAATTATTATACAGGACAAGTAATTCAGGGCAGTTGTTTCAAGTAAAGTGATACCCAGCTCTGTGCAGCCATTTCTGCCCAGCGCTATTCTGTCACTGGATGGAAGGCAAACAGTACAGCAATGCCACTGTGCACTCCCTGCCTGGAACACTCCCATTAACAGAGACCACTGAAACATAGCTGGGGTTTATTATGTACAGAAAACAAGGTGCAATGCAGTACATCTTCAGCCCAGCTTAGTAGCCAGTTCTTTAGCCTTTGCTTTCTCGAGCTTCGCAATGCGAGCCACCGATTTTGGACCCAGCACGTTCCCGCCCCAGTGACGACGGATCTGCAAGGAAGGGAGAACAGGTTAGAGGCCTCATTCCATCTTTTCTGTGTCACTCAATTCTGCACAAGGGGAAGAGCTCCCTCCACTAGAAAATCCTACACATCTCAAGCACTGCACTACATTTTGGGGCAGCAGAGAAAGAAGAGCTTAAGATCTTTCCTCTTGAGGGGTGCTGGATTCAGCTATCACATAACTCCTGGGCTTGGGAGACAGAGTTCAGCCTAGCACAAGCTGTTGCCCTCTCTACAATCCTTGCCCTTGTCACCTTACTTGGTGACAGCTTTCACATTTTACCCCATCCTCAGGTAAAGGATCTGGGTACACCATAAGTGTAGGTGTTACACACTGAACAGACAGTAAGCTGATGTCAGTATGTCCTATTTCTCTGGGAAGCTTTTGGGAACCTTAATAGTATAAAAAGACAGACAAGGCCAGGAGCAGAGAGAATCTTACCTCATCATATCTGTCATTGTAGTTGGTCTTGACAGCCTCCACGAGCTTGGCAAGGGCTCCCTTATCCTCCCTGTTGGTGACAGTTTTAGTTCCTTTAGAGCCTCAATTTAACATTTCCATAAATATTTTGCCATAGAATTTGAGAGCTCCTAGTGGCAACCCAATTTTTCAGGTTGAGCATAAGCATCACTTGCAAAGGGTTAGCACTCAGAATCTGCACTGCTCAGATTAAGGCTAACAGTTCCACACACACATTTTACAGTAACCTTCCTTTTGGTAAACCAAAATAATCTGCATCTTCAGGATCTGACAGAGACATTTTTATCAGGCATTACAGAGGTGGTATTTTAATTTTACTACTTTAGAGACGCCCAAGTTTGCTACCCACCTGCCCTACAGCCTGTGCTCAGGGCAGTTTGCTTTCCCCACAACAGAGGATCAAGTGAGCTCCCAGAACACTTACGGGTTAACCTGGGTGAAGGCAACAGACGTGCAGGTCTTCCTGTGGACCAGTCTCCCCAGTCTGGCTTTGCCCTTGATGATGCAGTAGGGAACTCCCATCTTGCGGCACAGGGCTGGCAGGAAAACCACCAGCTGAAAGGGAAGGGAGTGCTGTGTAACTGAGGGAGAACATCCCTTTGTCCTGTGTGCCAGCCTGGGCTGTGGCAATTGCTCAGTGTTAAAAAGCTCGTTTTGCTCTTCACTGATGGTTCAGGTGAAGAAATTCAAAACATCATTGCAAGAGCCCAGCCTCACTGTCAAACCAGGACAACCACAATCGTGCATAAGCATCCTAGTTCTGATAAACATGTGTTTTTATGCATTCTCTTTCATGCAATAAATTTGTCCTAAAATGCATTTTCACCTTAAAACCACTTCTGACCCCACCCTAAGTTACACAGGTAGCTTGTAACATGCTCACCTCAATGGGGTCTACATCATGGGCGATAACTACAAGCTGAGCTTTCTTGTTCTCCACCAGAGTTGTGACAGTGTTAATACCTGAAAAACAAGTTACAGGTAAGCTTTGGTTCCACTCAGTCCATTCTCAGAGCTCTCTTACAAGCCAGCTTTGATTCCACAACTATGGAAGTTACAAAAACTTTTCACATCAGTGGCACAAAGACATTTCATGGACAATTTGCTAAAGCTCAGGGTTAAAAAGCTCGTCTGTTTTGCTCTTCACTTTGAGCTCAGGTGAAGAAATTCATACATCATTGCCATAGCTTGTCCGAGTCTGTCTGGCTGAAGAACCAACTCTTCCACCAGTTTTCTCTCTACCCAAGTGCCACACTCCCACCTTCCATCAGCCAAGCTACAAAGTTACCTGCTCGGAGGACTGGTGGCCGCTTAGTTGGAGCATCTCCCTTTCCTGCAGCTTTCTGCTCAGCACGAGCCAGTAGCCTCTGCTTCTTCTCTTGCTTATTTTCTGGCCTGTATTTGTGTGCCAGCTTTAGAAGCTGTGTAGCTGGAAGAGAACATCTACTAATTAGTTGCATGACCTGAAAATCTAAGCATTACTTTCTAAAATACTGCAGTGCATCAGCGATCTTGGTGGTTGTCATCACATTTAGGCAGCAAAAAGTGATCATCATTTGCACAGTCCCAAGAGAAGAGCGCCTTGAGAGGCCCTATTTGCATGCACCTCTGATGGCACTGGGAGATCCTGGCTGTCTGGACGAGGAAATGCCTGTGCATTTATGGTTACAGGTGGTGCACTGTCTGCTTTAAAGCAAGGAACATCTACAAAGGAGAACTTTCTGGAGCACATCCTCACCTGTCTGACGGTCCAGAGCCTGGGTGAACTGGTTGATGGCAGGAGGCACCTTCAGGCGCTTATAGAGGATGGACCTCTGGCGCTGCAGCCGGATGTAGCGTGGCCACTTCACAAAGCGGGTGAGGTCACGCTTGGGCTGGATATCCTGTCCTAAAAAACACAGCCTTTAGCTCAGGGCTGTCCCAGATCCAGAGCAGCAGCACAGGGACAGCACAGGAGCATCAGTGATCTTGGTGGTAATGTGTCAGCACAGCCACTCAGATAGCAAATATTCTTTCACATCATCTGCACCCCGTACAAAAATGGCACTGCACAAGTCTGGAGTGATTTTCTACAGCACATGGAAAAGGTTAAGATTCATCCCGATGGATCCACATAATAAAGGAAATTGATAAATTGTCCAATGCCACCTTCATATGGACAGTTGTTAACTGCAGGCAGCAAAGCAACTGCCTTCATCACCCTCACCACTCTATAGCAATGATTTCTGTTTATAATTAAGACATCTGTCCATAAAACAAAAAGAACTGTGGAGAAAATATCCCAAATATCTACTTACTCACCAATGCCAAAGTTCTTGGGCCTCTTCTCAAAGAGGGGGTTGACAACCTTCTTGGCCTCCTGCTTTTTGACTACAGCAGGGGCCGGTGCTACCTTCTTGCCCTTGGCCTTCTTTCCTTTCGGCTGCAAGCAAAAAACACATGCTGCCTTTTTTTGCCTCCAAAACCTGCTTGCTCGTAAAAGTTATCAACCCACCCTGGAAATGCATTCATTTTCCCAGGCATCTCACCAGCCTGGTGGTCTCCCAGCCTAGCCCTGCTCTTCCCAAGAGAGCAAATACTCGCTTTGCCTTTACAAGGTTTACGAACCTCCCCGAGAGGAACAACGATTAAACGCGTGTGTTCATCGCCTCGCCCGGCCCGGAGCTCCCCGACCCCCCCATCGCGGGTGACCACCCGGATCCGACCTACCCCGGGAACCCGCTGCGGCCTGGCCGGGCTGCCCGAGCCGGGCGCAGCCGCGGGTCCTCGGCCCGGCCGGGCAGGCCTCGACGTGGCCTTCCCCCATCACCGCAAATCGGGTACGAAACACTGCTCCGCCGCCTCCCACGGCTATCGAGCACCCTCGCGACGCTGCCCGCAGGGCCACGGCCCATCGGCGGCGGCGGATGGCGGCAGACAGCCCCAGACGGCGACGGATGGTCCCAGCCCCCCCGCGCCGCCGCCATCACTCACCATCTTGGGCGGCGGGAGAGAAAGGCGGAACTGAGCATGCCGGGAAATATCTACGGGGCGCGAGATCTCGCGAGAGCGCGGCGGGGGGCGGGGCCGGGCAGGGGGTCCGGGAGGGGAGGGGCGGCAATGGCGCAGCCTCGGGTGCTGCCCCAGAGCAAGGAGACCCTGCTGCAGTCCTACAACAAGCGCCTCAAGGATGATGTCAAATCCATCATGGACAACTTCACCGAGATCATCAAGACGGCCAAGGTGGGCCTGAGCGGGCTCTCGCCTGCGGGAGCACCCTGGCTGCTGAGGGGAGAAGGACGGGCGGGGTTGTGAGGAGGGACGGGGGCCCACAAGAAGAAGGGGCTGTGAGCGGAGAGGGGAGGACCTTTCATAGGATCCCCCAATGTTAAGGGCTTGAAGAGGAATTTAAAGCCCATCTCGTTCCACCCCCTGCCATGGGTGGGGACACCTTCCACCAGACCAGGTTGCTCCAAGCCCCGTCCAACCTGGCCTTGGACACTACAGGTGAATTGAACTATAATTCACATAGAGATGTGAATTTCACATACGTAATGTGTGATCTCATTTCACATATATAAGAAATTCACGCACATATTCACATGTATATTCATATATACCTTATAATACAGTGATTGTCTATCTGGATTTTAAATACAAAAAGGTGGATTTGTGTACTTTTTTCTTCAGATTGAGGACGAAACTCAGGTCTCTCGAGCAACCCAGGGTGAACAAGATAACTACGAGATGCATGTCAGAGCTGCAAACATTGTGAGTAGCACTGTGCTGTCCACATCTGTGGGCAGCACATCCTGCAGGGCCTGTTGGGTTCAGTATTGCATCTTTATAACACTCCCAAGGACTGCTGCTGAGAGAGGAACCTGATGTTTGGGGAAGGCTGGGTCAGAATTGTGTCAGAATCATATAATGTGGGAGTTTTTATCCAAAGTTTGGGCTGAAGGAGCAGCTTGGGAGATCTTGGTTTGGAGCTGGAGCAAAGCCCTGTTCTGATGTGTGGTTTTTCTCCCTGCTGCAAGGTCCGAGCCGGTGAGTCCCTGATGAAGCTCGTGTCTGACCTGAAGCAGTTCCTGATCCTCAATGATTTCCCCTCTGTGAACGAGGCCATCAACCAGCGCAACCAACAGCTGAGGAGCTTGCAGGAGGAGTGTGACAAGAAGCTGATTGCACTGCGGGATGAGATCTCCATTGACCTGTACGAGCTAGAAGAAGAATATTACTCTTCCAGGTACAAATAGGGCAGTGGACTCTGCCTTACAGCTCCAGGCCTTTTGGGGTAGTTAGTCCAGACCATCAAGTAGCCCGTAGAGTATAGGTGTTGAGACTGTTCCCAAAAATTTTCACTCCTAGTTTTAATTAGGTCAAACTCTTTTTCTGCAACTAAAGCAACTGCCTTTTCCCTGTAGATACCCTACAGGGGTAAATGTCCTGGTGAAGGAGGTGTTCACAGCATCCTAGGTTTGATAGGAAATTTCCATAGGCTTCTGTTGTAACCCTTAGAGAAGGAGATTAATTTCTTTGGGAGAAATCCCTCTGAAGGAGCCTCTGGCTCTCTCCCTCCAGAGACCAGCTTTCTGAGTTGGGTCCTGATGTCAGATGATGTCACCACCTTGGTGGTGAGTCCTTTCACAAGTGACCTGGTCACACATTGTGCCTTTTCCTTCATAGTCCACTGCCCCCAGCTGCTTCCAGTCCTGCTGGGATGAACATTTGCAAGGAGCAAAAAAACTTGCTAAGTTTCATTGCATCGTGATAGGATTTTCTAAGGAATGACTTATTACTGATTTGTTTGTGGGATTTTTAATATTTTTAAAAGCCTCTTACTTAGCAAACAGATTTTAGAGAATTCAGACACTTTATTTTTTTTTTTGTCATGCACTCCAGCACTTCTAGTTAATGATGCAGTAAATGAAAGCAGAAGAAAACAAATGTAAACCTGGTTATTTGGGCTGCACTTTCCAAGCTAAGTGAAGTCAGTGCAATAATGCTAGGACTTTTAAACAAAAAGTTAAGTTTAAATTTCAAATTCCAATGACCAGGTTTTCTATGTTTGCCTTTTCCCTTTTTTCTAAAAATGCTGAATCCCTATAACCCCAGCTAAGTCAACTAAACCCCTAATTGCTCAATATCTTTGAAAGTAAGGCCATTGTTTATGAGTAATATATGTATTTTAAGAGTAAAAAGAGAATAATATCACACAGCTTAGAGGTAAAAGTTTAGAGTTGTTTTTCAAACTTAAAGGTTTGTTTTTTGAGGAGGTTGTAATGATCACAAACCCAAGCACCTGTCCAAGTGCTGGTAGGTCCATGACATAGCAGTGAGCTTATCCAACAGGATGTGGTGTGGGATGATAATGCCCCACATGTGCCAGATGTGTTTCCCTCACCCTGTCCCCACTGCCACCACTGTGTGTCGGTCACTGTCACTTTTGGACTGAGGGGTTCTGACCATGCTGGCGTGGTCTGTTCAGCTGCTTGGCCCCAGGTGCCACATAAAGCAACCCTTCCTGACAGAACTAACATGGAAGCACAAATGTTGGTGTACATCAGATGGATTTGCCTTCCTGCTCTTTGTTATTGGTCCTGAGGTGAGGAAACCTGGCAACTCTGCAGAGCTGTGGTCTGACACTTGTTACCGTGTAGCACTTGGTAGTTTGCTTTTAGCACTTCCTCCCTTCCTGTGCTCTTTCTCCTCTTCTTCTGCACCAAAGAAATCGTGTCTGTGTAAACACAGAAACAGTAGTTTATTCAAAGTCCTTTTATAATTAGAGCACTACAATATTTTTAATGAAACCTTATTGTCTAATGTGGGGGGGAAAAGGGTTTCTGTTGTGTCACAGCCATGTTTCAATGGCTGTGAACACAACAGCCTGTTTGCCCCCAGAGGGGAATTCCTTGCTGTCCTGGGAGCCCTGGGATGCCTCTCAGTTGTAGGGTCAGGTGTTTGCCAGGGTTTTTATGTGCACATGGGGCTTTTGATGAGGACCAAAAGCAGGTCCTTGAAACTAAAACCAAGGAGATTGTTCTGAAGGAATCTCTGCTTTCCTGCCCTGTGTTCAAGTAGTTTTCTAGAGCTGTCCCTCTGCACACAGACTGACTGGATGACTCAGGGGAGTAGTGAAGTCCCTTCTACGCCCTGAGGAACCCTCCCAGGACAGAGCATTAGGCTGGCCAGTGCCCTTGGGGGCTGTGCAGACCCTGACTTCTGAGGAGTGTTACCTGAGAGGTGGACCTTAGACTTTGGAACTAACTGGGACAGTAGGAAAAACAGTTATGCTTCTGACACAGCTAAAATGTGGTTAGTAACTCAGCTGCCATGATGTGGTGGATGCTGTGGTCAGGTTCTCCTGGGAAATCGTGGCCTGAGGTCTGTGACAGAACAGGAGTTGTAGTTCTGGTTCAGTCCTGAAGGTCTTTGGTAACTGAACCCAGCTTTGCTGTGTTGGGGGCTGATCTTCCAATAGATTTTACAGAAGCCCCAGATATAAATCCTGTATCCACTGCCTTCTCACTTCTGCAAAGCCAGCTGGGTGATGCTGCCAGAAAAGAGCTCAGCTTGCAACTAGTGCTTTGTGTGCTTGTTCCCCAAAGTGGTAACTGCAAGTCCAGCTTGCCTTTTCTCATCCTAACCCCCAGACCTGCATTTGTGTTCCATTGCTCCCTCCTCTGAGATCACAGGAGCTGTCTTGAGTGTGGGGTTAGATCTCACATGTTTCATGTTTGTGCAATTTGAACTGTCTCATATTTCTATACTTAAAATATTTCCCTAAGCATCAGTCCATACATTACAAATGTAAATAAAGCTGCAACAACAAAATCACTTGACCCATTGGGTTTGTTTTTCTCTGAATGCAAGCTGCTTTCTGCTCCAGCAGTCCCTTTGTCTTGGGTGTCTCTTGTGTGTGCAGCTCCTTCTTCTCTTTGGGATTTGTGTTGGTTTTGTTCCAGTTCCTTCCATGTTTCTTTTAAGTTTTGGCCCTTCCGCATTGTGTTCTCCTCAGAGCATGGGCAAGAATTAGCCAGTTGTTTAAAAACATTCCTTTCCCACACTGCTGGTTCATCCAGCCAGCTGCTTTTAGAAGCACTGTTGGCTCAGGCTTCAGGAAAAGGCAGGAGATGTCAATAATTTATAATCAGGCTGAGAAGCTTCAGTAGAAGACCCACATCTATGGAGCACTTTTTTGAAGGGGCAAGAGTGCAAATGAGTTTCTTCTTTATTATGACAGGGACAGGCCCCAAAACAATTGTGGCAGGTTTTTTGCTGAAATGAAGTTTAGAGCAGGATTTCTATTTTTTTCCTCACCTAGGTTGCAGTCTAATTCCAAGTAAAATAATTATGGGTAAGGTCCATGTCTCACTCAGTAGCAGAATTCCCATAACTGGGGTGCCAGGACTTCAGCTCGGATCTTTTCAGAGACTTGGAGTGTCTGGATTAGAATTGAGCCTGTGTTTCATTTTTCAGCAACAGTTCTGTCTCTGAAATTCCACCAATCCTCACCAGGCCCCAGAGGTCCAGGACCAGCCCTTAAGGGGGATCTTAGGGAAGGCCAGCGTCACACGACTTGAGATGAATTCATGAACGCAGACCTTACATCCAGCATTTTTTTTGCCATTTCCTTAATGCTTTGCTTCTGTCTTGCTCCCCCCACCCTTTCCATCCCTCCCCTCCTCTGTCACCTCGCCGGCTCTCTCCTCACTGGGGTTGGTTGTTCTGGAAAGCTACAGTCTGTGTGACAGCAATGACCTCCCACTGTGCGAAGCCTACTGGAGACAAGACTTTGCCACGCTGTCCCCGGAGAGCCTCTCGATGCCTCTGGCAGCTGCCGCAGCAGAGCAGAGCGTTGTCACCTCCCAGAGTTCGACTCCGTCGCACCCCCACGTGAACGGGCACGGGGCGGGCCCCGCCGAGCATTCCTGAAGATCCTGACGAGGATCCGCTGCCGCCGGCACCGCGCTGCTGGAAGTCTTCCTCCTGCTGTACTGAGCGAGCGTCTCCCGCTGCCGGGAGGAGGCACTGGAGCTGTGCTGGCAGTTTCTGCTCCCTGAGTGGCTGCAGTGCTTCCTCAGCCCAGGACCTTGCCATGAGTGTTCCCCTCCCTTAAGAGATAGAGATAAGTAGACACAAAGTGGATCGTGAATAACAAATTAGAGTCAGGTTTGCTTTAACGTGATAGTTATGTGTAGAGTTCATTAGAAGTCCAGTTTGTTTCCATGTGAGTGTTGAGAGTTGAATTTCTTTGGGATAAATTTGAGCCAGATGTGGGGGCGGTGAGCATTTTGGGGTTTTTATGCTGGTTCCCAAGGTTGTTGATATTCTGGCTGCTTTAAAGCTCTCTCAGGTTGGCATCTGACAACCTCTGATCTACTGTAAAGAGTCTTATAGTATTTTTACTACAACAGTCTTCACTGTCAAAATGCTTTACAAATTTGAACTCTTGTTTTGGGAGGAGGCTCTCAGGGGACCCTTATGGAAGAGCTGTGTTCCCCCCTTGAAAAAGGAACAGGCAGACAGGGATCAGACTGAGGGATCGACGATGCCACTTGCTCAAACTCACAAAGAGAAGCAGTGACATGCTTCAGTCAGTCGGTTCCTTCAGTGTTTACACAGAAATTCCTATTAACAATCTGAGCTAATGTGAAGCCAGTGTTTATGCTGGCTTTTAGTTTTGTCTACTGAAAAAATCTTGAGAGCAGTGAGGGATGCTCGGTCACTCTCAGTTTCCTTCCAAAGAAACACGTTTGGTGCTTGGTCTGCAGCTGTTCAGCAGCTCGGCACATCTTCTGTCCTTTCCCTTTGTGGGGGCTCTGCCTTGGCTCGAGCTGTGCAGCTGAAAGGGAGATGCCACTGAACTGGAACACTGTCACCACAGCTCGGTGTCACAGGCACCGCAGAGCCGCCAGTGCATTCCAACAACTGGGCTGAGCTTCCCCAGCTTTCTGCTGTAATATCTCATTTCTTAGGATGTGAATTTTGCTCTAAGTTTTGGTTTCTTTTTCTTCCATTCCATTTATTTTTGTAATTAGGTGATTTAATAAAACTGGCTGTTTTGTATAATTTTTAAGGCGTGTGTTTTCAGCCACGAGGCTTTGTGAAAGTGTCACAATATGAACGCGCACATGCAATGGGACGAGCATCCCCGTGCAGGCTGTGAAGAAAACCCTGCTCCGTGCAGCTGTTCCCATACAGGGGCTGCAGGAACCATCGCTGAACCCGGCCGTGCTCTGGGGACCTCAGCCGGCGCAGGGGGAAGCTCGGTGTGTCCTCCACCAAAGGGAGGTTTGGCAAAGAAGGGCTGGGGAGCTCGGGCGGAGGCGAACCGGAGGCTGCCTAATTGCTGGAAGGAACGGGGGTGAAGGGGCCGCTCCCGGAGAGCTCCGAGCACCCCCCGTGTGGCTGAGGGACCCCGTCGGTCCTTGCTGGCCGTGCCGAGCCCGCGGCAGCCCCGCCGGGGAGAGCTCCGGACCCGGCGGCTGCGGCCGCTCCGTGCGCCCGGCGCTGCCGTCACTTCCCGGCCGTCGCGCTTCCTCCATCACTTCCTGCCGGGGGCTCCACGAGGAGGGGACCGCGGTCCCCACGCTGCCCCGAGGAGGGGACAGCGCCTCTGGGACCCCGGCCACCCCTGGGCGGCAATGGCCAGCCTGGCCGCCCAGGACTCCTACCTGCAGGGCTTGGCCAGGAGGGCCGGCGTGCAGCACGCCCCGGAGTCGCGGAAGAGGAAATTCGGTACTGGAACTGCAACGCTTCGGTTCTGTCCTCTCCGGCCGCTCTGTGGGAGGCTGGGCGCCACAGCCGTGCCTCCGTGGAGTGCTTGGCCCGGGGTTGTGCCGTTTTGTAAGAAAAAAAAACAATCCCTGCTGAAACGCGGGGATCCCGAGCACGTTGTGCACGTTGTACTGAAAGCCCTGGGAATCAATGGTCTCCATTCACTGTGGTGATGGACGTGGGAGAGATGGGATTTTACCGAAGTTGCGAGGATGTTTGCTCTATTTAAATCCTAAAATGTGTAATTTTTAAACATTAAGATATGCCATTGCAATGCTGGAACTTTAGTTTTCGATAATAAGTGAATGTTATAAGTGGAAATGTAACATTGTCCTGTTTCGTGTAATTTCTTTTTTGCCTCCTAGTGGCTAAGCCAGGCCAGCCCGAGGATGCAGGCAGACAGGTCAAAAAGCAGAAGAAAAAGAAGCCCAGGAAGCAAGCTGAGAAGAAGAATGCTCCTTCAGGCAAACAGGTGGTTTCAAACGCCAGTAAACCCACTCCAGGACAGAAAGCAGCCCCTCAAGCTGGAAAATCATCTCCACAGGGTGTTACACAGAACAGAAATGGGAGTTTGGCTACAGGTAAGAATTCCAGCTTTGCCGTGGTCTGATTGAAGTGACCTGGACTGAGCTGGTTGCTTTTCAGTTGCTTCACACATGCCTAATTTGGAAAGCCTAGAAAACGTTCAGCTGAATTGAGAACATCTTTGCTTATTCCATGTGCCCCGGAAGCTTTTGCCTATGGATGTGAATTTGTACCATCACCACTGGGTGGCTCTCTGGAAACAGTGTTTAAATTGAACTGCAGACTTTTTGTGCATGTGAGTAACTTGGAGAATTCTGCGTGGATGCAATCCCTGTCCTGCCAGGTCGGCTTCCCATTGGGACAATGAAAAGCCAGATCACAGAGAAAAAATGTCCTGAGCCTCTCTGTTTCCACAAGCTTGGTACTTGTGTTTGGCTTGCCAGGCAGCCCCAGGGCGTGCCAGGATGCTGCTGGCAGTGTTGAATGATAATAGGGCTAGAAAAGGGAAAATTCTAAAGAAACCAATGAAATAGAAACTCTTGGTTTGTTTAGATTTTCCGTTCCATTCACAGCATCTAAAGAGTTCCCAGAGTTTTTCCCATAGCCATAGAAAGTGCTTCTGTTTAGCCAGTGCTGCTTTTTAAGTATTTTCATTTTCTTCCTCTCATTTTCAGGAAGTAGAAGTGAACTGAGTTCCCCTTCTGTTTCTGCAATCAATCTCTTGCGTCAGAGACTCCATGAGAAGATTAAAAAAGCTTCTGGACAGGTGTGAGAACTCCTAATGTGTATCCATATGTGTGTTTATGCACTGGAAATTCTCCCCAGCCTCTCACAAGGCTCAGGGTCTGAGCTGATTCCATCTCCTAGGGAACTGCTTGTAGGTATTGCTGACCTATGTGTCCATGGAAAAACATGTGAGAAAAGGTTGGTTCAGGCTTGGAGGAGAACATGGCTCTGGTGATTTTTAGGAAAATGCAAAGCACTGAGAGCCTGACAGGGAACAGCCATGGGCTGTTGAGGGGGAGCAAAGGGCTTGAAATGTTATTGCTGTGTTTAGTCTCTCTAACAGCTGAGCCCACAGCTTCAGGTCACAGGTGATGCTTCCTAGAAGAAGTTTGAAATCAGGAACTTGGGGACAGCTCACTTTTGATTCTGCTTTATCCCTTTAAGGCTTCTCATTCATGTCCATCCTTCTTCTTAGGATAATGCCAGAGAATTAACCCCTGCAGTCCTGGAGAAGAGGCAGCGAAGGAAGTACGAGAGAGAGAGAAAGAAGCGCCGGCGAAAGGAGTTGAAGATGAAGGCAAAAATGGAGAAGAAAGAAACTGAGGATGTACCAGTAGAGCCAGAAAACAAGAAGGAGGAGAGCAAAGCTGAGATTGTCTTTAACAGGGTTGAAGTTCACGAAGAGAATGAGTTGAACAAGATCCAAAAGAAGAAAGAGAAGAGGAAAGCAGTGAAAGGCAATATCACTCCTCTGACAGGCAAAAACTACAAGCAGCTGCTGAGCAGGCTGGAGACCAGGAAGAATAAGCTGGAGGAACTCAAGGAAAAGGACGAGAAGAAAGCTCAGGAGCTGGAGAACAAGATAAAATGGACAAATGCTCTCTATAAGGCGGAAGGGGTGAAGATCCGTGATGACGAGGAGCGTCTGAAGGAGGCCCTGAAGCGCAAGGAGAAGCGCAAAGCCCAGCGCAAGAGGCAGTGGGAGGAGCGGACAGTGAGGGTGGTGGAAAAGATGCAACAGAGGCAGGACAAGCGCCAGAAGAACATCCAGAAGAAGAAGAAGGAGAGGATAGAGAAGAAGAAAGCCAGGGCCCGGAAGAAGGGCAGAGTTCTGCCTGAGGACTTGAAAAAAGCTGGGTTAAAGTGAGAGCGAGGCAGCCCGTCCTGGCATGGAGGTTCCAGGGTGGAGTGTCCGTCTGTCACACGGGCTGGGTGTCACTGTCCCAGAGGAAGCAGTGCCCGAGGCTTCCCAGCTTCATAATATTAAAAAAACTGTTTGTTAATAAAGTTTTTTATCCCAAAGAAACCCTTTCCGGCTGATTTCTGATAAGAATTATTTTCCTAAAGAGGAAATGTCACTTGCTGTCACTTCCTCTAATGGGCTGCATGGTGTGTTCCTCATATCCCCTGGGAATGGTTTGGGATCATCCATGGCTCAGTGGGCTTGAGAGGGGGCAAAAATAAAGGAAAAGAGTGCTTAGAGCAAACAAGACATTTGTGGTTTGAATGGATTGGGAGCTGCTAAGGATATATGTCAAACATGGGAGACAAGTCAGAAACAGAACGGGATGTGTGTTATTTGTATGTTTTGGCCATTCTGAGCTCTGGATCTGACTATTTTAGCACTGTTCTGGTCATAGGCTG
This sequence comes from Ptilonorhynchus violaceus, assembly GCA_013397565.1. Lineage (NCBI taxonomy): Eukaryota > Metazoa > Chordata > Aves > Passeriformes > Ptilonorhynchidae > Ptilonorhynchus > Ptilonorhynchus violaceus. The sequence goes on from VZRJ01012559.1 coordinate 2,091,836, forward strand.
GCTGGTGGTTGTCACAGTAAACAGGGAATAATGACCATATTGCCATACTGTAAAATTTCTTCCAGAGGAACTGTTGCTTCACAAAGCAAAAGCACCACTCGGGATGCAGAAAATGTTACAGATCTTGAGATTTTGTCCCTCTGAGTATTAAGTTGAATCCAGGAAAAAAACATACAAAAAAAAGTCTCATTTAGTACTTGGTAGGAGTGATTGTTTACTGAAAACAAAACCAAAGTGAGAGCAGAGGCCCTGTCCTCCAGCAGAGAGGCAATTCAGTATTGAGTGTGCTGCAAGGCTTCTCTCCACACAGCCAAGGAACAGCTCCATTTTCTTTGTCTTCCTCAATATTATTATATCAAATGTGTAGGGTTTAATTCTTCCTTATTAAGACTCAATTGTCCATTCTTTACTGAAGACATTTGTTTCTGATGTATTTGCTTAAAGAATGTGCACAAGAAAAAGCAACATTACTCCCTGAGACACCCAAACATTCTCTTCAGCCAGGTGCTTGTGCCGAGAGGAAGCAAAAAGGGAAAAAGACCAACACAAAGACACTGCAGGTATTGTAGAAACATTGCTTAATATGAACTTAGATTATGCCTTTGGAAAGGAGAATGCATCTTGGGTGTGTTTTTCCTCCCAATCAAAAGGAAACTGAAATACGTTTCAGTTTGGGGTAGTGCTGTTCACATCTCTTTTAAGTTGTTTTATCAGGATTAGATCAATACAGACATAAACACATATGCATGGATTTCTTGTGGAGCTAACATCTTTTTGGATCATCCATAGAACACACTGACTTTGGTCTTGTTGGTAGAAGGATTGACTACAAGTTATTTTGGGAGCAGCAGTGACATGCTCTGAGTAGTTTTATTATCTGCAGACCACGGGCGCCTGCAGGGGTTTCTTCTCTGTGCAGTTCATTAGTGCAAAATTGTATTTGGCCACTACCAATTTTGTCCTTCATTGTTGTTTATACAGAAATCCAAATGTAAACTTGAGCAGCTGTTTGCCGAGATCAGGGGAGAAAGTACAGCCTGACCACAGGAACATTGGTGGGAATAATCCATCCAGAAAATAAAGCAACTGTACCCCTGAGATCAGTCAAATCTTGCTGGTGTCCTGATCTTGGCTGGTGTCAACTGACAAGTCGTTCTGAGGTCAGTGATGTTATAAACTGAGCCCAATTGAATTCTGGATTTCCTCGACCTGTCACATTGGGAGAAGCTATTTTTCGCCTTATCAATAACCCTGGTGAATGCGCCGTGGGTGAAATGCAGGCTGCGCAGCGCTGGGTCCGTGCCAGAGCCGGGGTGACTCCGTGCTGCAGCTGCAATCTGAGACTCTCAAAAGCGACGAGCCCGAGCTGGGGATTTGTGCTGAAGTTCCCTTCAAGCCTCGGGTGTGGCTGAGCACTTTTGTGTCACGGGAGCCCGTTCGGTCCCGGAGCCCAGCGAGGAAAGCTCTCCTCGGGCACAGGCGGAGCCCTCCCCGCCGATATCTTCTCTTTCTTCGCACTCCGAGCGACCCTGCGCTCGCAGCTCGCCGCTTCCCTTTCAGAAATCTGAAACACACGTTTGGAAATCTGAAGCAGTTGCTCTGCAAAGAATATTTTCCACGGAACGGGCTACAAGTGAGGTATTTATCAGCTGTCCAGAATGCTTTCCAAGCAGGGCTTGAAGATAAAGTAGTGCTTTGTTCTGGGAGGTCAAGCGAGTTCATTTCAGAGTAACAGAGCTACTTTCAGCCATATCCCTTTTAAAAAACTCTCTGAACACATTCGGGGAACCTGACTAACTATTAAAAATGCTTTAGTTCTGTTTTATATTTGGTAGGAGATTCTGTCATTAGCTGCAACCACATCTATTTCATTTTTGTTTGCATTCACGGTGAGCTGTAAAGCAGTTGAGGTAAATCTCAGTGAGATGGGTTTAGATGCAAAAGATGTTCCAATCTCAGCTGGCTCCAGTGTCCTCGCAGGTTTGTAACACGGAAACTGAAGCAGAGGGGCGAATGCATCAGCTGTGCTCCTAATGATGTAATATTTCGAAATATGTGTATTTCTCTTCCTGAGGGATTAGATGTTTACTCTGCAAAGACACATGGAAGTACTCTACAATAGCTGAGACTGCACTAAAATAACCAGAACACTCAGATCTTTTTTAATTCTGTGTTAGTTATTCTGTTTAATTGGAGGATAACTATTAGTCTCCTTTATTCTCTCTGTTCTTTATCCTGTTTCTTTCCCCACCACCCAAGCTCTGTGCTGTCAGCCTCCCAATGCCACGGAGATAAGAGCACGGGGATGGTGAGATGCAGAAAGTGGGAATCCCCAGGAGACTCTGCAAAGTGGGGCTGTTTGTGTGTTCCTTTATGCTTTGGGCGGAAATTTTGAGAGGATATTTATGCAATCGGAAAGTGGCATCAAACTGGGAGGGGCTGCAAGCACCACGGAAAACAGAATTCAGTCAGGGCTCGATGTTTTAGAAAAACAAATAGCCTGAAAATCCAACATGTTTTCACGAAGTCAACTACAAGGTTTTTATGGCACAGACCGGGCTGGGAGAGCTTCCATAGAAAACGTGGATTGCATTTGGCTGAATGCCATCCCAGTGCTGTGTCCTTGCAAAGCAGGCAAGTGTCCTGTAGGAATGGATGAGCTGTGACAGCATCGCAGTTTTGGGGGGTAATCCAGCTTTGCTTCGTACTGCTGAGGGCTCAGCAGGAGAATTTGGGTTGGTTTGGCACCAAATTTCATGAGAAGGGGCTGATTAGAGAGAGTCCAGTCAGAGCTGACAGAAATCATCCCAGATCTTGAAGTTAGAAAATTACAAAGAAAGGTTGAAGGAGGTCACAGAATAGAGGAGGGAAGGAAACATCAGAGCCTTCGGGTATGGGGAGGGAATCTGCACAAAGCTGAACTGCAGTGAGTGGGATCCTGGTTGGAAATTTGGAAGCTGCTGATGAGAAGGGCTTTCCTACCTGCCCTGTGTGTAGCCATCCCTCAAAGAATGGCTGAAAAGCAACTGTTTGAACCCCTTTCCACACATCTGCCTGCTTGGCACGGGCTGGAAGCACCAAGCACAAGGAAGGAAACGTGGCACTAAATCCTGGCATCAGTGCAGCAGCTCCCCTGACACACCTAGCACAGGAATTAGATAAAACTGGTCAAAGCAGAGAGTAACAGCTAGAAGGGAAGGCTGTTTGCACTTCCTTCTGCATTTGTGGATCTGCAGCTTTTTAGGGCAAGAATCCAGAAGTGCTCAGCATGAATCCATGAAGGGTTTAAGTGGTGGAAGGCCTTAAGACACATATATATATATATGTATGTATATATATATAGTCACTAGTTTTAAGCAGGATTTTGTGATGCTTCCTGGTGCAAGCTGATTAGATTGTCTGACAGGAAAGTGAGGGAGAAGCACCAGAGAGGATTTCTGTGTGACACAGTAAAGCAAATTAAAGAAGTTTTTGCCACTTGCCTTTTTCCAACCAAAAGAATTAAAGCAGGAAAACCACCCCTTCCTTTTCAGATCCACTGGCACTGTCCTGTGCCTTACCAAGAGCCAGTAATGATCTCTGGGATTACTTCAGCACCCTCCAAGAAGCACCGTGGGCCAGTTCCTCCCACTGATATAAATGCTACCATCTCTATAAATAGAATTATAAAAAGGGATTGATTTGAGCTTTTAAGGTAAGACAGCTCGGGAAAGTTGATTTTTGCTGCTGTCGTAAAGGAAGTGGTTTCTTTGACTTAACCATTACCTGACACGCATTAGGATTGAGAAATGTTTCTTTGCTGGTCTCACACCTCAGTTTACCTTTCCTGCAGGCACCTTTGCAGGGAGAGCCTCTGGCAATTACTGGCCTGGGAAAGGTGGAGTTTATCAGCTCGGGTGACAACTGTGTCAGCTCTCTGATAGGACTGGGGTGGGAGATTTGAATGAATCGCAAAGGGTGGGGGCTTGACGTGAAAAAACGGAATCTACGGAAGGTGGGATCGAGTCAGAAAGGCTCCCCCTGCACTACCCCTGGGGTTGGAGCTCCCTGAAATGGAGAGCTCGCTCAGACACTGCCTCAGCCACCGAGTTCTCACAGCCTTGGCCCCTTCCGTGCTCATCATTGCAGAAAGACTGAAACAGAAGCTGTTGAAGACAGAACTGCTTCGTCCTCCTCTGAGGAAACAATCGATTTCTCTCAGAGTGAGATGCTTACAGCCAGCCTCCCTTTTTTCATTGTTCTTTGCAGATTGAAAGCTGCTGCAGGTCAGAAGCTGCCCTTCCTTCTGCCCTGGAAGACACAATTTCCAGGAAAGTGGCGGTGGGATCTCCTGTCTTTCTTGGTTTTCTGGTGAGCATTTGCTGGCCATATGTAAAACACCCTGACTACATCCCGTGGTAAAACTCACAGGAGCAGGAAAACCGAGGCTGTGCATTTTATGGGAAAAGTCCCTGTCAGAGCCGTAAGAAAGAACAGCAATTTGTGTAATAGATAAAGGAGCACTGGTAGAGGGAGAAGGCCCTAAGGGAGAGAGGAAAAAAGAGCAGTTGTGTCTAAATCAGGCTGCCAACACCGTAGTGACTCACAAACAAATGCTTAAGTATAGAATATTCCAGTTACATTTCAGCTCAGGCCTTAACAGAGGTGATTATCTGTCTCTTCAAACAGTCCAAACTCACTCCAGTGTCACCAGGGACAGCTTTGTAGCTGTCAAACATTGCAGCTTTCAAACACTGAGGATTTTGTAACTGAGTATTCTGACAACAGAGTGTGGTTTATAGATTCTCTTGAGCAAACTCAAACATTATTTGAAGGGAATCTTAGATCAGGCATTTCTGTTAAGTATTAAAATATTGATTATTAAATTACTATTAATTATCCCGTATTTATGATGTTGCCATTTGCTGTGTTTTCACCTTGTGGGTAGTTGTGTTTATGCCTCAGCAGGGATATTATGTTAAAATGTGAACACCACTAGATCCTACACTGATTAGTAAAGTGGACATGGTTTTAGCCAGAGTTACCTCTCAAAATCTATGCCAGATTCTCAGGTGATCTTGGAAAATCCTAGGAAGGTTTTCTTCAACATTACCTTCTTAAAATATTTTTTTGTTTACAACTGGGAGTGGAAAAGTGCCCTACCCGCCCTGCTACCTTCCTTGCCCTGAAATCTTGCGTTTTGTTTTGCGTCTGATGAATAACACAGATCGTTGTTACAATTGTTGTTCTTCACTGACAACGCAAACAGTGATTAACGAGTCACTCGTTCTTTATTTATGAGCCTGTAATTACTCACTCTCTTAAAACGAGAATCCAACAATGCCCTTTGGGCCTGGCTGCCCTGCAGGACAGCTCTGGGTCTGCTCGGGTGAGCGAGGCTCTGTTTGTTGTGGGTCACAGAGCCCAGGACTGAGAGGTTAAGGCTGGGTTGTTATCAGTGTGCAATCCCACCCACGCACGGTGCTCAGGGGTCACATCGCGCTGGGAGGTGTGGGTTGAGCATCCACTCACCGGGCAGAGAAACCTAAACCAGAGAGGCGAATTGGACAGCCACAGGAGGAGCTCTGGCAGAGGTAGGAATAACCCCCAGTTCTCCCAATCGTGCTCTCCCCTCATTGTGAACGTGTTTGTGCCACGGCAGCACCTGAGCTCTGGGCCAGGGAGCTGCTTCTGAGCGTCCCTGCGTGCTGCACACCGAGGGACCCGAGCCAGCCTGGGTCCCGAGAGCTCTCCCAAAGCTGCACAGGAGGGAATTCACGCTGTGCAGTGCCCTCACTGCCACACTGGACCACAGCTGGAACGTGCAAGCCACAGCTTTTCCCATCCCTCACCATGACCCACTGCTCTTGTAAAAAGCAAATGATGCAAATAGAAAAAAGTTATGTTTTATAGAGGTATTTCTGATCACTTCAAACAATTATAAACCATTGTGTCTAGTCAGGTGCTTGTTTCTCTGAATGCTGCTGGAAATGTGATGTATTTCAGGTAGCTGAGCCCTCCAGGTGACCAGGAGCTGTTATGCAGGGAGTGGAGCACGTGCATGACCAGTACTGACAGTCCCATGTGGATTTTGACCCCTAACTCCTGATTTACCCACAAACCTGGATTGCTGCCAGTGTCTCTCTGTCCCTGTTGTGTTGTGTGCTCTGCTCCAAAGCCGTCCCTTGTCTGGCAGCCCTGGGAGGTGTGTGCAGGTGATGCCTGACCCTGCACCAGGCAGAGCAGTGTCCACAGCAGCTGGAGCTGGGTTTGGACAGCTGTCAGTGCAGCAGCAGGTCCTGAAGCCAAACCTGGTTGATATTTTAGGAAAGTAACAATCCCTTTCTTTTCCCATCCCATCATGCAGCTCCATAAAACTCCAATATACAAAAGAGAAGCTAATCCAGCTTTTTCCCCAGTAACTACTGGCTTTTTATCTCCTGACCTTTAAACTGCTGTTCCTCTCTTCCAGGCATATTCATGTATTATTCAATGGATATTTCTTCCTTTTTACAGATTATTTTATCAGCAGCCAAGAGTGCTGGCGCCGAAGTAAGTTTCTTTGTTTGAACTTTGTTTCTGCTGGCTTTGGTTTGGGCACTCTGCAGCACTCCCAGTTCCAGAGTCCTGGGACACACTGAGCAGGACCTTGTTCCACGACAATCCCAGCCCTAGGGGAGTGTCAGCAGCTCTGTGTGCTGCTCTGGGGTTGGGTTTAGTTACCGTGCACTTATTAACACCCTGCTAATTCCCAATTATCCCATTAGCACGCACACACTCTACGTGGTTGTGGCCAGGAACTCTTTTTGAGGTGGGAGATCTGCAATATCTGTAAAACAGTGAGAAACACCTTCTGGAGCTGTGCTGGAGCTGGAAGCAGCTGCAGGAGAGCTTTGAACCCATTTCAGGGCAAATTAAAGCAGGTGCTCTGTGTGACCCTCAGCAGTGCTTGCAGCAAACACAGACGAGTCCCCGTGGGACACAGCCCAAGCAGGGAGTTTGAGCAGCCAGGGAAGTTTTGGGGCAGCAGCACTAAAAAGTGACTTGGGCAAACTCTGTGTGCAGCTCAGGTTGTTACAGCCTCCTCTGGCCTTGCTCCTGTGACCTGACTTTTATCTGGAGCAGTTCACCTTCAACAACCACATTCTTTTGCATGTTAACAAACACACCCTGTTGGTACATATATATATATATATATTTTTTTTTCCCCCCCCCCCTGGTATTTCAACAGGATGTGCTCAGCCTGAATATTTCACTCTTCCACATTGGAATAAAAGTATGGGCTAAATCAGCTGGTATATACTGGACTTAATGGGGAGAATCTTGTGGCTTTTAGTGCTCTGTGTCTTCTGAAGGGAGTTCACTGGCACCGAGAGGATGCATCCATGACCAGGACTCATTGGGAAACCCGGGGCAGCCCTTTAAAATGAAATTTTAAAAGCCCTGCTTAGAGAAGTGGACATGCATGTTTCCTTCCTTCTCTCCCTGTATCCAAAAAAGGATAACCCAGAAAGAGAACAGACCATTTAGTACATTTTCTCCAACCAAATTTCTGCTTCCTGTAAAATTTCATCTTTTAGTCACGTGCATTGCTGTGGGAAGGAGTCAAACTGTTATTCTTGTATCCTCTCAGACTGAAAGTATTACATCTGGGTTGGAAGATCTAATTAGATCTGTTGCCTGAACCATCGAGCTGCTCCCCACAGCTCCCCCAGTTCGGTTCTGGTGCTGTTTTGCCTTGGGACTGTGTCAGATGCGAGCCTGGCAGCCTCCGAGGGTGGCCACGTGCTGGGTGTGACAAATTTCATTAGCAGAGGGCTCCAGCTCCTGGTCTGGAGCGAATGTGAGCAGCCTGGGGTGAATCACACCGTAAATGACATCTCCTTTTAAAATCAAAAAGGTAAGAATGAAACACTGGAAACAAAGCAGCAAAACGAAACAGCAATGCAGAGATGTAATAGGGCATAATCAGACTCTGCTGCATGTATATTCAGTATTTCCACTTCCCTCACAGGAGATTAAGGATTTTTTTCTAACTTTGTTACACATTTGAATGCTGGCTCACATACGGCATTTTAAATTGTATCTGAATGTGTTGAAGCTATATATAAATACTGGGAAAATAAGCTGTCATGCTGCAAGCTGTGTTTTAATAACACAGCAATGGGGTATATTTCTGTAGTAATTTTCATATTATTACTTGTGTTTTAATCTGCAGCAGACTGATAGCAAATATGTACAGCTTCTCATTCCGTGAGCTCAGTGGTCATTGAACTCTCCTCAGCAGAAAAGTCCTTAAATGAGATTTTAGCAGATCCTCAGGTTTTTGCTGATGTGTTAAAGTGCTTAATTTCATCCCAGGAACTGAAATGTCCACGCTCAGTAACCTCAAATAAGAGTGCAGAGAGAAAAAATCTGAGGCTAATACCCTCTATAGCGAGTTACTGCTGATTCACACGCTCTTCCAGCTGCCTTTTTAGTGCTTCTTTCCCATTTACTGGCCTTGAAACCAAAAGGAACAGTTACATTTCATTAACATTTCCTTTTTTTCCCCTTCAGGCGCCAGGATGTGCTGACAGCCACACCATGGCTGGCCCCCTTTGTCTGGGAAGGGACCTTCAATTCCGAGGTCCTGGACGGTGCCTCCAGGCCCCTGAACCTCACCATGGGGTGACAGCCTTTGCTGTGGGAAAGTAAGGGAAGCACTCAGTGGACACAGTTCTTGGGGTGATGCACTTCCCCTGTGGAAGGATCGTTTTGGCTTCTCTAATCCTGAAATCTGTCCCAATCTGTAGGTTTTTGTGTCCGTAATCACACACCAGCCCACGGGATGACAACACTTAAGGTACCTGAAGTGTGGTCAATATTTTTTAAGAATTAGCAGGTGGCTTGGGAATTAGAGCTGCAGATTGGTGCTGGCTTGGTCAAAGTGGGGATAATCCCGTTATTCCTTGTCCTCCACTACACCTATTGCGTGTGTAGTGTGAGGATTCTTGCAGCAGCAGTCAGTGAACACTCTTCACTCCTTACTAACGTGCCCTTTGTAATCCACCACGCAGCCCAGAATAGTTTTGGTTGGAAGAGACCTTAAAATTCATCTTGTTCCACGCCCTGCCATGGGCAGGGACACCTTCCACTATCCCAGGTTGCTCCAACCTGGCCTTGAACACTCTGAGGGATGGGGCAGCCACAGCTTCTCTGGGCAACCTGTGCCAGGGCCTCCCCACCCTCACAGGGAAGCATTCCTGCCTAATATCTAATCTAGAGCTGCCCTCATACATTTTTCCACAGTGAATAAGAACTACAAAGAGATCCAAGACTGACCATCTGATCCCTGCAGATCACAATCAAACCCACTGAAATGACCTCCCACGGCACGTGCCGCACCAGGAATTTTTGTTCCTTAGCAGGAACAAACTGAGGAAGGAACGTGTGGATGGCTCCTCTGGAGAACAGAGTGTAAATGCATTTCAGCAAAGTGGAGGCGAGACTGACAAGGTTTCTAGGTTCTGATGTTTGTGAATCCATCCTGCTTGAGGCTGCAGCACACCAAAAGGCATCCCAAAGGCCAGTTATCCAGTGCATGGCTGCAGAAGACTTTGCCTGTGTGTTTTCCTGAAGCCTGGCAGAAACTCAACAGGATCAAAATGGTATTTCACATTCCTGTGGAGAAGACCTTGAGTTTTGATAAAGAACTTTTGATTAAAAAAATAGAACGTTGCAGGACAATAAATTTTCATACACTGTGATTTAAACCAACACCTTCTGTCAGGAGGAACTTGCACTCAGAGCACGTTATCCCTGAGTAGTGTGGAGCAGGATTTCTTGGACCTTCTCAGCAGAGACCTGGTGCCAGGAATTGCCAGTACAAGTCCTGGTCTGACAGGACAAACAGTGTGAACTCATCTAGCACTTATCTCCCAAATTCCAATGCTTTGGAGACCCAAGTTCAGACAGAACTGGCACAGCTCAGGCCAGACTGAACTTCTTCGGGTTTATTTCAATCACAGATGCGCCCTGAACCTTTTTCCCTGGGTCACACGTCTCTGCGGATCATGTAATCTTTTCCAACACAGAAAATCTGGTTTCGAGATGCTCGTGTTCCTATCCACTGCTTCAGCCCTTTCCAATTTTTCTGAGCTCTGTGAAATAAATTGGCGAGCAGCCGCTGGAGCTGACAGCACGAGCCGATGCCTTTCCAGCGAGCGGGATGATTTCATCCCGGAATGAAATGCTCTGGCGGAGCCGGGAGCTCGGTGTAGAGCTGGAAGTGGGCTGGGGTTAACATTTTCTCCCTTTGCATGTGCTGAGGAGCCGAAGCGGGCGTTTAGAGCCCGGCAGCTCCCCGGGGCGAGCGCGGGGGAGCGGCCCCGGCTGTCAGCCGAGGCCACGGCGCGGGGGTGCGTGTGCCACCTCCGGTGTCACATCGTCCCCGCCGTCCACATCGTCCCCGCCGTCCACATCGTCCCCGCCGCCTCCCGAGGCGCTGCTACCGAAGGGCCGAGCGCGTCGGTCCCTGCCCGTTCAGCGGGAGCAGCGAGAGAGGCCACGGGCGCCGCCGGGAATGGCAGAGCTCCGCGGGGAGAGGAGGAGCGGGGGGAAAGGGTGAGCGGGCTGTTTCTAAGGGAACAGTTTAGTAAAAAAAAAAAAAGAAAAAGGAAAATAAAGAAAAGGGGGGAAAAAAAGGCTCGTTTGGCAGAGAGAGGAAAAATGGGGAAGAGGTGCCTGACTGTTCCTGCTTCTCCTCACATGAGAAAATTGCTGTATGGCAGCGAATCAAGTATTCAAAGCTTTAGGGCCCCACCACTGATTGCAGATGACTTAACGAGCCATTTCAGTCCTGTGTGAGCAGGCTGAAAATGGCACTTGCCACTGTCATTGCAGGCATTTCATCTTCCAGAAGACTAATTAGAAAAGCTTTCACGGCACCCATAGTATAGATAAGGTACAAAAATACCTCCAGCCCCAAAGCCCCAGCGGCAGCTGGGTCGGTTGATTTGTGCTTAATCCAGCAAAGGGTCTTTTCTATCACATTTTCTCCAGACTGTCCTTAGTGATGTGGTGCAGGAGGAAGATACCCCTTTACATAACTGAACCAGAACTGAACCCCCTGCCATCTATGTTTGGTAACCAGGCACTTCATCTAAGCCAAAATGGTGAAGAAAAATACTTACACGAATATTTCCAGTAAGATACATCGTTAACCAAACCCAGGATTAATACTGTTTCTTATTTGTAAAAGAGTTAGTGCCTCAAGGCCATGCTGAAACTGGGTTCTCATTATGCCAGTTGTTACATATGTGCATATGGATTCTTTACCAGCCAGAAGGAACTGTCCAGTCTGCTCTGCACAGGACAAGCCAGATAATTTTATCTCCTGGTGTCAGTACCAGTACACGGCTGGGCTGGCCTAGATCTTGCAGAAAAGTATTCAGATTCCAAGAAAAATGTGAAGTTACATAGCAGCCAAAAATCCATAGATCAGCTGTGCCAGTGGCCAATTCCCCTTATTCCTTAATTCTGCTGGAAATTACTCTGTGCTTGCAGCCATAGGGCTTCATTCTGCCGCATGAATTATTGAATTCCCATGCAGATACTCATAAATCCACTACGAGAGGAAGTCCTGCAGCACGGATGATGGGTGATAGAGGGTGGTCTGCGTTCCTGGGGTATCTGCTTTGAAAAAACTTTCGTGAAAGGCTTGGTCTCGTCTCTGCATCCGAGCTGCCTTTTGGCCGAATCCTCAGCCCTCTGACTGACACCGTAATGCCCTGATTTGTGCTGTGCCAAACATGTTTATTTTCCTGGCAGGCCCTCAGCTTCTCCCCAGGGGAATGGCTCGTGTTGTGTGACACAGTTCTGCTCCACGGGGCTGTGGTTTGAAGCAGCACCTACAAACTCCCTGTGCCTCCGGGGGGCGGGAGATCTGCAGAAAAACACCCCCTCCCCGGTGCTGTGTGGGAGATGCTCCCTGAATCAGCTCCTGCCCTCCGCTAATTAACGAAAGGCTGGACTTCTGTTGTCACCTCCCGCTGATTAATCCCCTTCCCCCACCAGCAGCAGCGAGCTTTCCTTCTCCCGATTTGGATTGTGCAGCCTGAGGCTCGTGTGCAGTGTGGGAGCTTCACCAGGACCTGCTGTCTGATCTGCATTCCCCACCCACACCCCGTGTGCAGTGGGGAAACTGAGGAAACGCCGTAGGAAGGCAGCAGAGTGTCACTCCTGCCTTCCTCCATTCGCCACAGGGGACAATGTTGTCTTATGTGTCCTCGTGCCAAAGGAATGTGGACTTGGAAACACAGGGAACAGCACGAAAGTGAATCACCACACGTAAATAAATCACCAGCTGGTTTACACTGCCTGGGGGTGTGGTTGTGTTCTCAAGGTATTTCCCACTCAAGCCCTTAACCCAGCCTCAGATCAGCAGCTTGTTGCCTTCCCAAGGGCCCCTTGTTCCTTCCATCCCTTTCTGCTCGGCTGGAACAGACTCATCATTCATTGTCCCTCTAATTTAAGAACCATCTGACAGGCTGTTTCTTTCCTTCTTCCCACTGCTGTCTTACCCAGTGCATCCACACCCGAAGGGCAAATTTCTCGGGGGAGGGGTGAGAAACAGAAACTTCCAGCACTGAATATGATTTGAGGTGGGGCCAGACTGTGATCCTCTCATTCTCCCCACTGACAGGACAAGAATCATTTCCGCTAAGCCAGACTAGGACCCTTCTCTGCTCCTGTTTGGATTTCCCAGAACCCTCCCACAGGTGACGTTCCCTGACACTTTTGACCAGAAATGTCTCTTTGTGCCACTCTGACACGCAGTTACGAAAGGACTGGCTCCGTCAGACTTTCTGTGGGTGAGATCTGTGGCTGTGGGGCACGGAAATGAGATGATCTTTGAGCAGAGCGGGGCGAGGAAGGATAAGAACATCAGCTATACATTCCCTGCACAAAAGCAGCTTGTGGAGAAGCCACGTGCGTCTGGCTGGCTTAATGCAGCTCAAGCAGCACGGTGGTGGAAAGGAGCTGGAAGGCTGGGGACTCCCTGCTGGAGCTGCTGGGTTCACTCTCCTGCCCTTTCTTTGTCTCACCTGTTCAGCCCGTGGCTTTCTGAGGAAGGGACTGTCTCTGCCTCTTGTTCTGTGTTCGCACAGGGACTACTCTGGGTCGCTCAGTGGGGATTTGCTCAAAGGGCAGCTCTTAGCACCAAGGTTACTGCTTTCTCCCTTGAATCCCACCTGCTCTGCTTCACCTCCTGCCCCAGCAAGTCCCCGTGGGGTCTCAGGGGTGAAACACAGAGCAACAGCTGCTCCCCAGGTGGAGTGACAATGACAGTGACAGGCCACGTGAGGGACAGCAGGAACTGGAGAAGGAGTTACGGGAGTGGGTTGGGTCGTACTTTACTCACGGTAAATCCCCAACCCTGTAGTTCTGCTCCACACAATCAAATAATTGAGGAATGCATCACTAGGAAAACACATCAGGAGTGACATTCAGATGTCTGCCTGCCCACCAGACTCCCTCCTTTCTCCACGAGTGTTGCTGTACTGACTTGACTTTTCTTGAGCTATATTTAGGTTAGACATAGATCCACCAAATGTCGCTGTTTCGTGTAAACCTAGTGTAAATCCTTAGGAGTAGAAAAGCAGTTTTAACCAGAAACTTGTACTCCTTGTATGCCCACATCACCCCCCTGCTCCCCTGCTGAACCTTAAGCTAATTTAAAGCAAGCCTGATGAGTACAAGTTGCATTTTTAAAGTGCTTCATTCTGGTGTGGTTTTTGGTGAGTTTTGCCAGCAGCAAATTGCATAGTTCTAGACCTTTTGAAGTATGTGTTTTTCTCGCTGTTGAGCACTGACACCGTTACTATAATTAGAATGATGTTGCTCTGTAGCAGCATCCAGTGCCAGCAGAGCCAGATCCCTGGCAGCACCTTTTCCTTTCCTGGCTGCGCTCCCCAGGCAGAGCTGCTGGTCCAGCTGGCCTGGAGCCACGGAGGAGCGGGACAGTCAGGAGCGATGGGCTGAGCCTTGTCGCTCATTCCCACCGTGACCCTGGAAAAAAGGGGGTGGCCGCTGGGGCCATGGCGGGGTGTTGGTGCCCAGGACCAGCACTGCAGCGGCTGGGAGCACTCGGCCGCGGACTGACGCAGCCTTCTCCCGGCTCCTTCTCCTCCTGCCATCGCTGTAATGGCTCGTGTCATCGGCCTCATGATGACAAACGATGGGGACCGGAGCCGCTCTGTTTCCAGGGCAACCCCGCTGCCTCCCCGGCTCTCGCTCCAGCGCTCCGTCCGTGCGCCCGCCGCTCCAGCAGCGCATCCTCGGGGTCCCCCCGCGCCCCGTTTCGGTGCCGGGCTGAGCGGAGATGAGCGGCCGGCGGTCGGTGTCGTGCCCTGGATCCCAGTCCCAGCCTCGCCGCCTGGAGGGGTCCGGCTGGGGACAGCCCGGGGGGGCCTTGGGAGTCTCTCAGCCACGGCCCTAAGCCCTTCCCCTATTTATACCCCGCACGGCCGC
>VZRJ01012559.1:2106558-2138701 GCA_013397565.1 Ptilonorhynchus violaceus
GGCCGCCGGGCAGCGCGGCGGGGCCCTGAGTGCGGCCCCGGCACCCGCAGCGGGGCCAGCGGCTCTCGGCGCGGCGCTGGGGCTATGAGCGGGGCACGATGATGATCGACACCCAGGTGAGCGCGCCGGGCACCCGCCGGCTCCGTGCCCCCGAGCCCCCCGGCCCCGGGGAGCAATCCCGGGCTCGGTCCCCTCCGGCACTCCGGTTAGGGGGGCTCAGGGCGGCCCACGCGTGTCCGCGGTGGGTGACTGATGCGTGCGCCGTGCCGGGGAGCCGGGGGACTCCGGCGGGGGCTCGCTGGGGGTCTGTAGCTGCAGGTGCCTGTCCCTGGCTGCCTGTTGGGGTCGGGGGACACTGTGCGTGCCAGCAGCCCCGGCCCCCGGTCTGCAGCGGGGGCTTTGGCAGAGGAGCAGCAGCTTTGAGGAGGGCGGGGGGAGAAGTCTGGTTTTTGGTGCGTGTTCTTTTATTTTTATGCTTTCTGTTCGTGCGATGGATAAGTGCGGCCGGTAGCAGAGGGAATGAGGGATTGGGAAGGAAAGCGAGACAGTTTGGGACAGGTCTGAGGGCGCTGCGATGCTGCCGCAGCCGCTGTGCTGCGATGCTGCTGGCAGGATGGAGCTGCTGCGTCTGTGCCAAGCCAGGGCCAGCTCTCCTGGCACCGCTCAGGCCAAGTGGCATCAGGAGGTCCCTTGTCTCTGCCTGGTGTGCTTATGAGGCCAAAGAAGCTAAATCGAGCCGAGGTGGACTAAAGCTCTGCACTCATAAACCCGCTGGTGCTTTTGGGGCAGAGGAGGACGGAGCGAAGGCAGGAAATTTGGGGGGGCATCAGAACGTGTCTCTGGATTTGGTCCTGATGCTCCTCTGACTTTCTGTTCCTCTTCTGATGATGTTCCCCTGCTGGTCCCATGCCTGGGAAGGGGGGATCTGTGCTGCTGCCCTTGTGGGGGTGGTAGGAAGGGAAGTGGGCAGCAATGGCTCCTGGGAGACCACGAATGAATAAAGGGAAGGGCTGATGCTGCGCTGGAGGAGTGGGCTGGGATCCATTTTTGGACTGGAAAATGTGCATTCCAGAGCCGCCTCCTGCACCCTGTGGGTCTGTTTGGTCTGGGCCTCGTTCACCTTGGTCCAGCCCAATAAACAAAAGCTGAATTAGCTCTGTTGGGGGTGCGTGTGTGAGGCAGGTGCTGGTGCCAGCATGAGAGTGTGCTGGATGGTGGCATGGGCCTTTGGAAAAGGGGGTTGGCAACCAAAATACCGGAGTTTGGGTGCTGACCCTGCCAAGGGTCAAGAACAGGAGTCCTCTGCCATCATGGACTGGGAAGTTTGATGTTGCTGGGAGGTCCAGAAAATTATAGGTATAAGGTTGTCTAGAAAGAGAGGTCCAGAGCTCAGTTTCCCAGGTTGGGGACGCATGTTGCATCCTGTGGAGTGTTTTGCATTGAGGTCTGTCACTTTTTTATGCTTACCCCATTTTATATATTTATTTATAGATATATGGGTAAACTGAGGCTTGTAGAGATATTTGTTCCAAGCCCAGGATCCTGCGTGGGTGGAAAGCAGAGGTTGGAAATCCTGATTCCACCTGCTGAAGAGGATGAGCCACTCTGCCTTTTAAGGGGTGCAGCTCATTGAGGTCCCGTTGTTTGTGGCTACCAGTTAAGAGGAATTTCCAGCTGCACCCGCAGCCGCACCCTGCCAGTTCTTATGGCTGTGCAGCCACATTTTTTATGCCTTGTAAATGTTTCTCTCCCTGGTTGCTAAGGGAAAGACCCACACAAACAACTGGGAAAACTGAGTGTTGCAAAGTAAACAAGCTGAGCAAACAAGGAGATTTTTTTTTTCATCTCTAAGTGCTGCAGGTGTGTTGTTCCAGGTGTCCTGACGTGTGAAAGCAAAGGTTCATGTGCAAGGGTGAATTTCAAGCCTTTAAAACAGAAACCTGCATGTGAGCTGGGTCAGAAGGCGGTTTCCATTCTGAACCAAGCTCCCAGAGCTGCAGACTCATCCCCTCTCTCCCTTCCCGGCCGTTTGGGCAGGAGAAGGGAGCAGATGGTGGACGAGCAGTCGTGGGGCTGGCTGGGGGCAGGACGCAGAGTGCCCGAGCGTAGGCAAGCGGGGCTGGGGCTGGATTTGGTTTTGTCTTTCCTTTCATCTGCTCCCTGCATCTGAAGTGACTCCAGTGGCTCGGAGTTAACTCTTGGTGTTGCTCTGCAGGGGTAGGGGGGCGAGCTGGCAACAAGTGACAGCGAGTGAGGGTCCAGCTGGCAGCGGGGCCTGGGAGGCAGCAGGTGGAGAGATGCAAAGTCCCTCCTCGGCATGGTTCAGCCACTCCATCTGGAGCTCCCACTCATGCCTGTGTCTGTGTGCCTGCAGACAGGGCTGTTCAGACAAGAATAGAGGATGCAGCGACTGCTGCAGGCTCCAGAATAAATCTCTGGGACGCTGTGATGATTGATCTGACATCCCGTAGCTCAGTGCGGTATATTGAGGCCAGTTTGCTTTGAGATGACTCTTTAAGTGAAGAAATGAGGGGCTTTCCAGGACTTTGTTTATTCAGGGCATCTTTGGGGTTGTGTTTTTCATCTCCTCGCAGTGTTTTCACTCTGTCATTCCCTATACGGTGCCTGGACCTAAGAAGTTCCAATCTCACGTGGTGATCTCCAAAGCAATCTGCACTATCCATCAACATGGATTTTGCTTCTGATACCTTTCCCATTGCTATAGCAACCCATCTGACGAGGATGCCAGCGCGCTCTCCAGGCGGTGTGTGCAGGGAAACTGCTTCACCTGCCACCAAGCTGCCACCACTTGTGGGGCAGGGCTGGGTAACTGGCAACCTCACGCAGGTGCTGAGCCTGGAGGGGCAGAGGAGCTGCTATCAGCCCCCTCAGGCTGACCCTGCTCTCCCACATGTCCCCACTACCTGGGGTTTCCCTGGGATACCAGGGTGATAAAGTATGGGGGGGGAGTGCATGGTGTCTAGTGCCAGGATCTGGGATTTCTCTCCAAAGGAGACGTTCAGGATGGTGTCAAGGAGCTCGCCAAGGCTCAGTGAGTGTTAGGGGCTGTTTCCCTTTGCCCCTCTCCCCTTGCCTGTGGAGAGGCTGGAAGATGGGCCTCACCTGCAGGGTGCCGATGGAGGAGGGGGATGTTTGCCTGTTTTTGCCAAGTGAGCCCATTTCATCCTCCATGTCCTTCACGCTCTGCGGTCACTAGATGGGCTCTAGGACATTCTCTGTTCTGCTCTGCCTCCTCATCCTGCTGTCCTGTGCCTCCTGTGCAAACCAGAGGCCATCCAGCTGCGGGTGGCCATCGGGGCAGCTGTGGGGCTGCCTACCCATTGCCGTGGTGCTGCTGGCTCGGGGCTGGCCGGGGATGTGTTGTGCCCGGTGTGACTGTGTCAGGCTCCGTGGGCCGGCCCCGAGCCCAGCGGGGCTGTGCAGCAGATGGCACTGTTGTTTTCCATATGAGTTATTGCCTTGGGTTTCCCTTCCTCGGCGCCGGGAAGGGTCAGCGGTGATGGGAGCGGGGACGTGGCCGGCGTCCGGTGCCCTGGGAAAGCCCAGCACGCCAAGCTGGGCTCCGCTGCGGGGAGTCTGGGCATTGCTCACCCGGGAGGAGCCGTGCTCGTGTTCATGGTGATGAGTAACGTGAGCCAGCTCCATCCTCGCAGACCTCGGGTCCAATCCCAAAGCCGCCGTGGGCCCGCTGGGAGACCTCAGCACGGCCGTGTCAATCACTGCGTCCCTCCGATAAAAAGAAATCCCTGATCCCCCGCTCCCCTCTGTGCTTGTTCCCACTGCCACCAGCCAGCCCATCCCCCGGCGCCCCGTGAGCAGCAGGCAAACCCGTGACCTTTCCATCAGCCGTGCCCGGCAGGGAGAGGTGCCCGTGCCGCTCTCCAGGCCGCAGCATCCGCGCCGGCGGTGTCGGATCGGGAGCGCTTCCCGCATTCCCGGGGCGGTGTGGTTGGACCCGCCGTGTCACAGCCCCGGCGCCTGGCACCGCGCCGGCCTTCGGGGGTGGCTGTGGCAGCTGCTGGCAGCTGTTTGGGAGCTCCCAAACCAAATCCATCCCGCTCTGCCTGGCGCCGGCTGCCGCGGGATGCGCCGGCGGCCGCGGAGCCTCCAGATGTTGACAGGTTTTCCTGCCGGGATTGCCCGGGTCCGGCCCGCGTGACCTGTGGTGGGGGTTCACCCGCCTGTTTTCCTGGAGGATTTGCGTTTCAAGTGGCTCGATTTCCTGCGGGACCTTTCGGCTCCCAAGGCGCCGCGGGCGCGCCCGGGCCGGGTCCCTGCGGGTGTCTCCATGGATATTCGCTGTCTCCTCTGATATTCCCCTTCTCTGCGAGTCTTGGCCGCGGGTCAAAGACAATGTTTGTAGACACGAGCTGACGTCAAAGGCGGCTCGGTGGTGGCGTGCTGGGGGATCACAGAGTTTCCGCTCCCTCGAGGCCCGCGAGTGCAGCGGGAGTTCATCCTCCGCGGGGATTTACAGCCCCCAGTGCTCGCGGGTTTGCCGGGCTGTGCTCTGCCGTGGCCCTGAGGGGTCCTGCCTCCTGATGTCAAAGCATCCCAGATAAGGCCCCGCACTTCCCTGTAGGGTCTAGAAAATGAAGGGAGGAGGAGGAGAAAAAACCGAATGAGGTGTGGTGCGGACATTGACTGCTGTGGGCTGGCCAGTGCTGCTAGGAGGCATCACTTGTGTGACTGGAGGAGCACTCCTGGCATCCTGGAGGGGATGTGCATGTTGCTGGCACAGCCTGGAGGTGATGCTGTGCCCGGGATTCGGGATGTGGCCGTGTGAACCTGCTCTCGTGCGGGCTGATAACACCCTGCAAGCCCTCGCCGGTTTGTCAGGACGTCTGCTGTCCCTTTTTATCTTTCCTCTTCCATGCAGTCCCAATCCGTTTCCCACCACCCTGCCATAAACACCCTGCCTGGCCTGGAGGCAGGAAGCAAACCCTGCAAAGTGCCGGAGGAGCCCGGCTGGCTCCGTGCGGGCCTTCAGCACGGGATGGGGAGGTCGAGGTCGTCCCACGGTGCAGCCAGAAGGTCCCTTTGAAATCTTCAGCAGCCGCCCTGCCCTGCTCTTCTGGCCCCACTGGCTCCATCCCACAGCGGATTTCCCACCGTGTGTTTCCTGCCTGTCCCACACGGACACGGCTCTTCTTCTCCCGGGGGAGGTGACACTGCCAGCGTGAAAAACGATGGGCGGCCGGGGTGGTGTGACAAGGCCCAGGGCAGGCAGAAACACCCTGATCACGGTGGCTGTTGAGTGTCCTGCTCTGGGTTACAGGGAACAGGAACACAGCCAGCCCTTGGCTGCTTTCAGCCCCCGAGCAGCCCTGGGGGGAGAGCCAGGGGTGGAATCTGCTGGGAGGGGATGGAGGAGGCTTCCCACGGTGGTGGTGGCCGAGGTGTGCTAAAGCATTGGCTGTGCAGGCCCAGAAAGGCTCTGCTGCCCCAGCTGTGGGGGGTCTGTGGGGCACATCGGGGGGGTGCACAGCAGGAGAGGGCAGCTGGTGCAGGGTAGGAGCAGCTGAGGGACGGGGCTGAGCTCTGCCTGTGCGGAGGCTGGAGGGGCAGGGCTGTGTGTCCCTTCTTTATCATCATCATCATCATCATTATTATTACTCTATTCCAATAATTCAACTTTTCTTGTCTCGACCCATGAGGGTTTTTTCCCTGGGAGAAGTCCCACATTGGCTGCCCCATCCCCAGGAGGCCAGGGGAGCACAAGTCCCCCCCCCCCCCCGTACAAACGAGGGCTCGCAGTTGTTTAAGGGCCCTGTTTTTCTTGGCAGAGGTTGAAAGTCCCAGCAGGCTTCAAACCCTCCCGTTCAGCATTTCCATGGTGACAGGAAGGCTCTTCTGGTGGCTGTGCTGTCCTCGGTGCCACCAAAATAATGAGGCTGTGCCTTGTGGGGGGGTTTGGAAGGCAGAGCCTGTGTCCAGAGTGGGAGCATTGGACACTCTCCGTCTCCAGTGCTCACGGGGGGCAGCTGATTTTGCCCCGGTGGGATAAGCCCAAAAGGAGGAAGGGTTTGTTTAGGAGATCATGCCCAGGCTCCTGAGCTGTCACTCCGTGTGTGGCACTGCTGGAGGTGCTGTGGCACCGTGTCCCCTGACCAGGAGCCCATCCTGTGCCCCTGCATCCGTAACCCACCATGGAAAATATCAGGCCCGGCAATTTGCAGTGCTGCGTGGATAACTGATTTAAGGCAGAGGAAGGGGGCATGGCTGATGTGTTCCCGCAGCCCGGGGAAGGTGCATTTCCACTGGAAAGGCGTTTGTGTCCCTCCTGCCGCAGCGCAGACCCTCCTCCTCAGGCTGCGGGTATCCCCGCCCGCCGTGCGGAGGGAGGGATCCCGAGGGGATTTCAGCTGGATGAGGCACCAGCCGGGCATCCATCCCAGGGTCGCGGCGGCGCAGCCCCTGCTGCGGCCCTGGCTGGGAGGTGTGGCCGCAGCACCCGCGGCCGCTCCGATCCCCGTCCCTGCCTGCGGCTCAGCACCGATTCCCCGGAGCCCAGCGGAGCGTGGGGGCTTCTCCCCCTCGTGTGGAAACGCAGCATGGCTCTGGGTACCTGGGAATGGGTCGGAAATTGGGGTTTTACATCCCCTGCAAGCGCGGTTTATGGCTTTTTCCCCCCTAGGCTGCTTTGCTAACTAGGGGGAGGGGTGCACTCTTGAAACGTTTTACAAATAAATGATGAAATGTATCCTTTCCCCTTAGAAAGCAGCGAGGAAATTCCCATTCTCCCACGGAATGTTTATATCTTTTGGCCAAAGCCGTGTATCTTTTGCTGTCAAACACCTGTAAGCAGGACCAGGTGCAGGGATATTTGTCAATATTTCAAGGGATTTGCCTGTGTGGGCACCATGTCCCCGTGCAAAGTCTCCTGGCTCGGTGACCTGCGGCCAGAGCGCGTGGTGGGACCTACCTTTCCTCTGTGGTGGCCACCACTGACCCTGCCCTGGCCACTGTGGGTGTCACAGCCCTGCTTTTGGGGCGTTTGCCCAGCACTCACCGGGGCCGGGTGCTGCACGGGGTGGCTGTGACTGCTTCTACAAGTCCCCTTTGCACTCTTCCCGGTGCTGCTTGAAAGGGTGTTTAGTTAATAGGATTATAAAGCTTTCCTGTCGTTAGGCAACGGAAATCAATGGTGGGCCCCTGGGAACGAGCCTCATCCGATTTACGGCGCAGTCACTGCACGGGTGTGTGGCCAGGGACTGCTGCGGGGCTGGAGGGGGGAGTGCTGCCCCCTCTGTTGTGTTCCACGCTGGTGGGGCCTCCTGAAAATAAGGAAAAAAAGACGTGAAGCTATTGGAAAGTATCCAAAGAAAATGGTAAAGGGCCTAGAGGGGCCGTACAAGGAGGGGCTGAGGTCGCTTGGCTTTTTAACTGAGGAAAAGGAGATGAGGGGAGATATTGGGGTCTGCACCTTCCTCGTGAGGGACAGTGGAGGGACAGCACTGATCTCTGCTCTCTGGTGACAGTGTCAGGACCCAAGGGAATGGCTGGAGCTGTGTCAGGGGAGGGTTAGGCTGGATATCAGGGAAAGGTTCTTCCCCTAGGGGTTGGTCAGGCACTGAACAGGCTCCCCAGGAATGGTCACAGCCCCAAGGCTGCCAGAGCTCCAGGAGCATTGGGACAGTGCTGTCAGGCACAGGGTGGGATTGTTGGGGTGTCTGTGCAGGACCAGGAGCTGGAATTGATGATCCTTGTGGGTCCCTTCTAACTTGGGGTATTTTGTGGTCCTGTTGTAATGTGGAGGATGCTGGTGCTGGCCATGTGTCCCACCAGCTGCAAGGATCCTGGCTGGGCACTGCCTGGGACCACACAGGCAGTCAGGATGCTGGTGCAGTCCCACAAAGCACTGGGTGGTGTTCCCCAGCTCCTGTGTCTGCTGGGCTGGTGCAGGGAACCCAGGAATTTTCCCTTTCTCCAGTCAAGAATGATAGCTTGGCCTGAAAGCTGACAGCGGGTGCTGCTCTGCAATGTCTGGGGGGGCTTTGCCCTCCTCTCTGCTCTCAGAAAACATCTGGAGGCAGCAGGCTGGTAGGATGGGCTCATGCAAGGGGAGCTGCCATCCCCGAAATGCAGCAGGCTCCCAGCCCCTCCCTGCTGGGCTGCACATCTGTGCTGCACAGGAGCCAGGCCTGGGAAAGCCCAGATCTGGCCAGAGCCCCCAAGAGGTCAGGGCAGGGCCTCTGTGCTCTCTGGACTGTCTCCAGCAGGGCTGACAGCCCTGGGGGCTGCTCAGTCCCACCCTGCCTTGTCCTTGCCCTCCTCGCCCTCCCGCAGGGGATTCCAGGCTGGAATGCTTCTCCCTCTCTGACCCATGGCCGTGCCTCCTGGAAGAGCTCTGCACAAGGCACTGGCTCCCTTGCAGCCAAGGAAACAACGTGGAACCCTTTGCTGTCGGAGTGGGAGGGTGGGGAGCAGCTGAATGGGAGCCCTGAAGGAAACTTCCAGAAAAATCAACTTGCTTCAGGAATCTGGCTGTGCAACAAGTCTTTCCCACCCCCCTGGCTATTAGAGAGGGGACTGCACATGGTGGAGACTTCTTTAAACCCTGTAACCTGCGAAGCAGGCATGAAGAGGGAGGATTGGGAGAGCCTTTGGCTCAGGGTATAGGGCTGGAAACCTCCAGTCTCTTATCTCTCGAGCCCGGGGGTTTTTTATCTGCCAGGTGCCAGGGAGCAGTGGTGTGGATGTGCAGATAACCTCCTGGACACGGGTAATGTGTGCTACAGCACGAGTGAGGAGCTGAGATGGTTTTAAACAGCACAGTGAGAGCAGGTTCCGTGGCTGGGGAGAGTGGAACCTCCTCCTTTGGGTTTGTTTAAGCTCCAGCTAAACCCTGGAAAATATGCTGAGGGGAATAGCCCTGCCCAGTGCTGGGGGCCTGGCCAAGTGGGTGAATTAGTGGATGCTCCATCTCTGGCAGCTGCTCCAGACTATGCTGCGCTGAGCACCAGCTCTGGTCGCCTCCGGACGTGTGCCCAGAGAGGTGCCCTGGCCTTGCTGCCAGCCTGGTCCCGCCACAGACGGCTGCTGCTCTGCCCTGTTGGCAGGTGGAATGGATCCCTGCGGAAAAATCGCAGTTTGGAGCTTATTCCTGGCCCCAGTCTGCCTGTGCTGCAGTGCTGCAGGCTCCCCTGTCGGGCAGGCGTTTTGGGAAATGATGAGGCTTTTCCTCCGGTTTGGAGCTGCGGGGGACAGCGACGGGCGCGTGGCAGGTTGTGGCACCCTCACCCAGGTCTGTGCGGCCCCAGCTCCCGAGCCTGAGGTGTCTGCCCAGCCTGGGGAGCGGGGCAGCCACGCAGGGATAGTCAGCCCAGCAATCCATGCACGGAGCACGTGCGGGCCCTGTGCCAGGGGTTTCTCGGCATCAGCGCCGCGCCCGGGTCTCTCCCGGGAGGTGCGCGTGGGGTGGGGACACCACGGAGGTGGCGTTTAAAGGGTTTAGCCTAGTGGGAAAATGCTTTGCGGTGAGCCAAGAAGGGGTGGTGGGAGCAGCTATGGACTGCAGGGAATTGGTCCTGTCCTCCTCCTTCCCTCCCGCAGTGTGGTGGAACAGGGGGGCAGGAGGGAGTGGGGATCTGCCCAGGGACGCGGGGTCCTTCCCCACCGCAGGGAATGGCCGTGCCATGGAGGAATGGCAGGAATCCCCTCCCAGAGCAGCTCTGCCCACCGGGGAGCTGCTGCAGTGGTGTTCCCACCCTGGGCTCTGTCCCCACCTCTGCAGGAAGGGAGGTTATGGGAACTTAATAAACTGTTGCCATGACAGCCCCGAGCACAGCTCCCTCCCGATGCCGTACCCACCGTGACAGCTCGATATTCCCAGCTCCCCTGGGACTGATCTTAGGAGGCAGGGGATGAGGCTGCTGGATGGCAGGCAGCGGATCCCTTTTATCCTGCCGAGATGCAGGGAAGCAGTGTCGGGAGCAGAAAGGAGGTGTTTGGGTACCTGATGCTGCCTTTCCTAGGTGGGCCCTGGTCCCCTCTGCGTCCTCTCCGGCCCCCTGAGCACCGCAGGTCCCCGTTGCTGCGGTGACCGTCTCCATGGAGACCGGTCCAGCACGGCTGCATCCCGGGCACCACGGCACGGGAGGCCGTGGGGATGCATCCCCTCCCCACGGGGACACGCTGGCTCCCGGGGCGCGCTCTCAGCCCCCGGGGGGGAGCGTGAAAATGGAAATCCCTCAAGTGGCGAATGTGTGGAGGAATCCCAAGGAAGCTAATGGGTTTTTCCCCACCCCTCCTTTAGTGCTCGTTGGCTTTCGCTCTGTGCTGGTAATTGCTGCTCTGCACCTATTAAAAGGCCGTCTCAAGCTCCGCACGGGCTTGATTGTGAATTAATTTTGCATACGTATCTATTCTGGGGAGCATGGGAATTTATTCAGGATGCTGAATGCCAGACGGGCTTTCCAGAGGTGTGAGGTGCAGCGCAGGCTGCGGATGCTGTCAGGAGTGACTTTGAGGGAACGACAGTGGCTTCTTCAAATAAACACCTAAAAGTAAGGGTGCAGATTCAAATCAATGGGATTTATTCTCACAACAAGTTTGGGACAAGACAGATGGATTTCTAATGGGGTATACAGAAGCACCCACGATCTTAAATGCTGAGGTGCCTTTGATTTTCAGTGAGCAATAGGTATCCTACCTGCTCATGGTCTCCTGGAAGTCCCACCAGGCTCCGTCTCCATGTCTGTGCCTGTACCTGGCTCTCTAAATCTTCCCACAGGCTTTCTGTAAATGCCACACTTCTCCAGAGAAACGCTGTTGGGTTGGGATTTCAGTGGTTTTGAAACCAGGTTTCCTCTTTCTATTACTGAGAAGTGTCAAAGGGGAAGAGCTGTTGGGATTTTCCATTTGCCTTTTACTCGTCACGCTGCTTTCTTTCCCCTTTGCCTTTCTGAGTGAAAATAAACCGGCTGCTTTTGTCATTTCTCTTGAGTACAGCACTCTGCTGCAGGTTGCTGTGATGTTTGGGCTCATGGACAATACATGGAGTTGCAATTTCCTTTGAAAAACAAACTTGACATTGTTATTTCTAGGGAATTTCTTTCATTTTGGGAAGGTCTTTGATGCTGGACTGCATCGAGCATTGGAGTCAGTCTTCCTTAGGTGGGCCTTTGTGAGTCAGAGGGTGTAAGGAATGACCAGCGTGGTCACTCATTCTTGGAGAATTCCAAATGTTCACACCATTGCAACAGTGCTGGATGCTAAGATCCTCCTGTGCATGAGTTTGTCCCTGAAATCTGGATCCACCTGTGCAGAGGTTCGGTCATGTTCTGTCCTGGTGTGCCTGCAGGGTGGCAGAGGCTGTTTAGACCTCAAGGAATGGATGCACTTCCCAGTGCAGGAGTGCATGGGGCAGCAGTACAGCAGTGGGGGGCAGGATGCACCCAGCGTAGGAACTGCAGTGAATTTGCCCTGCAGTTGCTCTGTTCCTGCCAAGACTGTTAGTGGAAAACAGTGTTTTCCCAGTAATGGTTGCTAAGCACTGAGGTCTCATGATGGGCTTTATCTGCTCAGCTGGAGCTGCAACAATAAAGCTCCAGTGCGAAATGAAACCGGGAAACATCAGTGACTATGCTGGGGCTTCCCTGTCCTCCAGAGGTGATTCCAGGAGGAGATTTCTCCTTCATCCCTGGCAGGGCTGTCCCACGCTGCTGTGGGGCTCCAGCAGCGAGTTAGCCCGGTGCCAGTGGGGGTGGCTGCTCCGTTATCCCTGCCCAGGGATGGTTTCGGTGCTCGGCTGCTGTTGCCGGCAGATCTGGGATCGGAGCGCGGTTTCCACTCACGTCAGCCAGACTGGAGGAGCAGGAGGATGAGGCTGTCGTTCAAAAATCTGCGTAGGATCATCCTGTCTGGGCTGGTTTGATGGCGGGGGATTCTTTGCTTTGTGTTCCTGCTGCAGATCTCGCAGAGGGAAGTGGGTCACGGCCACTTTGCCGGTGCCTGCTGAAGGACCGTTATGTTCCCCAGTGACCGGTGCAGGTGTCTGGGGACACTGGTGGGTGGACATGCATGAGCTGGCCCCAGGAGAGGAGGGGAAGGTTTCACACTGTCTCTGGGGCTGTGTGAGTGCCCACAACATCTGGCTCACATGTCCGTGTGCAGCGGCTCACACGTCCCATCAATCCACCGTGTCCCGTTCCTGTTGGTTTGAGACTGTTCTCTGGAGCATCTGTGCTTCTGTCCAACCTCTGCTGCTAGTGCTTTGCCTGGTGTCTCTCTTGGGACTCTGCCGTTGGAGTTTTGCTTTCCTTCGCAGTCTGCCTGTGTGGTTTGTGGCTTTTCCAGAAGGATTGTCCCTTTTGGCATCTTTATGGCTGTTGTGTGAGAGGCCACTGGGCTCTGAGGACCAGAAGAGCAGATTGAGCCCCACCAGAGGCATGTCCTTTGTGTCTGTCCCTAACACTTGGAGTCCAGGGGAGCCCCAAAGACCAGAGCACCAGCAAATGATGGGAATCCTACATGTCCACGCCACCTCTGCAGAGATTCCTATTCCCATGGTACAGATTAGCCACTGTACAGGATGATGAGTGGGTTCCTGGGAATGGTAGAGAGACTCTGGCACTCTGTGAACTCTGTGTCCTTCTCAGAATGTTCCGAAGGTGCAATCCCAGCTGGCCAAGCCCAGCGTGTTACTGGAAAGTTGTTGTTGGAAAGCCAAGCTCTGCTGACCAATTGTTGCAGGCAGGTGAGTAACCTGAGCTTGGGCTGAAGCACAGCTTTGAATCACCTTTCCTGGAAGCAGAGCTGTGGGTACTGCCTGTCTGAGGGCAGATTTCATTGCTGGTGATGCCAGTGTGAAATGTGGGACACATTTCCCTCCCCGGGAATGCACTTTGTATTGAGTCACCAAGGCATCATGAAGGAGCAGGACAAAGACCGGCTGTGCCAGGGAGATTCCTGGGCTGTGGCACTGCCTCTCTGCCGTGGAAAGAGTTGCCAGACTTCTGTCAGTCCAGGGCCAGTCAGCAGCTGACTCAGCATAGAAATTTTGCCTTGTCCACGTGCTGCAGCTGCGATCTCCCCTCTCTCCTCCCCTGCAAAGCCGTTCCTGGGGCTGCTGCGGTGCTGCCTTCTTGTCCTCGCTGCTGCTCATCTCAGCCATATGGTGGATGAAAAATCTGCCTAATTTCCAGTCAAAACTTAATTTATGGCGGGTTTATCCCTATCTGGTCTCGTTCCAGGCTTGCCCATTAGTTCCCATTCCTGCAGCATGTAAGGGCTGGTTTTCTCATCCTTGAGTTTTTCCCGGGAACGATGGGCCAGACCCCGCTCCATCCCACGCTCTGCCCGGCGTGCCGGGAAGGTGCCCAGCTCCGACTGTGAGTGGCACGAAGGGTCTGTGTGTGTGTGAGACCCCTCCAACCCCGGCGTCTTGGCTCCGGCTCCTGCACCGATGAGTCAGCCCGGCCCTGGCTTGGCGCGGAGCGGGGCTCGCCGAGCCCGGCTTACCTAACGCCGCAGGAATGCCTGGCTCAGCGGGGCTCCTCGGCTCTGCTCCGGCACCCGGGCCGTGCGGCAAGCCGGGTTTGTGGCCTCGGGCAGCGGCTGCTTTTGGGAAAGCCGGGAAAAGGCTGCGCTGTCCCAGACCTTTGTCCTATATACGGCAAGAGACGCCTCAAAGTGGGACCCATGAAACCACCCAAAATCATCTGCCTGGGGCAGGGTCTGTTCACCTTATTTGTGTCATCCCTGCTGGGCCCAGCAAGAAGGGCAGCTGTAAGGACATGAACTGCTGTTTGTTTGAGGGCAGTGGGGATTTTTTATTGGCATTTCACAAGCCCCTCTGTTGGGTATGTAGCTGGCCCCAATGACTCCCCTCACTGGGTGTGAATTGATGAACCCACCAAACTGCTTCTCTACTGCTGCCCTCGCTGGAAAGAGACACCCTGGGTGTTTCCTCAGTCACTGAGCCTGGGCTCTGCAGCTGGTGAGGGACTTGGCCCCAGGTTTATTCTTGTTTGTGAGAGCAACAACCTCGGTGTGATCCATGTCTGCAGGTGATACTTGTGTTGCTCCATGTTGAGACTCCCATCCCACTGCTGTTGGTGAAAATTCTATAGGAAGATGCTCTTTGTAGCAAACCCACCCCATTTTGTGCCACACTTTAGCAAAGCTCCGGTTTGGATTCGCAGGCTCTCTGGTGGGACAGGCAGCTGGGAATGCTCACCTGGGCAAAACTTTCGCCCTACAAATAAAGCCATCCCCAATACTGATGGTCTCTTAGTGCCATGCTGCGTTTTCGGTGCCATAAGGTTCCCAGGCAGTCTGTGGATGTGAATTATTTAAGCTTCACTGTGGTCCTTGGAGTACAGGAAGGCGTCGAGCTGAAACTGCCTCTGACAATGGAAAACAGGGATGGGAGAAGAGCAGGGAAGAAAAGGGGAGGCTCCCACTCCGACCATTCGTGCTCCCTCTGCTTCACACCCTCTCATCCTTCCAGCTCTGCTTGTTCGCCTGTCACAACAGCCAGAGGGAGAAGCTGCAAGTGCCGCAGACGCGGTTTGATCCTAATCAGAGACCAGCAGCAGGCAGGACCTGTTGTGCGTCTCCAGGACGATGCGCGGGGTCCGCGAGTGCCGCGCATGCCGATGAGGCCGGGGAGCTCCCGGCGGGGCAGAGCAGCGGCCGGAGCCGGCGCCGAGGCTGCCCCGAGAGAAAGGAGAAGCCGGGGGCGGGCGGGGAGCCGGGGCAGGCTGACCCAGGGCCGCTTCCCCAGGCTGGGGAGCGGCGGCGGCTGCACACACACGCCCGCACACAGGCGCACTCGCGCACACACCGCCTCCCGGTGCAGCTCCTCGCCGCTCTTCGATTCGCGAGGGAGGAAACGAGACCTCTCAGAAGCGGCGGCTGTCGGCGAGATGTGCTGACAAAATCGGACGAGGGAGAGAGATCTCCGATCGGTTTCGCCGCCCGCGCCGGACCCGCTCCCGGGAGGGGAGCGGCGGAGGAGAGAGAGGAGGATGAGCAGCCCCTCCATCCCCGGGAAGATGGAGGCAAAACCTTTGTTCAACGTGCAGAAGGCTCTGGTGCAGCCTGTGCAGATGTGCATGTTGGATATCCCCCTGAGCGTGCAGGATGATGATGTAAGTAGAAGGCAAGGAGCTGTCAGCCCGCGGCCGGCGCCGGGGACACGGTGGGTGTGCGAGGGGCAGAGAGGTGCTGTGACCCCACCCCGGCACCGTCCGGGGGTGGTGAACTTCTGGCAAAGTTGACGATGCCAAGAGCTGGCACCGCCTCCAGATGTGACCGTTTCCTCTCTGAAGTGGTGTGTCTTGCGGCAGGTTGTGGCACTTGCCAAATCCAGGGCACCAAAACGAAAGGAGGGGTTTGGGAGGGAGGGGAAGCCTTTCTGTGTGGAACGAGAGTCGTGTTGTAGCTTGATGCAAAAGGGAGTGTTTGCTGTGCGTGTCCTGGCTGTGCTGGAGTGGCTGATGGGTGTGAAAACCTGGGAGGGAGCTCTGCCTTCACACACCTTGGTGGCTGCCGTGCCCTGTGTCACCGTCCCTGGGCATCGGTCCTGCCCTCTCGCTCTGCTGCAGCTGCGGGGTTTGGTTCACGATGCAAAATTCGGTGTTGGTTGCAGCACTGAGGCGGAGGTTTCCCAATGTGGGTCAGGGGATTCCTGCTGCGAGCTCCTCACTCAGCCCCTCACAGAAATACACCCGGAATCTGACTGTGCATGGAAGGACCCTGTGATAAAGCTACTGGAGAACCCAAAATTAGGGGCAATGCTTTTTAGAGCTGGTGGGTGGTGAGCGGTGGGTGTCTCACCCGTGTAAGGTGTTGGGTGTGATCCAGGTGCTGTTAAAATTTGATGCAAAACTTGCTTTGATTTTTGGAGCAGGGAAAGCCCACCTCTTGCTGTGTGTGCTCGGGGTGTGGAGTGTCACTGCAGGAGCCTTAAATCTGGGTTTTCTCCATGGCCACCAATGGATATGTCACAATCACTGTTACCTTCTCTTCGGCATTATCTGTGCGTTTAAAGAGGTGAAATGGCAGTACAGAAACGAGCCCAGTTCCCTGGGAGGGGGGAGCACTTTCCTGCAGGGCGGTGTGCTGGATCCCGGCAGGGGTGGGGAGCCCCAGCTCAGCATCCTGCCAGTGTCTCTGCAGGGACAGGGGACTTGCAGGGAGCCTCCTATATTTAGAAACACCCCGGGGGGCTTTGCCGGGACCTACAGTGTTGCTGCACTAATGAGGATAATGAGGATACCTGCGACGGCCACTGCGGAGCTGCTGGGGTGTGCCGGGGATGGGCGACGCGCCCCGAAAGCGCAGGTGCCTCCTGCAGCATTCCTGGGAAGGAGGGAGGGAGGGCAGCCGGGCGATGGGAGGTGGCTGGAGTGTGGGATGAAGCGGGTGAACCCGTGGCTGGGTGCTTTATTCTCCTTCAGCTTGATGTCTAAGCAGCAGATTTCTCCAGGCTTACGGCAGGCGATCTCCATTCCTGCTCGGCAGTGCAATCTGGTGCTGGATTTCCCTGCGGCCCCTGGTGCAGCACGGGGGATCCTCAGGGTTTGCCCGACACAGGTGGAGGCTTCCCTGCTTCCCTCCCTGCGCTGGGCATCGGCTGGGACCGGGCACTGGGAATGCCTTGGCCTGGATCGCTTGCTTATCATATTCCTGGGTTTTTGTAGAAAAGAGAAATAATTTTTAAGGGGGCTGTGCAATGTGTTAGTGCTGTTTTTTTTAATTTGGTTGGGATTTGGGATTTTAGCAATTCCTGCTAAACCTCTGAGGGCTGCTGGGTGGCAGCCAGTCCTGGGAGCTGTGTCACGGTGAGGCACTGGTTGGTAACTGGCACACCAGGGCATCCCCAGCCCTCGGGTCATCACTGGGGCAGTAGTGCAGGACAGAAAAGGCTGGTGCTTTCCTGTGGAAACTTGAACTGCCGGGAGGTCAGACTGGGATTTGGCCTCCAGCATCCCCATTTCCACGTTTCCCAGCCATGATCACGTCTCCCAGCTCTGGGCTTCGCTGGTGCTTTCACCCTCTGCCCTCTCCTGCACCGGGCAGAGTGGGATGAAACCCCCAGGGACAAGCACTGGCTGGCAGCACCTGTGAGGAGGAGATGGATTAGGGACTGCTCTGCCTCTCCATGCTCACGTACCACTGCCTTGAGGCTCCGTTTTCCATTCCTGGAAAGCGGGGGCACAGCGGGTCCCATAGCTGGAAGCTCCGTCTGCTGCAAAACACAGGCTGGTGGGAATATGCCAGCAGGGAAATTCCTGAGTGGCGTTTTTGTCTGTGGGGTGATGGGGAAACTCCTCTTTCACAGCTGAAATATTCCCCCAGCCAGGCAGGGTTTGGTGTCTCACACCCACCCGCGTGTGCAGGTCCCTGCTCATCTCCTGCCGTCGCTTCCCCAGTCTGCGTGGGCAGCGGGGAGGGAGCAGTGTTGGCATTCCCCCCTCTATTTCAGGACTTTAATTTCTATTTCGGGCTCATTAATTTCTTTTCTTCTTGGAGATGGCACAAGCAGGTTGGGAAAAGTTTGGGGGCTGTGTTACCTGGGACTCTTCTGCAGGATCCTGTCCATCAGTCTCCATCACCTGTTGGACCAGAGCTGTGGGAAAGCCTGGCTTGAAAGATGGACTTTCCTCCAGCTGGAAATCCATTCACTGAACACACAACCGACCCCTTTCAGGCCGGGTTCCCAGGGGAGCAAGGCTTTGCCTTCAAGAAGGAGCAAGGCAAAGCCCAGGTTGGGACACCCCACAAAAAATGAACCTCTGGCTCGAGCCTGCTCTCCCAGGGTAGCAACTCTGTTGGGTCAACATCTCATATTCCTGTTTTTCAGGAAAACTGCTCTGCCCCAGCAATGGATTGGGTCGTCTTTGGGGAACATATCACCAGCTGGCAGTGGAGCATTGGAGGTGATGGAGGGATGTGAGCTGCTCGTGCCCGTGTTCAGGGGGTGGCCAGCTGGAAGGGGAACATCCCCCCCAGGCTACCCTCAACCTGGTGGTGTGTGTCAGGCAGAGGAGGCTCTCGTTTCTGCCTCCCTTGAGAGCTTTTGATGGGGTTGTCAATCCTCCCTTTCATAATTCAGCCACAGCAGTTGCAAAATTGCCCGGGCTGCCTCTTTTGCTGTTATGGGGAGGGATTTCCAAAGCTTTGCTAATAAAAGAGCAACAGTTTCTATGTCTGGGAGGTGGAGAAATCAATGAGCAGACTGTTGCAAGTGATATAACGGCTTTTTGTGGCATCTCAGGCGGTTCACTGATAGGATGGAGCTTTATGGCTCGCTGTTTGTCGGCTTAATTGGCAACATCACTCCCTGTCAGTGGGAGCCCGCGGGGCCGGGAGGGACCGGTCAGCCGATGTCCCGCGATGATGGGATGCTGGTCCCAGTGCATCCCTCCTGGTTGTGCGTCCCAGGGCATCCCAGGCCGATGCCATGCGGCGGTCACAGCCCTGTCGCGATGGAAACCGCTGGGAAAACCCCGCTTGCTGCAAGGTCCGGTAAATGCGGGTCAGGGAAGAGCAGCACGGCCCGGGTCTCTCCCGGCACTGCTGTCTCCGAGCTGGACGCTTAATGCGGCTCTACAGAGTGAGAAGAAAACAGAAAAATCGGGGAAATCTCAGTGTCCTGCTGAGGCACTTGCATCCTCCGGAGCCTGTCCTGGCCATCTCCCCATCTTTGCCTCCCTCCTTTCTCCTCTGTGATGTCCTAATAAGTGCAGTCGGTTTGACTTCAAAGCGGTTAGCAAATATTTTCCACTCCAGTGAGCTAATTAGTTAAATTACATTTCACATGCTAATTTATTCCTCTAATATTATTTTTTTTTCTCAGCATACTGAAATACAAGAGAAGATAAAAGCTTGGTTTGACCTTAGAGCCAGGCTCGGAGGAGCTGGAGATGGGAACAAATGATTAGTTCCCAGGTTTGCTGTAGCACAGGCTTATTCCCTGCCGCATTTTGAGACCTCATTCGGTTACGCTTTAAGAGTTTTAGCTGCCTGCAACCCAGGCATCCTGGGCGAAACGTCGTCCTCTGGCACATAGAAAGGAAACTTTCAGATCAGCAATAACGAGCTACTAATTTCCAGCTTCATTGTTCCTGTCGGCGGCACCGGTATCGCCTTGGAGTGGTCCGTAAATAGCTGATTAATGCTGGCGGGAGTGGGTGGGAATGGTGTTACTTCCCCCGTCGGGGCCGGAAAGGCTTTTTAAGTGGGAGTCAGGCAGGGACAGGGAGCTGCCGCCGGTGTCAGTCCCAGGTTGAAGCCGGGGCGAAGCGATGGTTGCCAACGGCCCTGCGATGAATCAAACTCTGCCGTGTTTATATCAAAGGCTGTTTCTTTTCCACTGCCTGCGTATGGTAGATGTTATCGAGAGGGAGGAGCTGAAAATGAGCACTGGGACCGTTTCCTGACCACAGTTACAGTCAAAACAACAAATCCCGCCATCCCTGCTCTTGGCCAAACTCTCCTTTCCCCTCAGGCAAATCATCGCTTGGTTTCTTCGGAGAAAATGCGAAACTACGGAAGAAGACTCCCAGGTTTAATGCTCATCTGTAAGGGTAGAAATTTAGGAGCACTATAAAGTCTTGGGATTTCTGGGAATTGCCCTGGTGAGGCTGAGGGCTGAGCGCACCCAATGCCTTGTGTGCACATACAGCTCCGAGCCTGTCCGTGCCTCCCACAGCAGTGCTGGGGGGTGTCCCTGCAGCCCCCCGGGGCTGTGTGTGACCCCTCTGCTGATCTGTGCCCCCGTGCTGGTTGTATCAGTCCTGGGGGAGGGTATCAACCCACTGCCTCATGAGCCAGCTGAACCCCACAGCCTGGACATGTGAATGTGCAAAGTGATGAACACCCTGGTTTGTGCCTCTGGCTGATGCTGTCCCAGGAGCTTTTGGGGTGGTGGCAATCCCTGTTTCCAGCCCCTGGTGAGGCTTCAGAGAGGGAAGAGTTGGTGTGATAGCTGAGCCTTTATGCAGGCTTGAAAGGGATGGGGAAAAGGGTCCCCAATTGCTGCTGTTTGGGTCGCTGGTACTAAAACATCCCGAGTCTTCACTTGTGCCTGTGTTCATACACTGAATAAACATGTGAAATGCAGCCATGGGAGTTCCAGGCCAGTAATATCAGGGTTACTGCAAATAAGCAGTTGGCAGGATGGTGTTGATGTAGACAAGGGTTGCTGAAGTAGAGGGAAAACACAGACCTCTGGAGCCTTGGCCGGCGTCTGATGCAGCTCCCTGGGGTACAGCCTGTCTTGGGGCTTGTCCTGCCCCGGGGCTTGTCATTATTGCCTGAATTCTGTCACCTCTGTGACATCCTATTTGCAGGTTTCGAGATGCTTGGTGCTCACCAAAGTCTGTGCCTGGCCATGCCAGTGGGTCTCTGGTGCTTGCCTCGAATGTCCTGCAGCTCCGTGTGCTCACCAGCACTGCAGGGGCTGGAATCACCCAGCCGACTCCCAGTGCTGCCCTGGTGGAGTTATTGGTGCAATTAAAGCAATGCCAATTCTCTGTGTGTTGCGAAGCAGAAGGAGTTGGCGTTTCCAGTAATTGTTCAGTCGATCTATTTTCGATAGATCTTGTAAGTGGCCTGGCTGGGTCTGTGCTTGTGAGCGCACGCTGTGGAGAAAATGAGGTAAAATACCCAGCGCCTCATCCTCGCCTGGAGTACATCAAGGTAAACCCACTGATTCTGGTGGCATTACAACCTGTCTCTAGCTAAGGACGTGAACTGATGTTCAAGGTGACCTCCTAGAGCATTTCCCTGCTTCTTCGCTCTTCCTTCCCATCCTTCAGCACCAGCTCCTCTGTCTGAAGTTTGAGGGCGATGTGAGAATTCGCTCCTCGTGCAGCTTTCACTCCGTAGCTGTGCATCTCCAGGGGGTACAGGCTCTGCCTCTCGCGCTTTCCCTCTCTCCGGTGAAACGGGATCTCTTCTCCGCATTTTCAGGTCCCTCGCTCTCTGCCCTCAATTTCCACCCCGAAGATCCCATGGGGACCCCGGAGCTCGCAGAGCGTTTCCCGTGGCCCCGGGCGCTGCCGAGGCAGCTGCAGCGCCGGGTCCCGGTGCCCGTGCGCTGCTGGAAGGAGCCGGCTCCATCCCTGCGCCCCGGGGCTGGGCGCCCTGGCTCACGGCACATCGGCCACGGAGCAGCTGCCTCCTGCCAGTTTGGCTCAATACGGGCCCGTCAGTGCGATTTGCTGTCACCTGTCACCGTGCACCGGGCTCGGGGCAGCGCCTGCAGAGGCAGCTGCTGCGGGAGTGCGCCGTGAGCGCTGCCGGCGCTGCCCGGTGCCCGCGTGTGCTCGAATAAGGCAAATCCCGTTTGCTGGCTGGTTTGGCACAGCACGGGCTGTGGAAGGCGGGTAGTTCGGTGCCTGCTTTGGGTCTTTGCCAGGGCGCAGGGACAATTCGCCCCTGGCTGTCCTGCCCTCCCCGAGCAGGGGTGGTGAGTTGTAGGGGTGGGTGTTGCCTGCCCGTGGCTCCGTCCCTCCTCTGCTCAGCCTCCCGTTCCACATCCTGCAGCAGGGCTGGACCAGGGACGAGGCTGTCATCGCTACGGCCACGTGGCTTGGAGTGTGCCAGCTGCAAACACGGGGAAATGGAGGTTTTGCCCCATTGACAACCATTAACATAGCAGAGCACGGGTGTAACCCCGGGCATCTCCCGTCCAGGGACTCCATCCGAGATGACCCTATTTAATTACCCCGTGTTTCCACGAGCCCCGGGGCTGTGCAGCAGCTGAGACAGCTGAGAGTGGCGATGCTGAGTGCACTTGACACGCAGTTAAACGCCCTGAGCTGGACCCTGCCTGCCCTCGGATGTGGCTGCCACCACAGAGGCGGCGGCACCACTCCTTGTTGACACGAGCTGTGCTCCTGTGGTCTGTGGTGTTGCTGAAATGCCCCCCTGTCACACACAGTCGCTGCAGGGCTGCTCCTTGGGCAGCACCGACGAGCCCCGGGGCTCTCGGCCCCTCTCCAAAGCCAACACGTGTCTCTGGTGGATCCCCTGCCCCTCGCTGCACACTGGTGTCCCTGCGCAGGACAGAGCAGTTTGCTTTTGTTTAAGCATTGCCGAGCAGATAGGCACTGCTGCTGTATCCAGATAGGGCTGGATTTAGCCATGGGAGCTCCAAATAATGCTAAGAAATTACTCTACCAGGAGCCGTGTCCTGGAACAGCTCGATTTGGCCACTGTGCTGGCTATTAAATGCTGCTTAGATGCAAAGAGCATCTTTGATTTCAGTGCAATGTGCTTGGGAGGTGGTAAAACTCTACAGCCCGAGTGAGGGGGGACAGCCAGGTGCAGCTCAGTGTTGGCTCTGTCTGTTGTGAGCCTGGAGTGCTTTGGTTGCATTGTTGTGGTATCAACACTGCTGGAAGGATTGGCCCCACTGCCCCAGGAGATGGCTCTCCCCAGATCCTCTTGCCTGCCCCATCATATGACAGTGGTGTAATGTAACTGGCCAGGCAGGGCTGGTGGTTCAGTTTGGGCAGAACTTGTGATATTTGGTATTTTTAACTCCCCTCTCCTGGGGTCATGTGCGTGGCATCACTCGTGGTGTCTGGAGAGGGTGTTGTGGTCCAGAGCGCAGGCTTTGGGGCATCACCTCCATGCAGATGCTGGTGAAGGCCTGACTTTATGAACCTCAAAGGTTGTTTGCATCCAAAGGCTGATTTGTTGATTTTCTTGCGTCATCCCTGTGCAGGCATCTCCTCAGCCCTGTGTCCTCACTCCTCCTGGCTTCTCCAGGCTCGTGCCAGGGTTGTCCCTGAGCGTGCTGGGGCTGCAGCAGCATTTGGCAGCAGGACATCGGGTCTTTGCTCCCTCCTGACAGCCCAGGAGTGGGGAATCCCCAGTCCCATCCTGCTGACAGCTGCCTTTTTAATTTGGGTGCTGTGAGCTCCAGAGGACAGCTGGCAGCATCAGGCCCTTCACTTGGATATATTGAGGAACTGCTTGGGATGACAAGGCTGGTTTTGGTGTGACAATCATGGGAGTCTCTGGCTGTGGTGTTGGTGACAGGGAAATAAATGCAGTGGTGACCTGAGATGAGGGGGCTTCTTCTCCTGCCTGCCAGGAAAGCAGCACCTAAAAATCTCCCTTAATAACCCCTTTCTGCTCATTCTTCTCCCTTTGGGCTCCTGTGTGCATTGCTCTGACAGTCTGGGGTTTTTCTTTCATCATAATGCCCTCCCCAGCACTTCTACTTCCCATACTGGAAACTGAGTACAAGTTAGAACTGCAACCAAGCGAGGAAGGGGGGGAAATGTCGTTTGTGGCACCAGAGCCTGGGCTGACCGAGCACAGCAGCTGCGAGGCACTTCTGGGGGCTCTGGGGAGAAGAGCCGAGGGCAGGGGAGGCGGGGTGGAGGAGCTGCTCCAGCCGTGTGGGGTCTGGCAGTGTCGTGGTCGTGGGTCGGGGAGCCCCTGGTCAGGGGGATCCCGCCTGGGCAGCCCTGGAGCTGTCTGGAGACAGGAAATGGAGACTAATCCCTCCCCACCCTGCTGTGTGCAGAGCAAGAGGGAATCAAAAGCAGCTGAAAATCCCGGATTTCCCTTTCTGTTTGGCAGAGGGATGCGGGAAGCACAAGAGAGGAGGTGGACAAGCTGAGTGGGTGCAGCTCCACCTCTTCCCGGTGCCTCTGCACCCACAGCCCCTGGGGGCAACTGGCTCTCCCAGCCCTCCCCAGTTATTTTGGGGTCAGTCAAAGACCTGGCTGATGCTGACAGTCCAGCTGGTCACAGAATAGCACCAAACTCCATCCAAGACTTACCACAAACCTCCATTCCCAGGGGCCCTCCAGTGCCAGCCGCAGCCCACCCGCTGTGGGAAGGAGCTTTGCAGAAGGCAGCGGGTGACTCTCCACCGGGGCTGGGGCAAGGAGGGGGAAAGGGAAGCTCCCCAGGGGTTTGGCTGTTGTGAAAGGATGACTCAGTGCATGCCCTGGCTGGGTGGCACCGTCTGTGCCACCGTGTTACGTGCCCACGTGTCACGGAAACCCCGACACGGCTCCGTACCCGCGCGGCGCGAGTGGCGTTGGGTAATGAACCATCGATACGGGTCTAGTGCTCACTGCTGAGATTAAAAAATGGCCCTGCAACGGTGCTGGCAGCTCAGGAATGGATGGGTCAGGCCCTGCACTCTGTGCCACGGGAGGCAGAGACTGGAGAAGCTCCTCAGGGCCTCGATGCTGCAGAAAGTCTGGATGAGACCCGGAGGGAGCGGCTCATTCCGCTCGCTGTCTGCTCCCTGACCCTCCTGCAAGAGCTCAGGTCGTGTTTCCTCGCTGTTCTGCCTGCAGTTAGGGGAGCCAGAAAGTGCTTAAAATCTAATTTCCTACCAAAAAAAGGCTAATGCTGTCATGGTGTCCGTCTGCCCGTGCCCTCTCTCCCCAGATGACTTCTGAACCCGCTGACCCGTGTCACGCGTGTTTGGCTGAGGGCTGGCGGATAATTAAGTCTATGCAAAGATGATGAAATGAGATGGTTGAGAGGAGGAAAAGAATCTTGTAAATGCCCCGAAACATCTGTAGCATGAGTTCATGTATTATTAGACACCAGCAAATCCACGTGGGAGATGCTTCTTACAAACACTTAACCACAAAAACATTTTCATTCTCGGTTTGTACATTTTTAGGCACCGAAAACAGTCTCGAGACACAAAACCATAGGAAGCAACACGAGTAGTTTCAGTGCTTGTGGGATAACCTTTTTATTTTAATAAAACCTGAAGTTCTTCGGCGCTCAACGTGATTCCCAGAGCCAAGACTTGAAGGAAAAACAACATAAATCACGGACTCCAAGGTAAAAAGCTGGGAGGGTCAGCAGCACTGTGGCCAGATTTAGTCACGAAGTGACTTGGTGGCGCTTGATGAGTTTGTTGATATTTGTGCCACTGTAATTGAGGGATAAACCTGGCCCTCAGCCACTGGCATACAGTATTGTTTGGAAGAACACTGCTCCTCCATGCCAAAACCCCCACAACAAAAAGAGTTCTGCTGGCCGTGGAGAGAGGCCCTGGAATAACTTCCCCCACTAAAACAATGCGAAGCGGAAACCTTTTAAACTGGTAATTACCAAAGGGAAAATAATTTTTTTTAAACATCCTTTGTCTGAGCGCTTAACAATACCTGGGAATACTAAAAGGCTTTTCCAATTCTTAATTGACTTTTCAGCCATGTCACTGTTTGTTTCATCTCTGCAGTAGCCGGCTCGGGGCTGGGCAGTGAAACTTTCCCTTTCCAGCTCTTGCCAGCCCCTTTTCCTGACTCTCACGTGGCCCACACCAGTAAGTGTGTGCTCAGGCTGTTCCAGCGGAATGTTTTCGTGTCCACTCACTGCGTCCCAGCCCAGCCCGTGGTGAATTTGGCCCAAATGACCTGGCAGGGGCTGTGCAGTGTCAGCACCGGGGCGCGCTGGCTGCTGGTCCAGCTGCCGGACGTCTCTCCTGCCGCTCCTCCTGCGGCTCCTCTCCCTCATCCCTGCGGCTGTTCCGGGCCCTCTGGCTCCTCTCTTGGCTGCTCTCTTTCAATCACATCAGCTCTCCACTCTGCTGGAGCCTGGCTCCAAGGTTTCACTGCTCACTTCACATCAAGTCAGCTTTCCTGCAGCTTCCCGACGCGTCTGGGTTTTGATTTATGCTTTCCCTGACGTTTTCGTGGTCAAAGGAGGTACAGGATCATTGTTGGAACATCCTTTTCATATCCCCTCTTAAGGGCCTTTGTTCCTGTTTAACTGGGTTTCTTATTTCAAGTAATCTCAGTTATTTATTGGTGTTACTAATGTCATGTGTGTGGAACACCTTGCTGTTGCTTCACTTATTTCCAGGATCTGGCATTTAAATCTGTTCCACCTTATTCCACCTATACTGGGATAACTCTTTGTGTAAATCTGCTTCATTTCCCTACCTGTAGCTCTTCAGATCAGCTCAGCACCTGGGAGCCTGTTTGGCTCCATTTTTAAGGTGGCCTTTGGATATAATTTAATCTTGTGCAATGTATCAACTCCGCGCTTCTTCCCTGTGCTTGTGCTATGGCATCACTTTTCTCTTGGATTTCTCAGCATCTCCGTGGCGTCATGCCCTCCCCTACATGTGTCCAGGCACGTCATTCCAGCAGTAGGGGAATGAATGGTGCTGTTCAGGTTCGGGGAGCTGAGTCTGAGCATGCTGGGGTGGTGACACAGATGCCAACCCGCATCCCTGTCCCCAGGGAGAACAAGCAGTGTGGGGTCAGAGCACGTCCCCAGGTATAACTCAGGTGCCCAGGTGCACCTGGGCCTTCCCTAGCCCAGGAGAGAGCCATAAAGGCTCTCTATATTCCCTCCAGGAGAGGGAATAAAGCTGCCCTCCTGCTCCCGTGGCTGGAGCAAGGGACCCACAGGAGTGGGACCAGGCAGGGAAGGCACAGGTGGGAGCAGGGCTGGAGCATGAGCTGGGATAGGAGCTGATGAGCAGGAAGAGATGCTCTGCAGAGCAAAGTTTCTCTGTTATCCACTGGGATTTCTCCGTGGATCAGTTGCCAGAGCCTCTCGTTTCTGGGATTCTCCTGTTACACGATTCAGCTGAACGTGTCATTTTGGCAGGTTGTTGTCGGTGGAAAATTGTACTGCCTGCCCTTGGATGTATTTTTGAAAGGTGAGCAGAGCCAGAGCTTTGCTCAGTTTCTTATCCACCCAGGTGGTGGGTGTGTGTTTCCAATATAAAATGAAATCTCACCATTTCATTTAATTTTTCTGATAGATGAGAAGGGCCGGCTTGATTTCAGAAATGAGTTTCCCTTATCTTCGGGGGCTACGCCTATTCCCGTCTTTCCCTGCAAATTTTTGCGGCTCCATAACCTTTCCCCTCTTTTCCACCACTGTTTTTTCCTTTCCCTGGCTGTTGTGCAGAGAACCCGTTGCAGGCAAAGATGGAAATTGCAATAACGGAGCACCTGGGAGGCTTGAACTCGTCGCACACTGATTGCTAAGAAATGTTTTTCCTGTTTTTCTTTTGGTTGCGAGCACCTTAGGTGGTATTTGTTAAAAGAGCTGACTGAAACGTTCTGGCAGAAAGGTGATAGGGAGATAAAAGCTGCCTTTAGAGACAAACAGCTCCAGAAATAATAGTCCTTACCAGAGGAGCTCTGGTGCGTCTGCAGCGTGTCAGGCTTCAGCAGCTTAATGCCTGCTGAACTCTGCACTCCAGGGAGCGGCAGGCTGGCCTGGAGAGCCACGGGGAAAAGGGAAAACGCTGCCACCCAGTGCAGCTGCAGCTTCCTCCCCATGTGGGGATGGTCGGTAGCAAAACTCGCTGAGTGTCTTGTGATCCTCCCGAAACCGCGAGCTCCGGGTGAGATTTGGGACCTGCATCCCCCTGCCAGCAGTGCCCTGCAAAACGCTCTTGGTGCTTTTCACGACATGGGCTCTGCTGCCTTTGGCTTTCTGGGCATACTTTAATGTTGGCAATTAGATCTTGCCTCTTATTATTCTGAGTATTTTCTTCTTTGCTGCAAAGGACTTCAGGTGCCTGCCCACAGCGTGCTGCGGTCGCTTCTTTCTGAGGAAGTGGCTTGATCTCCCCTCATTTCACACGTTGACCTTGTTCTGATGAGCTCTTAGAGGTCAGAAAGCTTGAAAAACAGAGGTTGGTGTTGTCACTTGATTTGGACAAGGGCCTGGAGTGACAGGACAAGGGGGAATGGCTTTAAAATGAAGGAGGCTAGGTTTAGATTAGAGATTAGGAAGAATTGGAAGAATTCCCAGTGAGGCCCTGGCACAGAGAAGTTGTGGCTGCCCCATGCCTGGAAGTGTCCAAGGCCAGGTTGGATGGAGCTTGGAGCAACCTGGGACAGTGGAAGGTGTCCCTACCCATAGCAGGGGATGGAACAAAATGAGCTTTTAGGTCCCTTCCAACCCAAACCTGTTGAAATAAAAAAAAACTATCGGAACCCAACCCCAAAAAACCCGGTGATTCTACTGCGGCCAAGTGGATGGCGCAAGGACCAGGATGGAGGAGAAATATTCCTACAAGCTCTTGAGTCTCCAAGGCTTGTGGAATAATTGCATTGCCCTTGCTGAGCTTCAGGAGCCGGCAGCCTCCGCAGGAGATGCCGTGGCCCAGCTGTGCACAGGGGCTGCAGGAAATGAAACACAGAATAGCTGGATGGAGGGTTTTAGATCCTGATTGCCCGGGGATTTGCTGTGCTTCCTCTGCTAGGAACTGACAGTAATTAGGGGCTTGCCTCTCTGTGTTAATGTTTGGTGTGGAGGAGAGCTGTGCTCCCGAATTAACCCGGCTCTGGATCGGTGGCTGCCCATGGGGAGCCGTGGGGAGGAGGGGGAGAGCTGCCCCTGGCAGAAGGGGCACAAAGTGCAGGAGAGCCTGGGCCAGCCTCCCTCCCTGCCAGCACAAAGAGTTCACAGTGCCTGATCTGTCGGGAAACGGCCCCGAGGAACGCCCAAAACCTGGAGGCAGAGAGAGTGATCCAACTGCCCTGGATCTGAAACACTCAGCAGAGAATCTCCTGAAATCCGTGCCTGCTGTAAACCGTGGCAAGGGGTGGGTGGCCCTCACCTAAAATCTCGTTAAATCAGGGCATTGATCGTGTTTGCAAGTGACAATTGGGACTGTGAGGGCCTGAGGGCTGGCTAAGATCTGCTGGTCCCCAAATTTGGGGAGCAGTTGCTGTAATCTGACATCTGTGTAGAGATTGAATGGAGCAGAGACATCGTTTTTCCTTCTTGCACAAATCTTGGAGGCTTTTCCCCTCACCCTGAAGTGGGAGAGTACTAGGATTATTATTATTATTACTATTATTATTATTATTATTATTATTATTATTATTATTATTATTTCTTATAAAATAACCTTCCAGTTGAGCCTGGGCAGTGAAAATGAAAGTCTTTCTGATTAAATCTGGAATGTCCAAAAAGTTTTGATCTAGGACATAACGCCTAGCCTTTAGTTAGCGATTCTTGTAAATCAGTAGCGCTTTTCCTCCAAAATGCCTCAAAAACAGCAGCAAAAAGGGCTTCCCCAGCTGCACAATAGAAGGAAGTGCTATGGGCTCCATTTTGGAGCCCAACACAGACGCGCCTTGTGAGCTGGTGCCAGAGCTTGGGACAGAGGCCGGATAATGTTGCAACTCCCACATAAAGCAGCCCAGTTCCCATCAGAGCCCGCTGCTTTGGGTCCTGGTTCCCTCGCTGGTGGAACAGCAAAGGCTGGAGGTGTGTGATGCTCCAGAGGGGCTCAGCTAAAGGTGGTGGGGCTGATCCCTGCCTTCTGTGGTGAGGGCTGAGATCAGCTGGTTTCGGTTCTTGGCATCTGTCCCGCTGTAGTTTCACCGAGGCTCGAAGGGAATACGGGTTTGTCGAGGTGGTGGCGGTGCCCTCGGGGAGGTGGCAGGAGCGCTGGGGTGTTTGCAGCAGCTCCATGCCACGCAGGAGGCAGCAACCCCTGGGGAAGTGTTTGTGAGCCGTGCTTTTGGGGTGGGCAGCCTCGCTTGACGGGAAAAAACCCCGCAGCAATACTGAGCACGGGAACTGGGTCACTGCGAGTTCTGCCCTGTAGGAAACACGCTGGAAAGCCCCGCTCGGCAGCGGAGCAGGGACATGAAAGCAAAGGAGGGCTGGAGGATGGAGCTGAGGGGATGCTCAGAGACCATGAGCCTGGACGTGCCGGGGAGAAACAACTCGGGGTCAGGCTGAGCCCAGTTATTAACTAAGGTCTGAATCTGCAGGGCCTGACCATAACGGATTGACCCAAATTGATTCCTAAACCAGAAAACTGGCTTAGGGTTTCCAAAAGGCCTCTCTCTGTTACCCTCTCCACGTTATTGACCATGCAGGAAAGCCTGGGGGCTGCGGCAGAGGAGCAGAGACGCTCCGGTGTTGGCTCTGTGGGTTTGTATTTGTCCAGCCAAGTGCTGAGTCTGGAGTGATGGAAAGACAAAAAGTGATGGATTTCCTGCAGCACCCAATTCCTGGGCCTGCTGGAGTGGGTGGGACATTTACAGATGACATCAATCCAAAAAGCTCAGTGTGTTGTGAAAAGTTTTTTGCAGAGTTTGCCA
The DNA here is from genome assembly GCA_013397565.1 of Ptilonorhynchus violaceus. Lineage (NCBI taxonomy): Eukaryota > Metazoa > Chordata > Aves > Passeriformes > Ptilonorhynchidae > Ptilonorhynchus > Ptilonorhynchus violaceus. The sequence continues at coordinate 2,136,621 of VZRJ01012559.1, forward strand.
AGCGCAAATTGATAATATATTTTTTTAATGAGTCACTCAAGGATTGATCGTTTTCTTAAATCCCTGAAGTCACATGCATATCAATTAATGGCATTTTGCAACAATTTTTAGAACCTTCAAGGGTGGCCGGGAAAAACCTGAGGGTGTGATTCTGCCTTGTTCCCCTTCAGCTGTGTGCTTGGAGGCAAATAAGAAGCCCTGAAAAGTTATTTGTTTTGAATCTCATGATTTTCAAGAGCCTTGCCCCTGACGGCTGAGTGTTTGGGGTTAGCTACGCAGAGCAAACATCCTGAACTTGGGCTCCTGACCCCGCTTTGAGTGTTTTGCTTTTCAGACCCAGAAGGTTCCCAGGAGAGGAGAAAGGAAACTGACTGGCTATTTTTAAACCCTTGCAGTTGCCTTCCTGCCTTATATTATTTATTATCCATTATCAGGAGTGTTTTTCCCCTGAAACCGTCTTTAGTGGTCAACCAAGGGACGGTGAAAATTGCCCATCAGACAGAGCTGCATCTTTCCGTAGAGGTCAGATGGAGCTGGAGGCCTGGGGAGGGCTCTGCCAGCTGAAAATGAGTGGTGCTGTTGTTTGTTGTGTGCACTCGAGCGGTGCCAAGCGATTCCAGGGGCGGGCTGTGATTGCTCTGCTCTAAGGGTCGAAAATGAGGCAAAGCGGAGTCTCCCTCCCAGAGATTTCACAGCCCAGAGAGGCAACACTGATTTTTTGCAGAGAACCGGTCCCTGCCTCTGATTTTGGCATGTCGTGAGCAGAGCGATGCACGCCGCTGAGTTTCACAGCGCGGCTTGCGGCATCACGTGGCTTCTGCGTGACGTGTCCGTGGGGCTGGGGACACCTGCACGGAGCATCACCGCATCCTTCTGCAGTGGAGAAAGCCCCTGTGACCTACCTGGCCCTGCGGGGTGACCGGGGAAGGGCTCGGGGCTGGGTCTCTGTGCCTCTGTGTTGTCCCCAAAAGTGTGGGGCTGCCATGGGCAGTGCAAGGCCCTGGTGCTGGGCTGTGTCGCCTCTTCCAGGGTGTCCAGGAAGTCCCTTTTGACCTCTTTGGCTCCAGATAATACAGGACAATAGCCCACGTTGTCCTGGCTCGTCCTCCTGCCTGGTAAACTTTCCAGTTTGAAGCCTATCACGTCCCTGGCAGCTTTGTTAGTCCTTTCCTGCCTGGGCAGGAGCTGCTGGTGCCCCGGGCAGAGCTGGACGTGTGAGCCTTGGCTCCATGTTCTCAGTGGAAATGGAGCCGCAGGGCTGGAAGGCCCTGGGAGGCTGATGTTATTTCAGCTGCGAAGGGAGCTGAGGCATGAAAGTCCAGGTTTTGGTGGTGTCAGCAGCAACTGGCCGGACCCTGTGATGCAGTTTCTCAGCAGTGTGTGAGGAGGGAAGGGGAAGAGCAGGGGAGGGCGGGAGCACGCTGTGCTCAGCGCGGGGGGCTGATGAATGACAAACAGCTTTGCCCGTTTCTCTTTGCCTCTGAAAACAAAATTGTGTTGCAGGGGTTCTCGAAAGTGGGATCTGCAGCCCCGCTGTCCCCCAGGCCCGTTTCATTTCCCCAGAGTCCCTGCTGGGCCGAGAGCAGGTGCCCTGGTCCCTACTCCCCCTTTGCCTGTGCATGGGGGACCGGGCACTGACTCGGTGTGGGTCACATCGCTTCATCCCCCCGGGGACACCGCCTGCTGCCCCCGCAGGGCTGTGACCGTGTCACGCCACAAAGCCCAGCTGCGGCCAGCGAGGGGCTGGGCAGTGCTCTGAGCCCTGTTGGTGGGGGCTGAGCTCATGGGCTGAGATAATATTCAGCTGAAAACACGTCCTGATAATACCCACGCGCTTGCATTTAACACTTTTTCTTCGGGCGATGGTGTGCGAACCCCAGGTGCTTGAGGAGCACCTGGTGACACGAAGATCCTCTTGCAGAGCCGTAGTCACCCGTGTGACTTTGCTCCCTCCCACCGCCGTTACCACCCCGGTGATTCCCCCGCCCACCTGGGGCTCCGGGCGCCGCCGCCCACCTCCGCCCCATCCCGCAGCCCCCCGAGCATCCTCCTCCTGCCCGCGCCCCTTTTTGTGGCCTCGG